>JAVKUW010000067.1:5000-7500 GCA_031885435.1 Passerculus sandwichensis | reverse complement strand
GGGTTAGGGTTAGGGTTAGGGTTAGGGTTAGGGTTAGGGTTAGGGTTAGGGTTAGGGTTAGGGTTAGGGTTAGGGTTAGGGTTAGGGTTAGGGTTAGGGTTAGGGTTAGGGTTAGGGTTAGGGTTAGGGTTAGGGTTAGGGTTAGGGTTAGGGTTAGGGTTAGGGTTAGGGTTAGGGTTAGGGTTAGGGTTAGGGTTAGGGTTAGGGTTAGGGTTAGGGTTAGGGTTAGGGTTAGGGTTAGGGTTAGGGTTAGGGTTAGGGTTAGGGTTAGGGTTAGGGTTAGGGTTAGGGTTAGGGTTAGGGTTAGGGTTAGGGTTAGGGTTAGGGTTAGGGTTAGGGTTAGGGTTAGGGTTAGGGTTAGGGTTAGGGTTAGGGTTAGGGTTAGGGTTAGGGTTAGGGTTAGGGTTAGGGTTAGGGTTAGGGTTAGGGTTAGGGTTAGGGTTAGGGTTAGGGTTAGGGTTAGGGTTAGGGTTAGGGTTAGGGTTAGGGTTAGGGTTAGGGTTAGGGTTAGGGTTAGGGTTAGGGTTAGGGTTAGGGTTAGGGTTAGGGTTAGGGTTAGGGTTAGGGTTAGGGTTAGGGTTAGGGTTAGGGTTAGGGTTAGGGTTAGGGTTAGGGTTAGGGTTAGGGTTAGGGTTAGGGTTAGGGTTAGGGTTAGGGTTAGGGTTAGGGTTAGGGTTAGGGTTAGGGTTAGGGTTAGGGTTAGGGTTAGGGTTAGGGTTAGGGTTAGGGTTAGGGTTAGGGTTAGGGTTAGGGTTAGGGTTAGGGTTAGGGTTAGGGTTAGGGTTAGGGTTAGGGTTAGGGTTAGGGTTAGGGTTAGGGTTAGGGTTAGGGTTAGGGTTAGGGTTAGGGTTAGGGTTAGGGTTAGGGTTAGGGTTAGGGTTAGGGTTAGGGTTAGGGTTAGGGTTAGGGTTAGGGTTAGGGTTAGGGTTAGGGTTAGGGTTAGGGTTAGGGTTAGGGTTAGGGTTAGGGTTAGGGTTAGGGTTAGGGTTAGGGTTAGGGTTAGGGTTAGGGTTAGGGTTAGGGTTAGGGTTAGGGTTAGGGTTAGGGTTAGGGTTAGGGTTAGGGTTAGGGTTAGGGTTAGGGTTAGGGTTAGGGTTAGGGTTAGGGTTAGGGTTAGGGTTAGGGTTAGGGTTAGGGTTAGGGTTAGGGTTAGGGTTAGGGTTAGGGTTAGGGTTAGGGTTAGGGTTAGGGTTAGGGTTAGGGTTAGGGTTAGGGTTAGGGTTAGGGTTAGGGTTAGGGTTAGGGTTAGGGTTAGGGTTAGGGTTAGGGTTAGGGTTAGGGTTAGGGTTAGGGTTAGGGTTAGGGTTAGGGTTAGGGTTAGGGTTAGGGTTAGGGTTAGGGTTAGGGTTAGGGTTAGGGTTAGGGTTAGGGTTAGGGTTAGGGTTAGGGTTAGGGTTAGGGTTAGGGTTAGGGTTAGGGTTAGGGTTAGGGTTAGGGTTAGGGTTAGGGTTAGGGTTAGGGTTAGGGTTAGGGTTAGGGTTAGGGTTAGGGTTAGGGTTAGGGTTAGGGTTAGGGTTAGGGTTAGGGTTAGGGTTAGGGTTAGGGTTAGGGTTAGGGTTAGGGTTAGGGTTAGGGTTAGGGTTAGGGTTAGGGTTAGGGTTAGGGTTAGGGTTAGGGTTAGGGTTAGGGTTAGGGTTAGGGTTAGGGTTAGGGTTAGGGTTAGGGTTAGGGTTAGGGTTAGGGTTAGGGTTAGGGTTAGGGTTAGGGTTAGGGTTAGGGTTAGGGTTAGGGTTAGGGTTAGGGTTAGGGTTAGGGTTAGGGTTAGGGTTAGGGTTAGGGTTAGGGTTAGGGTTAGGGTTAGGGTTAGGGTTAGGGTTAGGGTTAGGGTTAGGGTTAGGGTTAGGGTTAGGGTTAGGGTTAGGGTTAGGGTTAGGGTTAGGGTTAGGGTTAGGGTTAGGGTTAGGGTTAGGGTTAGGGTTAGGGTTAGGGTTAGGGTTAGGGTTAGGGTTAGGGTTAGGGTTAGGGTTAGGGTTAGGGTTAGGGTTAGGGTTAGGGTTAGGGTTAGGGTTAGGGTTAGGGTTAGGGTTAGGGTTAGGGTTAGGGTTAGGGTTAGGGTTAGGGTTAGGGTTAGGGTTAGGGTTAGGGTTAGGGTTAGGGTTAGGGTTAGGGTTAGGGTTAGGGTTAGGGTTAGGGTTAGGGTTAGGGTTAGGGTTAGGGTTAGGGTTAGGGTTAGGGTTAGGGTTAGGGTTAGGGTTAGGGTTAGGGTTAGGGTTAGGGTTAGGGTTAGGGTTAGGGTTAGGGTTAGGGTTAGGGTTAGGGTTAGGGTTAGGGTTAGGGTTAGGGTTAGGGTTAGGGTTAGGGTTAGGGTTAGGGTTAGGGTTAGGGTTAGGGTTAGGGTTAGGGTTAGGGTTAGGGTTAGGGTTAGGTTAGGGTTAGGGTTAGGGTTAGGGTTAGGGTTAGGGTTAGGGTTAGGGTTAGGGTTAGGGTTAGGGTTAGGGTTAGGGTTAGGGTTAGGGTTAGGGTTAGGGTTAGGGTTAGGGTTAGGGTTAGGGTTAGGGTT
>JAVKUW010000087.1:17500-19286 GCA_031885435.1 Passerculus sandwichensis | reverse complement strand
GACGGCTCGATCGGCCCCGTCCCGCGCAATGAACCCCACCCCGCTTTCAAGATTAATACCTATTTTCGCGGTTTGGATTTGGGTAGAATGGCTCCTCTATTCGCTTGGAACGAGAAACTCATCCGGAAAAAACAAACAGACAATAACGATTGGCACATTTTATTTCTCCTCCTTTCGTATCCAGAGCACTCCCAGCCGAGCCGACGGGCAACCCGTGCCCCGTGGTCTGCCTGCTGACACGCTGAACTGGCGAAAGAGCGCCCCCACCACCCCCCCGCCCCCGCCCCCGCCCTGTCCCACCCACGCCCTCCTGAGACCCTACACAGCCCGGCCCCCCTGGCCCCGATGCGGCTCGCCCCGCCCCGCCCCGCCCACCGGTAGAGGCGGCTGCCGCCGGCACCACCGCCAGCACACAGGCGGCGACTTTCGGGCGGGTTCTTTCACGGTCTGCAGGGGTCTTCCGCCCTCGACGTCGGTCTAGGGAGCCGTGGGGGCTCGGTGCCGAGGCGCCCGGGGCCGGCACGAAGCCGCCGGCCCTTGGCCCTCGTCCGCACACAGACACAGATACAGCGCCACACCCACCGACCCCCCCCCCCCCCCCCACAGTGCGCACGCTCACTCCCCAAGGTCATCCCTTCAGGCCACCACACCGCCCCCTCGCCGCCCCCCGCCACCTGCCCCCGCCCCCCGGCCAGGCGGGCGGGCACGCCCGCCCGCCCGGCTGCCCGTCCGCATGCACGCTCTCGCGTGCCCTCACTCCCTGTCCCTGGCCCCGTCCCCGCGCCCGCCCCTGCCCTTACCCCTGCCCTTGCCGTCTCTCTCGCAGCCGCCCACGCCCGTCGGCGGTTGAGGGCGCCCCACCCAGCCTCTCCCATCAGCCTCCCTGGCGCCGTCTCCATACGTTGCCCGCTTGCTAGGCACCCGTAGAGTAAGGCCGGCCAGGGACCACAGGTCTACCCCGTGCCCTGGGACACCAGGTCTACCCCGGGGCATTGGACACCAGGTCTACCCCGGGGCCTTGGACACCAGGTCTACCCCGGGGCATTGGACACCAGGTCTACCCCGGGCCCTAGGACACCAGGTCTACCAGGAGCCCTGGGAAACCAGGTCTACCCCGGGGCCTTGGGCACCAGGTCTACCCCGAGCCCTGGGACACCAGGTCTACCCCGCGCCCTGGGACACCAGGTCTACCCCGGAGCCTTGGACACCAGGTCTACCCCGAGCCCTGGGACACCAGGTCTACCCCGGGGCCTTGGACACCAGGTCTACCCCGGGGCATTGGACACCAGGTCTACCCCGGGCCCTAGGACACCAGGTCTACCAGGAGCCCTGGGAAACCAGGTCTACCCCGGGGCCTTGGGCACCAGGTCTACCCCGAGCCCTGGGACACCAGGTCTACCCCGAGCCCTGGGACACCAGGTCTACCCCGGAGCCTTGGACACCAGGTCTACCCCGAGCCCTGGGACACCAGGTCTACCCCGGAGCCTTGGACACCAGGTCTACCCCGAGCCCTAGGACACCAGGTCTACCCCGGAGCCTTGGACACCAGGTCTACCCCGAGCCCTGGGACACCAGGTCTACCCCGGAGCCTTGGACACCAGGTCTACCCCGGGCCCTGGGACACCAGGTCTACCCCGTGCCCTAGGACACCAGGTCTACCCCGTGCCCTAGGACACCAGGTCTACCCCGAGCCCTGAGACACCAGGTCTACCCCGTGCCCTAGGACACCAGGTCTACCCCGTGCCCTAGGACACCAGGTCTACCCCGGGGCCTTGGACACAAGGTC
>JAVKUW010000087.1:0-5000 GCA_031885435.1 Passerculus sandwichensis | reverse complement strand
GCGCTGCTCGCGGCCGGCACCCACGGGCGCTCCCCGGACCGGGGCCGGCACCGGCAACCTCGCGTGGTTTTTTAAGGACACCTGAAGGCTAGCGGGGCCACGCGGCCGTCACACAGCTGGGGTCGGTAAAGACGCCCTCCCCGGCAGCGGGAGGGGCGACACCTCGCCTGCGACGGGAAGCGAACTGGAAAAGGAGACCGCCCTGCCCGAGCACCGGACACCCCCGCCGTGACTTCCCCGCGACAGAGAAGCCCCGGAAGGAGAGCCGGCCGGCCGAGGGCCCTCTCCGACGCCACCCGAAAAGCCTCATCGATCGAGCACGGCCGAGGAAGGAGGCGCGCCAACAGCGACAAGGGCCCCACGGCCACGGTCCTGGGACAACGGCGACGGCCGCCCGAGCCCCGCCTGCGGAGCGCTCGCGGCAGAGGAGGAGCGCGGGGGGTGCCGCCACCCGCCCGCCCGTTTTCCCGCGGGCTCCAACGGCTCCCTTTCGGCTAGGCAACAACGGCAGGACTGGGACTGGGCTGGCCCACCAGGCCGGGGGGACTCGGCTTCCCCTTCCGGCCCGGGGAACCCGGCCGAGCGTGCGAGAAAAAGTGCCACCGGACCGCGCCACCGGCGGCCGGCTCTCCCTTTCCGGGAAAAAATAGCCGGGGGAGCGGCACGACAATAAGGCACATGGAGGCGCGTTCGCAACGATCCGTGCTAGCCACGGGGGCCGCGGGCCCGGGGCACCGGGGACCCGGGGGGCGAGACGCGAGACTCACTCCCCCACGGACCCGCCGGCTTCCCGCTCGCTCCCTTCTCTCTCGCCGCCGCGCCCCTTCGTCGCAACGCTTCTCGGTGCCGCGGCTTAGGGCCGCCGGAGAAAAATTAGAAAGATCCGCGGAGGCCGGGCGGGCGCCCCCACTCTGCCCGCACGCCGGCGCGCCTAAACCGCGGAAAAAAAATAACACGGGCCCGCGTGGCAACCCAGCCCGCCCGGCATAAGCGGCTCGGTCCATGCGGCCACGACCGAGGTGGGCGAGGCGCCGCTGCCTCGCCCGGGACAAGTCCGGGGGGCTCCCTCCGTCGGGTGCCGGGTCCGTCAACTCCAAAAAACTCTGCCCGCCAACGCGGGTCCCCAGCTTAAGGCCGAGGAAGGGGGATGGCTTCAACAACGCGGGCCGGGGACGGGGCGCCCCGACCCCGGGCTCCGCAGCTTTACCGGGCGGGCCGACCGCCGCCGAGGCGGGCCGACAGCCCAAAACAGTGCCCGCCGAGTGGGCCCCGGCTTAAGGCCAGGCACGAAAGGGACGAGGCGCCGCCGCCTCGCCCGCCACCGCTGCCCAGGGGGGCCGCCCCCCCTTGCGAATCGGCCGGCAGAAGCCGGGCCGGAGCGGGACACGCCCGCCAAGCGGCTCTCTCGGATCGTCTTTCGGCAGCCCTTCTCTCTCGGCCTCGCGGGGAAGATCCCCCCCGGTCCCTCCGGCAGCCCTTCTCTCTCGGCCTCGCGGGGAAGATCCCCCCCGGTCCCTCCGGCAGCCCTTCTCTCTCGGCCTCGCGGGGAAGATCCCCCCCGGTTCTCCGGCAGCCCTTCTCTCTCGGCCTCGCGGGGAGATTCCCCCCCGGTTCTCCGGCAGCCCTTCTCTCTCGGCCTCGCGGGGAGATTCCCCCCCGGTTCTCCGGCAGCCCTTCTCTCTCGGCCTCGCGGGGAAGATCCCCCCCGGTTCTCCGGCAGCCCTTCTCTCTCGGCCTCGCGGGGAAGATCCCCCCCGGTTCTCCGGCAGCCCTTCTCTCTCGGCCTCGCGGGGAAGATCCTCCCCGGTTCTCCGGCAGCCCTTCTCTCTCGGCCTCGTGGGGAGATCCCCCCCGGTTCTCCGGCAGCCCTTCTCTCTCGGCCTCGTGGAGAGATCCCCCCCGGTTCTCCGGCAGCCCTTCTCTCTCGGCCTCGCGGGGAAGATCCCCCCCGGTTCTCCGGCAGCCCTTCTCTCTCGGCCTCGCGGGGGGATCGCCCCCGGTTCTCCGGCAGCCCCTTCTCTCTCGGCCTCGCGGGGGGATCGCCCCCGGTTCTCCGGCAGCCCCTTCTCTCTCGGCCTCGCGGGGAAGATCCCCCCCGGTTCTCCGGCAGCCCTTCTCTCTCGGCCCGGGAAAGACGGGAGCCGGGACAAAGCCACACACAGACTCGTCCCGGCTAGGCGGCACTTCCTCCGTCCTGCCGACCGCACCAGCACGGCCGTTCCCCTCCGCCTTATACACAGGCACGGCATGAAACCAACCTGTGGGGATGCGGCCCGTCACCTCGCTCCCATAATACGGACAGATGAGTCCGAAGGCGCCGAAACCTCCAAGGGGACCGATGGAGCTCGACCGGGAAAAGGCGCCACCTCAGGCCGCCTCTTACGATGAGGCAGCCGGAGGCGGCCGGCAACAGCGACCCCTTGGTGAACTTCCGCAGCCGGCCGGGACAACAGGTCTACCCAGCACCGGCCGAAATACGACTAAGTCCCGCCGGAGCGAGGTAGACCTGTTGTCCCCGGACGGCACACGCCACTCGGGGGCAAGGCCGACCCCCGCCGGCCCCGGGGCCGGGGTAGACCTGGTGTCCCGGGCACCGGGGTAGACCTGGTGTCCCGCCGGATCCGGGGTAGACCTGGTGTCCCGCCGGCCCCGGGGTAGACCTGGTGTCCCCGGCCACGGGGTAGACCTGGTGTCCCGCCGGATCCGGGGTAGACCTGGTGTCCCGGGCACCGGGGTAGACCTGGAGTCCCGCCGGATACGGGGTAGACCTGGTGTCCCGATGGATCCGGGGTAGACCTGGTGTCCCGCCGGCCCCGGGGTAGACCTGGTGTCCCCGGCAACGGGGTAGACCTGGTGTCCCGCCGGATCCGGGGTAGACCTGGTGTCCCGGGCACCGGGGTAGACCTGGTGTCCCCGGCCACGGGGTAGACCTGGTGTCCCGCCGGATCCGGGGTAGACCTGGTGTCCCGGGCACCGGGGTAGACCTGGTGTCCCCGGCCACGGGGTAGACCTGGTGTCCCGATGGATCCGGGGTAGACCTGGTGTCCCGCCGGCCCCGGGGTAGACCTGGTGTCCCCGGCCACGGGGTAGACCTGGTGTCCCGCCGGATCCGGGGTAGACCTGGTGTCCCGGGCACCGGGGTAGACCTGGTGTCCCCGGCCACGGGGTAGACCTGTTGTCTCGCCGGATCCAGGGTAGACCTGGTGTCCCGGGCACCGGGGTAGACCTGGTGTCCCCGGCCACTGGGTAGACCTGGTGTCCCGCCGGATCCGGGGTAGACCTGGTGTCCCGGGCACCGGGGTAGACCTGGTGTCCCCGGCCACGGGGTAGACCTGGTGTCCCGATGGATCCGGGGTAGACCTGGTGTCCCGCCGGCCCCGGGGTAGACCTGGTGTCCCCGGCAACGGGGTAGACCTGGTGTCCCGCCGGATCCGAGGTAGACCTGGTGTCCCGGGCACCGGGGTAGACCTGGTGTCCCCGGCCACGGGGTAGACCTGGTGTCCCGCCGGATCCGGGGTAGACCTGGTGTCCCGGGCACCGGGGTAGACCTGGTGTCCCCGGCCACGGGGTAGACCTGGTGTCCCGATGGATCCGGGGTAGACCTGGTGTCCCGCCGGCCACGGGGTAGACCTGGTGTCTCCGGCCACGGGGTAGACCTGGTGTCCCGCCGGATCCGGGGTAGACCTGGTGTCCCGGGCACCGGGGTAGACCTGGTGTCCCGCCGGATACGGGGTAGACCTGGTGTCCCGATGGATCCGGGGTAGACCTGGTGTCCCGCCGGCCCCGGGGTAGACCTGGTGTCCCCGGCCACGGGGTAGACCTGGTGTCCCGCCGGATCCGGGGTAGACCTGGTGTCCCGGGCACCGGGGTAGACCTGGTGTCCCGCCGGATACGGGGTAGACCTGGTGTCCCGATGGATCCGGGGTAGACCTGGTGTCCCGCCGGCCCCGGGGTAGACCTGGTGTCCCCGGCCACAGGGTAGACCTGGTGTCCCGCCGGATCCGGGGTAGACCTGGTGTCCCGGGCACCGGGGTAGACCTGGTGTCTCGCCGGATCCGGGGTAGACCTAGTGTCCCGGGCACCGGGGTAGACCTGGTGTCCCCGGCCACGGGGTAGACCTGGTGTCCCGCCGCATCCGGGGTAGACCTGGTGTCCCCGGCCACGGGGTAGACCTGGTGTCCCGCCGGCCCCGGGGTAGACCTGGTGTCCCAGGGCCCGGAGTAGACCTGGTGCCTCACCGTCCCCATCGACCCTGGTGCCGGGCTAAGCTCACAGCCCCGTATCAGCCCGGAGCCAGACGGCTCGATCGGCCCCGTCCCGCGCAATGAACCCCACCCCGCTTTCAAGATTAATACCTATTTTCGCGGTTTGGATTTGGGTAGAATGGCTCCTCTATTCGCTTGGAACGAGAAACTCATCCGGAAAAAACAAACAGACAATAACGATTGGCACATTTTATTTCTCCTCCTTTCGTATCCAGAGCACTCCCAGCCGAGCCGACGGGCAACCCGTGCCCCGTGGTCTGCCTGCTGACACGCTGAACTGGCGAAAGAGCGCCCCCACCACCCCCCCGCCCCCGCCCCCGCCCTGTCCCACCCACGCCCTCCTGAGACCCTACACAGCCCGGCCCCCCTGGCCCCGATGCGGCTCGCCCCGCCCCGCCCCGCCCACCGGTAGAGGCGGCTGCCGCCGGCACCACCGCCAGCACACAGGCGGCGACTTTCGGGCGGGTTCTTTCACGGTCTGCAGGGGTCTTCCGCCCTCGACGTCGGTCTAGGGAGCCGTGGGGGCTCGGTGCCGAGGCGCCCGGGGCCGGCACGAAGCCGCCGGCCCTTGGCCCTCGTCCGCACACAGACACAGATACAGCGCCACACCCACCGACCCCCCCCCCCCCCCCCACAGTGCGCACGCTCACTCCCCAAGGTCATCCCTTCAGGCCACCACACCGCCCCCTCGCCGCCCCCCGCCACCTGCCCCCGCCCCCCGGCCAGGCGGGCGGG
>JAVKUW010000098.1:0-20202 GCA_031885435.1 Passerculus sandwichensis | reverse complement strand
CAGGAATCTTTCACCAATGTACAAAGTACTGAAATATTTTCTAGAAGAAGCTATCAAACAAAGAATTAATAATTTACCACATTAGACAATTATCCTGCCAAGGCCTTTGTGTGATCAGACACCTTGCTTGGCAGGAGGAGTGTCTCCACTTGATAAGAAAGCCAATTGGGTGTTCTCTTCAGCACCAGGAACTTGTTCATGGCAGAATAAGAGTAGTTGAATATAACTGTACTCAATAGTAAACCTTATTTTGGGTCATAATCCTATAAAAATAGGAAAAAAGGCATCTGTACACTTTTGTGTCAGATATAATTCCAATTCACTAATATAAAATAAGTAGTTGAGCTTTCATGACACTAAACCTGCAGCTGTTTGCTCTCCAGTATCTTAGATTAACGCTTGAAGAGTTGTCTTTGTTACTTGGTAATGTTTGCATCCTTGAGTTCAGAAGGTTTAAGGTAGCTGAAAGAGGCGAATGAAGCTTAAACTGCTAGTATTGTTTGACTTGACTCTAAAATTGCAGAACAGGAAATATTTGGGCAAATGGAACCTGGTTTTGTTTAGTGTTGGTGTCTTTGCTTGTATAAACTACCCTCTTTTCAGACAGTAGACTGCTGAACTTTCCAGCATGTGTGCAATTTAAAATTTTCTTTTTTCAGTGCTGTCACTGATGGTCTCTAGTATTTGTTTCCTGCCTGCACCCATTTATATTTCTATAAAAATTCATTGATGTGTTTTTTCTTTGTACTGCCCGTAAGTCTACATCTTTCACTATAATAAAGTGCAGTACTTGAGGTGACTAGGGAAGGTTACAGAAAATCATAAGTGGTGTTAGCTTGAAGGTACTTGAAGGCTGTCAACAAATCAGTACAATCAGTGGAGCAGTCATGCTCACTCTCAAGAAGGTGCCATTTTTAAAGTATTCTCCTGGCCTATATTCCTGCCAAACAGTGTAGAAAGGAGTAATTGTTATGCTGAGCTAAATTGTGGCTCTTAACATGGATTTTCTCTTAACATTGCTTCACGTAACGTGGACGACGTGCTAAGATCTTGAAGCCAGTCTGAAAGGGAAAAGCCTGGGTTTAAACAACACTGATTTGTCAGGGACTGGTGGAAATAAGTTTAAAAGGCTGTATAAAGTGTAAGAATACCAGACAGATTTCAACAGTTCTGAAATTTCAGTCTAGTTGAGACTGATGGTCTCTGGGGTTGGTGTGTGGGGTGTGTTTCGCATCTTCCTAATCTCAGTTTAAATGGAAGAGAAAATTTCTGCTCTTGGTGACTGCGGTCAGTGTGGTTTTGGTTATTCATGCAGCTGCAATTACAGAGCTTGTGTAGTTTCAGATTTTAGGGATTGACATCCATGTCTACCATTGCAGTCACGCTGTTGGTGTAGTCACTAAGTGTTTACTGTAGTCCCTGTGACTTTAGGGTGTTGCCATATCAAGACAGTAAGTACTTTTTTGGTGGCTTACAATTTTGATGCAGAATTGATTTGTTTTCCCCCAAAATTAGATTTTTCTTTTCTAGCTTCTCCCAGTTTAAGTTGAGCTCACTTGGTTTCTTGAATGAAAATTTATTAATTTTTCCATACGTGGTTAAATGCAAAAAAGAACAGGCCTAGCTGTACTGGGACTGTATATATAAAAAAGGATTTGATATTTAAGTATCAAAGTTTCCAGAAGAATCTGAATGGGATTTTTTGATTAGTTGTCTAATTAGCTGGTTTTGCCACCTGAGAAAGGAGGTATTTTGTTTGCTTTTTCATGTAATTACTGAATATGATATATCTGGAATTATTTAGACTAGTTTTGCTGGCTGTTGGTTTCAAAAACAGTGGGTATAGTGGCAGAGGGGCATTCTTAAATAATAGTTCCTTTTATGATGAATAAGAAAAAAGGGACATTTCTGTTTATTTCCATTTTGTTGACATGTTACCTGAAAGAAAAGCATAGGGAGAGGGCTTTTGCCCCTCGTCACCGAGCTTATATTGAGTAATTTATTAATATAAGCCCTTTTTGTTTGGCTGATGTCTGCTGCCATGGATTCTATAACCACTTCTGGCTGATTGGAAGGGAAGTGTGTTTTGGATCTTTTCCTTTCTGGTATACAGGTATAGGAGAAAAGTGGGGCTGGATTATTGTTTTTTAGCTACATCGGTGGTGGTGAGCTCTGACCAACTGCTGCATGCCTTGAGTTAGGAGGAGGAAGGGATTTATTCTCTTTGCTTTGTTTGTCTTAGGCTTTGAGGACTTTCTGTGCTCTGATGCTGCTTTGTGTAATGCCAGGAGAAAGGGAAGTGGTGGCTGAGTGTGGCAAGTTTTGATCTTGAATAAGGTCACCACAGTTACCAACAGATCCTGAATCCCCAAAATGTAAGGTACATGTTCAGCTGATGTTTTATAACATCTTAGGTTGTACCAGTGAATAATGAAGGAAGCTGGCACTGAATGAAACATTTCATGGCATAAACATTGTCCTTTATGGGAAACATTGCAGAAATGTATGGTGCAGTTCTTCACAAGCTCCTGTTTCCTTTTCATGATGGTGGCTGTGGAGAACTCCAAGTTTTAGACTTGATTGTCACACTTGTGGCTGGAGTTTGCAAGAAATGACTGTGGTTGTGTGCATCCCTTTGCAGGCTGTAAACTTCAGAGCTTTATCTTTTCCCATACTTCGTTGCTTATGATATAAGAAAGAGAAATGTGTTTTTGCCAGGCACAATTGCTGTATAGCAGATTAGGCTGATAAAAAATTCAGTAACATGGCATCATCTCTTTTAAATATTGGAGATGCCATAATGAATCACTGGATTTCCCATGTAAATTAACAGTGTATTTTCATGTTCTATCCTTGTAGCTGTGACTTATCTTCCAACAAGGATAAAAATGGGAAAGAATTTTGTTTGCCTTTTTTTAGCATGGCCTCTCAGCCTGTCAGTTGACCAGCACTAGAAGTCCTGGGATGTAATCCAGGTGTTCTTAGAACACAAATCTCTTGTAGATGACAAATGCTTAAAAAGCCCCTGAAGGCAGGAGGGGTAGGAGAAATTGACTTTTTTTTTTTCTCCAGTTATTCAGGAAGGTAAGTTAATGTGTCATAGCCCCTGTTTCATAAGCTACCTTTAATTACCATGGTACATGTAGTTTTACATGAGTTTTAACATGTTACTTCTGCTAAAGCAAGTCCCAGTACTGAGTGATAGAGCTCTTGCCTTGGGAGCCAGCTGGTTCCTCAGGACAAGGGCACATCACCCCCAGACCATGAATGCTTCACCAGGAGACGTTATCCTGCTTACTGGGCCTTCTGAGCCTTGACATCCTTACAGCAGTAGATGGCTGTGCTTGTCAGTCCCCTCTGATGTGGAGAATTATGTGCAGAGGTGTAAGTTGCTTTGAAGATGGAAAGGCAAAACTGTAGTGCCCTCTGACCTACAGAGCAGAGTTATATTTTCCTGGAGCTGTAGTTATGAGGTCTTGCTCCTTGATGAGGATTTTGAAGTGCAAAAAGGGCTGAATATTCCAGCAGAGATGACTTTTGAACTGTAGACTGCCCATGTAGCAAGCTCTGTGCATCTTCTGATAAGCTGAAGAATTTGAAGGTAAATTCCCACCTCCTCTATGGAACAGAGATCTGAGTCTTCTCATGGGCCTTCTGCCATTTTACTTTGTGGACATGTATTTCATGACTTGTGAGGGTTCCTCAGGGTGAGAGATAGACGAGAATCTTGCTTCATGATCAGAAGGCTGGATTTATTAATTTATGATATATGATACGTTAAGACTGTGCTAATAGGAATAGAGAGAAAAGTTCAGAAGCTGCTAAGCTAAGAATAGACTAGGAATCTAAAAACAAGAGAGCTCTCTGTGAATCTGTCCCCGAGCTTGGTCCTGTGATTGGCCCTTAATTGTAAACATGGAACATGAGCCAATCACATGTGCACCTATTGCATTCCACATCAGCAGATAATTATTGTTTACATTCTCCTTCTGGGGCCTCAGCTTCCCAGAAGAGGAAAACTCCTAAAAGAAAGGATTTTTATGAAAGAATGTCTGACAGACATGTTGCTGTTCTGAATGTTTGCTGAAGTTTTAGCTATGGCTTATATTGTGTGAAAAAGCAATTTTTTGTGTGTTTCCTTTATGTAAGGAAGTGCTTTGCGTGCTATTTGTCAGTGTGTTTAAAAAACGAAGCTAAGTTGCTTTAAAATGAACTTCATATATTCGTGCTACTACATCATTCAGAACTTGTGTTTTAGTGAACCTTGGTTTCTTTCAAGGAATTTTTTTTTCATCTTCTGGTTAAAGTGTGAGAAATGCAGGGTAGAACCATCCTAGAAGGTTTTCAGTGACTGTCATCTGTAGAACTGGAGAGGTAAAAGCTGATACCATGCACATTTCAAATGATTCTAAGAGTAGCGTACTTCATCTTGAGATGAATAAATTATTTTCACGTGAAGCCTACCATGTAACTGCAACGTGCAGTGGGTTAGCAGCACGTTTGGTGCCTACCCTTGGCAAGACCCATCTAATTGCAACAGGCGACCTATTGAGATGAACTCAACCTAGACTCAAGTTGCTGATTTTTTGTAAGTGGAGAAAACATGGTTTGGTTTTTCTCTGGAAGACTGGAGAAGTGCTGCTGTCATTGCCAGCGCTATCAAGGACGTGTCTTGTTCAATTTGTGACTCGTCCAGCATTGAACCAGGCTCTTTGAAAATGATTGACACCTGTAAATTAAGTCCTTGTGTTCTGAGCTTGTACCATAACTGGTAATTTAATTACATAGAAAGGTAAGAGCTTGGTTGGAGAAATATTAAGATAGACATGAATGGAGCATTGAGATTTTTGTCACATCACATTTTTTCTGTCTCTAATTCATCTCGAGTTGTTACCTCCACCCTATCTTGACACAAACTACTTAGAGTAATTGCCAGAGTTTGGCTGCTTCATAGCTCTGTTTTAATGCAGTTTGGATTACTGAGGTTTTGGATGGTTTTCAAGATGGTGTTTTTCAGGAAGTGTGTGCCAGAATAATTGGTGCATTATTTCTGCTTCCAATCCAACGTTGTCTAGGTCTTGCAGATTTAAGGAACTAAACTTGAGCCTAAGCTTGTGTGCTCTTTCCAGGGTGAGATCAAGTGAATGCAATGGGTTGAGACAAGTCCATGCCTTAAACACATGTGAAATCCTGTCTGTCAGACATGGAATACCAGGTTAGCCTTTGGAGGGACCCATTCCTGGTGTATCCCCAAGGGCTGCAGCCCATGGGGAGGACCCCTGCTGAGGCAGAGGCAAAACATGAGGAAGGAGCAACAGAATAGACACTTGACTGATTAATCACAGCCCCTCATTGCTCGTGCCCTCTGCGCCACTTGGCTGTGGGAGGGGGAGGTGAAACAATAGGGAATGAGGGATTGAAATTTGACCCGGAAAGAAGGGATGGTGGTTGGGAAAGGTATTTTGCTTTTTTCATTTCCCCTCATCATCCGTCTTTATTTTTAATTGGTGGTATGTCAAACCCATTTATCCTTACATCTGTTTTGCCTGTGATAATAAGTGGAAAAGAATCATCCTGTGTTCATCTTGACCCATGAGCTTTTTCATGTTATCACCCTGTTCTGCTGTGGAGAAGGAGTGAGAGAGCAGCTGGGTGGGGTTTGGGGGGTCCTCATATCTGGACAGTCAACCCACCACAGCCATTTGAGGGTGAGATGAATGAATATATTTATATAGGGTTTTTTAAGGTATTAGCCCTTAGATTCAGTGTACTCCTGTTTGGTAGGCTCAGTGTCACAGTCATAACTTCTTTTTTTATTGCTGGTCCTAAAGGAGTAGCCTTGAAGGGAGGGAAAAATTCCACCTTCCCTGAGCAGACAAGTGTAATTGGAAACCAGGTGATATTTACTGTTCTCTGCAGCAGGAGAACTTTGTCTCCCAACAGATCTGCAGCCTCATGACAATCAGTAAATTTATCTAAAATTATGATTGCCATTTCTTCAGTTACTCTGAAGCAGGAACTGGTTTCTATGCAACACAAGTGGCATGGGTGGTGAAGTTGGCATCCAAGCAAATTTTAGGTGTTTATAGGGTTTTTATAATCAGCTAATTGTCAGTAGTTTTTCTGAACAGTAGTCAAATGTGTTCTGAAATTGTGTTGATTTTTGGAGTAGTGCACCTTTTGCAAATTGTGTAGCACATAGCAAGTGCTGCATGGGAAATTGAACATTAGGAGCTGCAGAAACTGAAGAGAAGATGTGGCGTTTTTTGTTGTCAAGGCACCTATACTGAGATTGCCTTTATTCTGTTGGTGCAGACTGAGCATGGCTGTGAAACACAATGGAATGGGGCATTAACTGGATGATGAACTGTTGTGCTGGCATGCCAATACTAAAAAGATGATTCCTCTTATGTAGTTCAGGATAATCCTGGAGGTTTTCTGAGCAATTACTGGATTCCCACATTCATTGCTTATGTATGGCACTTGCCTCAGGAAACTCCACAGAGATCTAATGAAATAGTGAAAAAATAATTTATGCCTACCACATAATATAAATTATTGTGCAGCACAACCATTCAGTTTTCAACAAAAAAAAGAATAGTTCCTATTTAAAATACACAGTTCTATGAAAACAGTGCTTTTGAGTGTTTTCTCTCACTGAAAGGAAATTTTAATAATTAGCTCAAAAACCGAAGTTAATATTTTTGTGTTGTGCAAAAGAAAAAAGAAATCACATTAGGGGTGCACACTTCATTATAAAAATGCTCTCTAAGCAGTTCATGCTCCTAAAAGGTAAAAGAGGAAGTGGCCTATATTATCAAGTTCTTCACAGCTCTAGATAGAGTAAAAGAATTAATATTTTTTCCAAGGCTTAATGCTGTGAAAAGTTATCTTGATTGGTATCACCTTTTCACTTCGGTTGGAAGCACATCCACAGTAGCTTTTAATCTCTGTTTCATGGTGGTTTAAATAATAAACTTGAAGATGTAATTGTTAGCAAAATTTCTGCTGTGTCTCTGCACAAGACTGTGCTACAGCTGAACATATGGTGGCATTTAAACAATTGCTTATTTGAGCATTTCCATCAACAACACCAGCAAAGCACTTAAGTGATTGCTGAAAAAGCATTTAGTATTGAAAACCAAGAACTGTGACAGGACAGGAGTGTTGGAACTGGATGGTTTTCAAGGTCCGTCCCCACGCAAAGCATTTTAAGGTTCTGTGATTCAAGTCTGTGGATATGGGAAGAGCAGTTAGACCAGTTATACCAAGAGTTCCTCGATGCATTTCTATGAATGTAGATTACCAGCCTATTAACTCCCCTGTTTTTCAGTAAGTCATCTTGTGTAGTATTTTAAATTGCAGCAGCCAGAAGTGGTAAACCATCAATGAGGCTTACTGTCAAGTTGGGGTATGAAATGGCAGGTTATGACTTGCATGTGAAGATACAGGTTTTCAAATTTAAAGACAATATTCCCACAGGCAAACCAATATAAAACAGCAAAAATCAATTTTTCTTCTATGTTTTTTCTTCTCCCCTTTAAAGTGAAACACAGCCCTTGCCTTCAACAAGCAGAAGTTAACTAAGTTGGTCAATACCATAGCACTGTTCTAATGGTACGCTTTCAGAGCCAGCTCTGTGATAGTTTAGAAAGGGCGTGTACTTATAGAAGGATAGTTTCCTTGAGTCTAGTGCATTGTTTGATTGTATACTTAGCATTAGTGGGTTAGTGCATGCTAATTTTCAGGGAAAAGACAAGTCAGAACTGTTCTTTAATGTTCTTGAAGTGAGGAACTGAAATCCTATCGCAGTTCTGTGGACATCCAGACCCCTTTGAAATCTCAGTTGACAGACACATCCCTGGGGAGATGGCAGAAAAAGCTGTTGATATTCTGAGTGAAATATAGGAAAATGTGTCAGAGCTGGCTGCAGGTCTGTGAGTCACCAGTGAGTAGTGAATTGCTGTGTTGTGATCACAGCAGTGAATGAGCTGACTGAAAACCTGTGCAGGGAGATGAAGGGAATATAAATGGCATCATAAAGCAGCGCCTCGGAGATGACATAGCTGTTCCTGAGCCAAGCAGGTCATGGAAAGCAGGCACAGGATTGCTCCAGTGCAGGTGTAATGTTCCTCCTGGCCCAGGAGGCAGCCTGGGTTCCCCTGCACTCAGGTGTGTGGCCAGGTCCTATTTTGCATGGTAGAACAGGCAGGAATGTCCACCCTGTCCACGTGGCTCTGTACCTTCACACAACTGGCAGCTACTCTGGTACCTGCCTCAGTGGTTCCCTGCTCTTAGCCCAGGTGTTAGCAGGGAGCTGAGGCCTCAAGGGGAAAATGAATGTGGTGCACTGAATGTGGTGCACTGAGCCACTACTTTGTCTGATGAGAGGGCATGGGTGTGGCTACTGATATGTAGGGACAGCTGAGTACCCAAAATGTGAAAGGAGGCATAATGGGGTTTGTTTGTAAGCTACGTCCTAAAGTGTTAATCCTAAAATGCACTAAACTGATTACTGGCAAGTAAATGGTTTTGTGATCAAATGGAACACCCTTTGGACAATATACAGGTGTATAGAAATCTTCAGACAATTTAGATTCTTTTCAGATTTTGTTAAGACAATCTGAAGGAAGAGCAGGATGAATTCTTGTTTACTGAGGTGTTCATGCTGGCTTTGTCTTTCTCTGCTTGATTATGTGCCTTAAAAACAGTCCTCATATTTTTCTGCTAAGTTCTGGCTTACAGTACCTTGTGTTATACAATTTTATGGTGTTGCATATGTTTCTCTACTGCCAGTGACATCAGGGAATTGGAAGTGTTACACAATGTTGTCGCCTAATGGTAAGGAATGATGGTATTGGAGGCTTAGAGTTTAAAAAGAAGGGGTTTTCTCTTTTATTTTAGCTGGTCTTAATGGCACATCTGACTTTGTGTTTGGATTTATTTTGTTATATTTCAGTAAAATGGAACACGGAAAATCATTGTTTTCCCAATATTCAGGTAGTAGCTTTACTGTTAAAAGACTGCTGTTGAGATCCCTCACTTGCATAACTGAACTTCTGTCATGTGCATGGCCTCAGCTGCAGGTTTGGGTGTAATTGCCTTATCCAGGACCAAGAGATATTTAACCGAAAGATTAGGTATACATTCTGCAATTTTTAACTGAGCAATTTAGTTACATCTGGTTCTGTTAGTTATGACAAACATAGGAGATGTCACTTCACCTACATGATTTGTACACTGATATTTTTTTGAGGTGATCCACTAAGGAGAGAATTTTATTATTGTTGTTGGCAAAACCTCCAACCTATTAAATTAGAAAAACAGGGGGCACTCGTGCTGTGTGAGAGACTTTTAATAAGAAGAAAAAAATCAATCTGGAACTTCACAGGAAGGCACCAAAGCTGCACATAGTGATCTGAAAGGTAGAAATGGTAAATTGGTTTCAAGGAAATGAAATAATTCCTTCCCACTTTGACTATACTACATTATTATTGGGAGCTGAGAAGTCAAGTTACTCAGCTGTGTTAGGAAGAAAATACAGCATCTTTGAAAGCTTTGTTTTTGTTTTGGCTTCTTTTTCTCATTATTGACCTAAACACCTCAGCTGCTTTGTAGTTTTACCTCCTGTGAACTCCTGGAATAATTTATCCACTGTTCAGAACTTCAGATAAGGAAAGAAATTACATGTCCTGAATAATCCCATAATAAACCAGTGAGAATCTAAGAAGGTAGCTTTTGTTTAATGGAATTAATGGGTTTCTCTACTGAGACATATAAGGCAGATCTTTTCCCAGGTATGAGCTGAAGATTGGATTCACTTCGGCTAATGCTGCTGAATTTGGTCGCAGCGATTACAGGAGCCTTCCAGGTGGTGGCCAAACCAGAAAAGGCTTTAACATTTTTCAGGAAACTTTTACTGATCTGCACTGAATTGTAACATCCTTTGAAGGAAAAACAATTAGAATTATCTAGTCTTCTACCAGATGCAGAGTTCTTCTGGAGTTCCTTTAAAAGGTCCAGGTATTAAATCTGGGGATTTGAGAAGGTGTGTGAGGCAGATACTGAATTAGAAAACCGTTTCCATCATCTGATTAAATGTACTTGATGTTATGGTTGATTTCCCCATGATATTTAAAGTTCCTATTTCTGGTACTTTATCAAGTTACTGGAATTGCTTGGTGGGAGAAGCGCGCAGCAATTTGGCAGTTGTGCTTTCACAGAAAGCACTGTCAACTTTTTCAATTCAGAATGAAGAAGACAAACGGCAGAGGTGGCAGAACTACAGGTTTGCTGGAGCTCAGATTTTTCCATGCAGTTCACATTTAGCCTGCTAATCCTCAGAAAAAACCACAGGTTACTGAGCAGTGTCCTGTGGACCAATACACAGTGAAAAGCCTTTAATAAGGGGTGTGTGTAAATAGCTGTGGCTTAATTCCCATATGGCAGCATTATAATAAATTTTTTCCCTAAGGTATAACCTTGTATGTATATATCCTAGTCTTCCTGTATTTTTTAAAATATGGGGTTTATACTTTTCAGTTTAACTATTAAATTAAGGCACTTATTTTTTCTTTTCCCAGAAAAATGTGGAATATCACATGTACCTTATGGGGGCAGAAGCAAGCTGGAGAGCTGCAGAGGCTATCACCTTAGATTTCAGCAGAGATAAATGTGCTATGTCTTCATCAGAGATGCCAACAATTCAGAGGAGAGGAGTCTGTCACAGGCATTGGGATTTGAGGTTATTATCAGACAAAAACTCCTTTAGAAGGGTTGGCAGAGTGTGAAGGAAATTATTTTCCTAGTGACAATTAATCAAGTATCAGGACAAATTGCATCAGGGTGGGATTACCTAATCCAGAGGTACTCCTCTTCTTTCCAGCTTTCCCATCAAGAAGCAACCTTAAAGAAATCTCTTCCTTCCAAGTGTTTGTGCATTAAATCACTGATGTAAGTGTTCTGTCCCCTTTAAAAAAAGTGTGTGTGCTGACCCTCAGAATGCTTAGCTCCCAATGAAGGTAGAAGTGACAGAGGAGCTTGTCTGAAGCCACCAGGAAGGCAGTTACAATACTTATTTCCAGCCTGGAGTGGCCACGCTCTTTTCAGAAAAGCTTTGGTCTACAGGGAAGCTGATCTTTGCTTTCCCTTGCAGGGAGGGAGGTGATTTAAACTGTTTTCTTGTGTGGGAATAATTCCCAACAGCTTTAGTGTATCCAGTTAGATTGTATCACACTTATTAGTGGAGTTTAGGCTTAGGAGTTGTTTGAATTACAATAGTGATTGTTTATTCTCTGCTGCTTGTAACAGCAAAAAAATTCTCAACAATTTCAGCGAATGTTGTTATTGAGTTTATAGACTATACAAAATGTGAGGAGTGATGAAAATCTAACCTGCTTACATGTGAGTAGAAAATTGTTGAATTTAGCCAATGGGGCATGCTGTGTAAAAAGTTGTATCTCTAACTGCCTTTTAGTTGAAAAATGACTGTATAGGAGAAGGGACTTCTTCAAGCCTTGTGAGGAAAGCATTCCTTTAATTGTTGAAAAATTAAAGTTAATAATGTGTAGCTCATATGGTGACTTACTGCCCCATTTGTGCAACTCCCATGCGGGAAATACTTATCACAGTATTTAATTTCTGATGTTCTCAGTCAGTTTAATTTCTGTTACATAATTGGGTGTTTCACATGTTCATGTAAGCCAAGTGAATTAGGCATAAGTAGAGAGGGGGAGAGGAGGATCAGTGATGCCACGGTCAGACACTGTTTGTGGCAGTGGTGATGAGAACCAGCTTTACACTCCTGTCTCCTTAGGGTCAGTTCTAGTCTTGGTTCCTTTCTAAACCTCTAACTGGCAGCTGTGGTCATCCCAGAAAGGAGCTTATTCTGTTTTTTATGTGGTGGGAGAGAGGAGATCATCAAAGTTTGTTAAAAGAGGTATAAGATCTTGTAGAGATGAGAATCAGAATAGTGGAATGGCTTCCATGTGAGGAACAGCTGCTTGCCATCTCTTCAGTCTGGAAATGCAAGAATTGGGTGGAAAGCAAAGAGGACAGAAGGGTTGAAGAGATTATGAACTCAGGGATGTGGTAGCTGGAGGGCCTCAAATGAAGCAGTAGGTCCTGGGTTTGAAACCAAAGAAGGGATACTTCACACAGGGTAGTTGATCTGTGTAACTACTTGGAATGGAGTTTTGAGATGAATCCCCATGAAATCTGAGCTATGGAGCTTTGAAATGAAACTTGACTTTGTTCTGAGTAAGGTAGCAGTGTCACACTGTGGAGGATCGGGCTTTGAGTGCAAAGAATGGGTACCAGAAGCAGCTGTGGGGCAGCCCAAGTGATCAGCTGTAAACCAAGTACAGGAAGCAGCATTCGAGTTCTACTGTGCTTGCCTTGTCACTTGGAGGGGATGTTTGAGTTTTCAAATGGTGTACAATAATACACTTAGACAAGTTTCATTGTTATTCAGCAAGAGGAGCCTGTTGGTACTGCCTCCTGTAGGAGCTCTTGGACACCCGAGATGTGGGAGAGGGGAACATGAAGGTCACTGCATCACATCATGATGTTCTGAGAACTCCTCACTGTGCATAAGATCAAGCTGGGTGAGAGAAGAGACCTGAGCTCTTTGTCTTAAAAATTCTGTAGACATGGAAAGATGTTATTACGTATTATTACTGAATAGAAACCTTCTGGTTGCTAAAACCCACATTAAATTTGAATGTTATGACAAGTATCCAAGAATTAAAGTGTTTAAAGTTTCAAACTCTCATTTATCCAAGTATTCAGTCCCTCAAACTCTGATAGAATGATTGGCAATATAATCCTTCCTAGGAATCATTGTCTAAATGAGTCTTTTTGCCAAGTTTAATTATCCTCTTGTGACCTTGCAGGATTGGGTACTGAGGGTGTCATGGTCAGCTTCTGCTTTCTTCTCACCTGTCTCTCCTCTGGCTCAGTCTGTGCAAGAGGGAGTCACTTCTGGCTGAGCCCCAGCTGCAGCTCTTGGCTCCAGTGAAATCCAGCCCAGCAGAGTGTGCTGAGCCAGACAAGGGGGTGATGTCGCTAGTAGGGATGAGCTAGAGATCCCTGGGATAAGGGGAGAATGGGAGTAAGGTTTTGTGTGACAAGGTAGAGGTGTCATAACAAAATGATGCTTGTAGGTGATTTAAACTTTGTTTAAAATTATCTCCAAGTTTATCAGACATGACATACTGGAGAAAGTGCTGGTAATTACAGTTAATAACCATTTTATGAGCAATTGTGCGATACTAACCCTAATAAGTTCTGTTTCTCCCACACTGAGGTCACCTTCTCCCTCTCTGTTACACATTTTATAACTAAGTTTTCTTCAGCTGTGAAGTGCTAGAAAATACAGGAGTGATAGCACTGGAGATGGAGTAGAAGTGCTTAGGAGGAAAAATAAATGAAGAATAGATAGTGTTAAAGGCAAATAAATAGGGTTATTACTGTACTCTGTTTTTAAGGATTGCACAAAAAAAGGGGTGAGTAATATTTGTAGAGCTGTTGAACTAAAAAAGTTGGTTTGGTTTAATGTTAAACACAGTGAATGGTGGAGTCCATAGCTCCTTAAGAAAGTTTCATGAGGAGTAGCTCACCAAAGGAAATGTTAATTAAGCTGAATTGTGGCTTGCCTGCTTAATACACCCCAAAGGTGGAGAGGCTGGGGCTGTGGCAGGTCAATAAAGTCAGGGACAGTTCAGACACTTGATGGCAAGTAGCATCTTCTTTCAGATGTGTCCTGACTGAATCTAAGGCACTGCTGTTTTAAATAAGAGTGTGAGATTGACTGGAGCTGTGTAAAATAAAGCCTTCCAAAAGACAGCAAATAAAACTGCTCTGCTGTGCACTTGAAGCAAGCAGGAGGCTTTTCCTCACTGGGGTTGTCACTGCACTGCTTAGGCTTTATTTCATAAGCTGATACAGTCCTAATTTAAACTTTGACTTGCTATTACAAAATATGAATCAGAAGATTAAAAACCTCCCGCTATAGATTTTTTTAATAGAAAGTGACAGTTTAATTTGGCACAGTAGAGCTGAAAGGATGCTTAAACCTGGTTAGAGAGTGTCAGCATCAGCAGCTCCAGAGTAGCTGGAAATGAAAACAGAAACATGAATAATTAACAGATAAGCCTGAGCTCCTCAGATATTTTGTCATTACTTACTTGAGAAAAGTTTACTTCTCCATTAAATCCTGGAGATGTATTTCTGTAGTAAACCTGGTTTTGCTTAATGAAGAAGTGAGTGTGTGTCACTGGTGCTCAACAGTGAGAGTTAGGCGTTTGTTGTTTCTGTTTATTTAATGAGAAAGTGTAGGGAAGCTCATTTTTTGACCTATCGGTAATTTAACTTCTTGCTGTCATATTGGTGTTTCTTTCCCGAAATACAGCAACCTTTGAAAATAAATTAATTGGGGTTTATTGTGTTCCTTGAGGTCCAAGAACCTTGAGTGTTTAGGTGCAGTAAGGAATTAATGAGCAATTGTGGCCCTCTTGGCAAGGCATTCCAAACCAGGGTGCAGATTTATGTAACAAGGAGCTGTTAAACATCAGAGTTATTCCATGTGCTTATGGAAAATGGCATTGAGGAAATGACCATCATGCTAATGGCACAGAAAGTACTCCTATTTTAGTATTTATACCACCTATTTTACTAGCTGTGAAACAGCTTCATGAGGTGGAATATGGTTCAGCCAGATGGTGGAATCAAAGCAGCCAGTTTGTCCTGCAGGGAAATGACTCTGCGAAGTCCTTGCTTTGCAAGTTTTTATATTTCAGCCTACAGGAGATTTTGTTAACCTAGATGGGGATTTTGGTTAATAAGTTGGTTTAGAGCATTTTGTTGGTAAAATCTAGGCGGTTTTTCTTTGAGAAAAAAAATTAACGCCTGCAAGTTTGTCATTTTCCCCCCACCCCTTGTGCTACCTTACCAAGTAGGATGACAGTCTGGTTTTGTTCCAGTTTCCTCTTCATAATATTCTAATTTGGAAAATGTTTCTTATTTGAGGAAGGTATGTACTTTTTATAGGAAACAAATTGAACTTGGGTTCTGCTGCTCTGATTTCCACTATAAGTGTATTTGTAACAGCAGTGACCAAACTGAAGAGAAAAATTGATGCCAGTTTTTGTGTTTTATGCAGAATTGGTTAATATTTTTTGTATTAAAATCCTGCATTTGATGTTTACCACACTGCCTTCCATTGCCCTTACATATCAGCATGTTCAGATATTCCCATTTTATACCTGCTCTGAATCTCTCACAAAGGATTTGCTTCCCAAAATGTTTAGAAAAGGGAGCACCCTGTCTCTTACTGCATGTAGCTTTTTGGTATTAGTGATTTTTGTGTAAAAGCACAGTAGAGTCAAATTGCTCCATCACTTTTAAGGGTAAGGAATACTGCAGGAGCAATTCCAGCAGGATTTTTCTCCCAGGGTAAGAAGAGAAGTGACTGAGGTCTCAGGCATCCTGATGATGACATCTCTGGTTTCTCTCTGACATGACTGGTGTCATTAGCGAGGCAGGATCAGGAGGTGCTCTAGTAAGTGTTGGGAAATCTGCAGTAGCAACAGGTGCTGTCACTCTGTGATTATCCTGAGGCATAAAGTCAAAGGACAAATTAAAACAAACAAAACCAAGCAGACAGCCCCCAGGTATGTGTATTTATCAGCAAGTCAAAGCAGCGCAATTTTAAACTAAAGGAAGGCGTTATTTGGCTGCTGACATAGTGTGAAGGGTGTTTTTTAGAATGTGGAATTACTGAAGTATAATACGTAGTGTTTTCCAGTTCTAATACTGCTTATTTAATACCATAATGAAAGGAAACTAGAGAACTGAAATGCTTTCAGGCTCAACATAATGAAGTAGACAAATGTTCTTGTTGTTTTTTTTAAAAGTCAGATTTGGTTTGCATTATTTTAAGAACTTCTATTAAGGAACAATTGGTCAGGCACAACTTCCAGCAGGCTTTTTAGTCCATAAGCATTAGCTTCTCTAATGCTAATCCCAACTGTATTTTATTACCATTCCTATTAATGCAACAAGTATCATGATGTCACTTTTCTTATTTCTGCTGTCAGGGAAAAGGTTACTGACAAAGTACAGCTCTTGCTGCTTGCGTTTTGTGACTGTTTGCAGCTTTAACCTTCAGAATACATTGGTAACATTGCTTAGAGATAAAGCTGACTTTATTACTGGAGTAAGAAATTCAAGTTTGGGACTGGGGAATTTGACATGATTTTTTAAAAAGACTAAGAGCTTTGCATTACTGAAACTAAAAAATTTCTTTTTGTGTTTGGCCAGTTAAAAAGGATCTGTTTTATTGCTTTAAGAAGTTCCTTTGTAGCACGTTTGAACTAGAGAAGGTGATTTTGAAAGGAGGGGTGTACAACTCCAAAATCCTGTAGGAAATCCAGTTAAACTTCATCAAGTACTTGATCAAGTTGAGACTAATCCAAAGTCAACAATATTTGATTTTTCTGTCCTGGAATTTGTAAGCAAATCATGGTTTTAAAGGTAACATCTACAACTTCAAAAGATGGAGGAAAATCAAGAAGTTAAATCTATTGGAAGGAGTCTTGTGTCGAAATACGTAGATAATAAGATAAAGATCAGAAAACATAGGGAAAAATACAATTGGTGTCACCTATTAAGTGAGTTTTGATGCAATATTCACTGTCTTATAAAACAGTTTCTAGCAGGGTTTTGGACATGAGTTATTGCTTTTCACCTGTACTTAGGACTGAAAAATAGAATATCCATGTTATGTGAAATTCAAGCAGCTTACTAGCAAATACCAGGAGTTTGATTTTGATGATAGTTCATGGTACCTTCATCACTTCTTTCTGCGTAGTGTGGTGGATGTGTTACATCTCCCATGGGGAGTGCAGTCTGTAGTGTGGTGTAGTGACTCCATCTGTGAGTCTGTCTGAAAGCTGGATCATGGGGTGAGTAACAGAATGGCATCTGCTGTGAGTTACTGAGGTACTGTCGATACAAGAATGACCCAAATGTAACTCTCATTCCTACAAAAAAAGTCTTTCACAGCCTTGTTATTGGTAGTGGTAATGTTCTTTAGCTGTCCATTGTCAATAAGTGTCCTTTTTTTGAACTTAAGCCTCATGCCTGTATTTGAATCTTATCTAAACCCTTCACCCAAGAAGCAAGGCAAGAGGGTCTGTTTTCTTAGTGGAAGGATTCAAAAACAATCAACAGACAGTGTTTTGTTTCTTTTAACTTGCTAAGTAGCTTGAATTGTTTCTCGAGGGGACAAATATTTTTTAATTTTCTTTCTGTGTAAGTTGTCCCGTAAGGGAAAAGCAGAATACAATCAATCTGCAAAAATTTGAAGAAATTTTGTGAGTTTGGTTAATTTGCTGTCCAACAAGAATTTCTTTGTCCAGCTTGTCAGTGGGGGAGCAGGACACAATCTCGGACACATTGATAACACATGGCAAAGAGCTTTTAGTGTGTTTGATGTGTCATGCAAATATAAACAAATGCTGCTGCATAAAGCAGGAATGTATGGCAGGGAGGTGGGAAACTCTCCCCCAAAACAACAGAATAAGCAAAAGGGCTTTGTTTAGCTACACTGTCCTTTTAAGCTGTCTGAGGATGTTGTGCAAAACACAGCAGCAGTCATTCCTCAACTGAAATATTAAGTGTACCATGTGCCAAGTAAACACTGAACGAGTGCCAGGAGCTTCCAACAGCAGTCTCAGGTTTACACCTGGTGAGATTGAAGTCAACAAGGATCTCATTAAGCTGCTCAGGGAAATGTTGAGGCAGGTATGATGCTCAGCAATTTGTGAGCATGGATCTCATAAAGCCAAGGATGTATCTCCTTATTCCAGATGACACTGAGGCAGCTGGGTAGTGCTCACCAAACCAAATCAATTTACTTGGACTTGGAGGGAAAGGCATTTCGTCTGTTGGTTGTTTAGAAATGTAGCTGAAAAGTACTAGACTGGCTGTTTTTTCAGTATCAGACATTCCATTTGTGCTTGAGAGAAGATTAGTTTGGGGCTTTTTTTTTGCTTTAGGGAGAAAACTCATTCAGTGTGTAGCAAGTTGCTGAACAAATACTGAAACATTTCAAAATGGGATCGACATGCAGATGTCATGGCACAAGGAAATGTAATGCAGCTGTACCTTTTGATATGAGGAAAAGAAAAAGAATGTTATGTTGGTTATAAGAGCAGAATTCCACCCTTTCTAGGAATGACATGAAAAACGTGAAATTTCTGTAACAGGCTTCATCAGTATGTAATCAAAATGCAGAATCTGCCTCAAGTTCAAGACTTCTGGTTTTGATACAGGAGCTTCCCTCAGCAGCTAACAGAGTAAATGGAGAAGTGCCTGCTGGTCTGTGTGCAAGAGATTGGAGCCTTTTGTTCAAATTCAGGAAACCAATGCGGAAGTTGCTTTCTGGATGTCACTGCACCACTGCGCTTATCAGCTGACAAACACACCAGTCAGTGTGTGTGTTAATAGCCACTAACAATATGTGCTCCCAAAGGAAATGTTATCAGTGGCTTCAGCATATTTTTTCAGGTGTGAAAGAGAAGATGGATTGAAACAAGCTTTAAATACCAGCCAGTGTGTGCATTTCCTGTCTCTCTCTCTCTTTTAGTACTAAATTCTTCTGTTAGGAGACTAATACATGGATCATCTCTCCATATCTCTCCAAGCACCCATCCTGTCTCCCACTGAAATAGACATTAAGCTCATCTATTGTGAAATAAATCCCCAGAAATCTCTCCAAAATAGACTTACAGGTGTAATGGATTGAATTAAAATTGACTGACATACATGCAAAAATAAACTTGGTAAAACAGTTAATCCTGATGAAAGGTATAAATACCTTGCCTGAAGCAGAGATAACTTTGGACTGAAAATAATGTAATACGTTTTAATCACTTTTACTGCAACCATTTTTATCTATGAAATAAGCTATCTTGGAAGCTCTTTTCAAGTAAAAGAAGGCTTGAATAGTATTTTAGTTGTGAAATCTGTTTAGTTTGGAACCTGAGGAAGCTTGCAATGATCTCTTCTCTTTCCTTCTCTGTGTAACTGCAGTTGAAGAAGTACTTTCAGTACCACTTTAGACAAGTTCTCAGGAAGTCTAAGCTTAGATGTAAGCTTCTTTGTTGTCACAGTAGTGCTGAGGAAATAATGTAATATTTGCCAGAGACCCATTAAAATTTGAGCAGGGAATCACAGCATTAGGTGCCATTGGGCTGCTTGTTCCTGATTACAACAGAGAGATGGTACCTAACCAAAATTAAAATCACTGCAGCCAATGTTTCAGAGGTTTTGCAGCCCATTCAGTGTGTCTGGTAGTTCCAGCTCACTCTCAGCTGTGGATCCTGTTCCAAGGCCATTACCCAGCATTTCAGCACCCTCTCTAATGAGGCTTCCTGGGTCCCAGCCTGGGGCTCTGGCCAGGGACCGGCCCCTGGTGTGGAACACTGGGGTCACTGGGATGGGGGAGCAGCCTCTGTTACTGCTTGCTGTACTTTTGTCATGTCTAAACTGGCCTGTTCTTGTGAGGAAGCTGACAGGAGAGTGATTCCCCTGAAAAGGAGAAAAGCCTCTTGGAAATGAAAAGCCTTTGAGAGTTATTTTCAGATGACTGTAATGTTTTCTTTTCTCTGCCTTCTGTGGAGTCCAATTAGCCTTGTCTTTGCCATCTCAAGTCATGTGCTGCGAGGTATTAAATACCCAGGTAGAGAGATAGATAAAATAATAGGGCACCAAGTACATTTTGACCCAACTCTATCTATATCCAAGGTGCTTAATTCAAAACTCAGATACAGGTATATTTGTAAAGAAGTTTAATCTGTAGCTGATAACAGTGAGGTACTTGAATGGGCAACAGGAGTATGAAACTTTTTCCTTTATCAATGCAGACTTTGTGCAGCTGCACTACTTCTATTTCTATTTCTTCTTCCCCACAAAGTTTTAGAATATTACTGAATTGGTGGCAGAAAAAAAGCTACAGTCACATCCTTACAAAAAACCTGCTGTGTCCATGGATAGGTTCAGACTTCCCACTTGGTTTAATATGAAGCAGTTTTCCAGTTATAAAAAGCCCTAGACATGTGCCCTTGGCATACATAATGTTGTGGCCTGGCTTTCTTGGTCATGATTTTATTCAGTAGTGTCTGTAAACAGTGTTGGGAC
>JAVKUW010000088.1:17500-20998 GCA_031885435.1 Passerculus sandwichensis | reverse complement strand
GGGCGGGCCGACCGCCGCCGAGGCGGGCCGACAGCCCAAAACAGTGCCCGCCGAGTGGGCCCCGGCTTAAGGCCAGGCACGAAAGGGACGAGGCGCCGCCGCCTCGCCCGCCACCGCTGCCCAGGGGGGCCGCCCCCCCTTGCGAATCGGCCGGCAGAAGCCGGGCCGGAGCGGGACACGCCCGCCAAGCGGCTCTCTCGGATCGTCTTTCGGCAGCCCTTCTCTCTCGGCCTCGCGGGGAAGATCCCCCCCGGTCCTCCGGCAGCCCTTCTCTCTCGGCCTCGCGGGGAAGATCCCCCCCGGTCCTCCGGCAGCCCTTCTCTCTCGGCCTCGCGGGGAAGATCCCCCCCGGTTCTCCGGCAGCCCTTCTCTCTCGGCCTCGCGGGGAAGATCCCCCCCGGTTCTCCGGCAGCCCTTCTCTCTCGGCCTCGCGGGGAGATTCCCCCCCGGTTCTCCGGCAGCCCTTCTCTCTCGGCCTCGCGGGGAGATTCCCCCCCGGTTCTCCGGCAGCCCTTCTCTCTCGGCCTCGCGGGGAAGATCCCCCCCGGTTCTCCGGCAGCCCTTCTCTCTCGGCCTCGCGGGGAAGATCCCCCCCGGTTCTCCGGCAGCCCTTCTCTCTCGGCCTCGCGGGGAAGATCCTCCCCGGTTCTCCGGCAGCCCTTCTCTCTCGGCCTCGCGGGGGGATCGCCCCCGGTTCTCCAGCAGCCCTTCTCTCTCGGCCTCGCGGGGGGATCGCCCCCGGTTCTCCGGCAGCCCCTTCTCTCTCGGCCTCGCGGGGGAATCGCCCCCGGTTCTCCGGCAGCCCCTTCTCTCTCGGCCTCGCGGGGAAGATCCCCCCCGGTTCTCCGGCAGCCCTTCTCTCTCGGCCCGGGAAAGACGGGAGCCGGGACAAAGCCACACGCAGACTCGTCCCGGCTAGGCGGCACTTCCTCCGTCCTGCCGACCGCACCAGCACGGCCGTTCCCCTCCGCCTTATACACAGGCACGGCATGAAACCAACCTGTGGGGATGCGGCCCGTCACCTCGCTCCCATAATACGGACAGATGAGTCCGAAGGCGCCGAAACCTCCAAGGGGACCGATGGAGCTCGACCGGGAAAAGGCGCCACCTCAGGCCGCCTCTTACGATGAGGCAGCCGGAGGCGGCCGGCAACAGCGACCCCTTGGTGAACTTCCGCAGCCGGCCGGGACAACAGGTCTACCCAGCACCGGCCGAAATACGACTAAGTCCCGCCGGAGCGAGGTAGACCTGTTGTCCCCGGACGGCACACGCCACTCGGGGGCAAGGCCGACCCCCGCCGGCCCCGGGGCCGGGGTAGACCTGGTGTCCCGGGCACCGGGGTAGACCTGGTGTCCCGGGCACCGGGGTAGACCTGGTGTCCCCGGCCACGGGGTAGACCTGGTGTCCCGGGCACCGGGGTAGACCTGGTGTCCCGCCGGATACGGGGTAGACCTGGTGTCCCGATGGATCCGGGGTAGACCTGGTGTCCCGCCGGCCCCGGGGTAGACCTGGTGTCCCCGGCAACGGGGTAGACCTGGTGTCCCGCCGGATCCGAGGTAGACCTGGTGTCCCGGGCACCGGGGTAGACCTGGTGTCCCCGGCCACGGGGTAGACCTGGTGTCCCGCCGGATCCGGGGTAGACCTGGTGTCCCGGGCACCGGGGTAGACCTGGTGTCCCCGGCCACGGGGTAGACCTGGTGTCCCGATGGATCCGGGGTAGACCTGGTGTCCCGCCGGCCCCGGGGTAGACCTGGTGTCCCCGGCCACGGGGTAGACCTGGTGTCCCGCCGGATCCGGGGTAGACCTGGTGTCCCGGGCACCGGGGTAGACCTGGTGTCCCCGGCCACGGGGTAGACCTGGTGTCTCGCCGGATCCAGGGTAGACCTGGTGTCCCGGGCACCGGGGTAGACCTGGTGTCCCCGGCCACGGGGTAGACCTGGTGTCCCGCCGGATCCGGGGTAGACCTGGTGTCCCGGGCACCGGGGTAGACCTGGTGTCCCCGGCCACGGGGTAGACCTGGTGTCCCGATGGATCCGGGGTAGACCTGGTGTCCCGCCGGCCCCGGGGTAGACCTGGTGTCCCCGGCAACGGGGTAGACCTGGTGTCCCGCCGGATCCGAGGTAGACCTGGTGTCCCGGGCACCGGGGTAGACCTGGTGTCCCCGGCCACGGGGTAGACCTGGTGTCCCGCCGGATCCGGGGTAGACCTGGTGTCCCGGGCACCGGGGTAGACCTGGTGTCCCCGGCCACGGGGTAGACCTGGTGTCCCGATGGATCCGGGGTAGACCTGGTGTCCCGCCGGCCACGGGGTAGACCTGGTGTCTCCGGCCACGGGGTAGACCTGGTGTCCCGCCGGATCCGGGGTAGACCTGGTGTCCCGGGCACCGGGGTAGACCTGGTGTCCCGCCGGATACGGGGTAGACCTGGTGTCCCGATGGATCCGGGGTAGACCTGGTGTCCCGCCGGCCCCGGGGTAGACCTGGTGTCCCCGGCCACAGGGTAGACCTGGTGTCCCGCCGGATCCGGGGTAGACCTGGTGTCCCGGGCACCGGGGTAGACCTGGTGTCTCGCCGGATCCGGGGTAGACCTAGTGTCCCGGGCACCGGGGTAGACCTGGTGTCCCCGGCCACGGGGTAGACCTGGTGTCCCGCCGCATCCGGGGTAGACCTGGTGTCCCCGGCCACGGGGTAGACCTGGTGTCCCGCCGGCCCCGGGGTAGACCTGGTGTCCCAGGGCCCGGAGTAGACCTGGTGCCTCACCGTCCCCATCGACCCTGGTGCCGGGCTAAGCTCACAGCCCCGTATCAGCCCGGAGCCAGACGGCTCGATCGGCCCCGTCCCGCGCAATGAACCCCACCCCGCTTTCAAGATTAATACCTATTTTCGCGGTTTGGATTTGGGTAGAATGGCTCCTCTATTCGCTTGGAACGAGAAACTCATCCGGAAAAAACAAACAGACAATAACGATTGGCACATTTTATTTCTCCTCCTTTCGTATCCAGAGCACTCCCAGCCGAGCCGACGGGCAACCCGTGCCCCGTGGTCTGCCTGCTGACACGCTGAACTGGCGAAAGAGCGCCCCCACCACCCCCCCGCCCCCGCCCCCGCCCTGTCCCACCCACGCCCTCCTGAGACCCTACACAGCCCGGCCCCCCTGGCCCCGATGCGGCTCGCCCCGCCCCGCCCCGCCCACCGGTAGAGGCGGCTGCCGCCGGCACCACCGCCAGCACACAGGCGGCGACTTTCGGGCGGGTTCTTTCACGGTCTGCAGGGGTCTTCCGCCCTCGACGTCGGTCTAGGGAGCCGTGGGGGCTCGGTGCCGAGGCGCCCGGGGCCGGCACGAAGCCGCCGGCCCTTGGCCCTCGTCCGCACACAGACACAGATACAGCGCCACACCCACCGACCCCCCCCCCCCCCCCAGTGCGCACGCTCACTCCCCAAGGTCATCCCTTCAGGCCACCACACCGCCCCCTCGCCGCCCCCCGCCACCTGCCCCCGCC
>JAVKUW010000088.1:7500-10000 GCA_031885435.1 Passerculus sandwichensis | reverse complement strand
TCTCTCTCTCTCTCGCTCTCCGTTCTCTCGGCCCTCGGCGGCGCTTTCGACGCCGTCTCTCGCTCTCCCCCCGGCCGCCGCCACCGCATCCGCGGCGCGGCCCCGGCGAGGACGAGCTCCGCCCCAGCGGCTCGCTCCGGGAGCGGGGAGCTACGGAGCGCTCCCCGAGTCTGCATTTAGGGGGACGAAGGCCCTGCGCGGCGACTGCGACGACGACGACGACGACCGCGACGACGACGACGCGCGCCGGGCCGCAGGCAAGGGGATCGGGGCCGCCGAGGGAAACGCTTCCCTCGCCGAACCGCCTGACCGCCTTCCCTCCGGGCACCGGCGGGACGCCGCCGCCGCCGCCGCCCGCCGCCGCCGCCCGCCGCGGGCAACGGGCCTGCGAGGCGACCCCAGCCGCGCCGCCGGGGTGGCCCCCGGACGGCGATTGATCGTCAAGCGACGCTCAGACAGGCGTAGCCCCGGGAGGAACCCGGGGCCGCAAGTGCGTTCGAAGTGTCGATGATCAATGTGTCCTGCAATTCACATTAATTCTCGCAGCTAGCTGCGTTCTTCATCGACGCACGAGCCGAGTGATCCACCGCTAAGAGTTGTCTGGCTTTCGGGCGCCGCTCACGCCGAGCGGCCCCTTTGTCTCTCGCGCCGAGGACGCGCGGGCGCGCGCCTGGCTTCGACCGTACGAGCACACAGAGAAACGGAAGGGGAAAAAAATGATCGGAGAAGCCCACGCTCCGAAGGACCGCCAAGAGGCGGGGGAGCCCGCGCCCCCGACCGCCTCCCCCCGCGAGGGGAGACGCCGACCTCACATGCCGTCCTTCGGAGGCGGCCCAGGCGCCCGGGCTCGGCCCGGCCTCCGCGCGGAGGGCCACGCGGCGCGCGCCGGGCACGCGGGGGGCTCGGCGGCCCGCCCGCTCTCGCTTTCACGGGACGACGCGCGCGCACACACACACGCGCTCGGGCCACGGGCGGCCGGGGGCGCGGCCGACGGCCCCCGCACACGCCGGCTCCCCTTCGGCCCCCTTAACCGCGGGGCTCGCCGCGCGCCGCCGCGCCGCCGCGCGGCCGGCTCTCTCTTCCCCGGCGGCCTTAACCCCGCTCGAGACGGCACGCGACGACGACCGTGCCGCCGGCGCGCCTTCCCGCCCGGCGGGACCGCTCCCGCCGGGCGGGCCAAGCGTCCGGGCGGACGCGCTCCGCCGCCGGCCCCGGAGGCGGACGCCACCGAGACCCGAGCCGGCGTCGCCAGCGCCCGAGGCCTGCCGGACGGCAGACCCCGCCGTCGCCGGGGCCGCACTCCCGGCGCCGCCGCCGCCGCGTCGCACCGCCGGGGCCCCTTGCCTCGGCACGCGCCCGGCGGAAGGCGTACGGCGCTGAGCCGGGGGGCAACGCCCGCTCTCCTCGTTTTCACGCGGAGACCGGGCGGGGGAAGCGCCCCCGCGGCCGCCCGCACGCCTTCCTACGGCCCACACGCGGCCGGGAAGGGCGACGGAGGACGCGACGTGCAGGGCCCGGGACGGGACCGCCGCCGGCGACGGCGGGCGCCCTCCGGCCGACCGTCCCCGCTGGGGGGGACACCCGTCGAGCGGCGCCGCCGCCGCTCTGCACGGGGCCGCCCGCGCTCGCGGGCCTCCGCCGACGGAGGGCCCGCCGGACGCTCGCCCCCCGGGCGGGCGGGCGATCGAGCCGGGCGGGGGACGGCCGGCGGACGGCGCCGCCGATGCGTTCGAGGAGGAAAGGCCGTCGAGGGGAGAGGGGCCGGACGCGCGGGACGCGGCGCCGCGCGCGCGAGAGACCGCGGCAGCGGGCCGAGGAGAGAAGCGCGGCGGACCCCGGCGGCCGCAACCCCGCGGCCGAGGAAAGGCAGAGAGCGGGCGCTCTCTGCCGGCGTCGCCCGTTACGACGAGGCGAGCGGGTCGGCCCCCGCGGCCGACCGCGCGCCGCGGCCTCTCCGCCGAGGCCGGGCCGCGGAGAGGGGGGGGCAGGGCGCCCCTCCCCGGCGCGGCGCGGTTACCCCCGCGCGCGCGCGCGGCGGGGACGACGACGACGACGACGACCACGACGGAGGGAGCGCGGCCGGCGGCCGCGGACACCACCGCAGGGGCTCGGCGGGAGTAGCTGCTCCCCACCCCTCAGTGGCGCCGCACCGCCGCCCGGCGACACCCGCCGCCGCCGCCGCCGCCGCCGCCGCCGGCACCGCCGCCGCCACGGCGGGCCGCGCCGAGCCGCCCGAGTCTTTAAACCGCCGCCCGGCTCGCCGGCCCCCTTTCGGCCCCCCGCAGCAGCGTTTGGCGACGCCGAGGGGGGAAACCTGGGGGGAACCGCCGAGGCGCGGAGCGCTAGGTACCTGGCCCTGGGGCGAGGGAAACGACCTGCATGGCCCCGCCGGGGTGCCTCCCCCGCTGCCGCCCTCGGGGGAGCGTCCACCGGCGGGGGCGCGCCCGCCGTCTGCCGCCACCACCGCGGCGTCCTTCTCGGGGCCCGGGGTTTCCCTCAG
>JAVKUW010000088.1:0-2500 GCA_031885435.1 Passerculus sandwichensis | reverse complement strand
GACAGCCCAAAACAGTGCCCGCCGAGTGGGCCCCGGCTTAAGGCCAGGCACGAAAGGGACGAGGCGCCGCCGCCTCGCCCGCCACCGCTGCCCAGGGGGGCCGCCCCCCCTTGCGAATCGGCCGGCAGAAGCCGGGCCGGAGCGGGACACGCCCGCCAAGCGGCTCTCTCGGATCGTCTTTCGGCAGCCCTTCTCTCTCGGCCTCGCGGGGAAGATCCCCCCCGGTCCTCCGGCAGCCCTTCTCTCTCGGCCTCGCGGGGAAGATCCCCCCCGGTCCTCCGGCAGCCCTTCTCTCTCGGCCTCGCGGGGAAGATCCCCCCCGGTTCTCCGGCAGCCCTTCTCTCTCGGCCTCGCGGGGAAGATCCCCCCCGGTTCTCCGGCAGCCCTTCTCTCTCGGCCTCGCGGGGAGATTCCCCCCCGGTTCTCCGGCAGCCCTTCTCTCTCGGCCTCGCGGGGAGATTCCCCCCCGGTTCTCCGGCAGCCCTTCTCTCTCGGCCTCGCGGGGAAGATCCCCCCCGGTTCTCCGGCAGCCCTTCTCTCTCGGCCTCGCGGGGAAGATCCCCCCCGGTTCTCCGGCAGCCCTTCTCTCTCGGCCTCGCGGGGAAGATCCTCCCCGGTTCTCCGGCAGCCCTTCTCTCTCGGCCTCGCGGGGGGATCGCCCCCGGTTCTCCAGCAGCCCTTCTCTCTCGGCCTCGCGGGGGGATCGCCCCCGGTTCTCCGGCAGCCCCTTCTCTCTCGGCCTCGCGGGGGAATCGCCCCCGGTTCTCCGGCAGCCCTTCTCTCTCGGCCTCGCGGGGGGATCGCCCCCGGTTCTCCAGCAGCCCTTCTCTCTCGGCCTCGCGGGGGGATCGCCCCCGGTTCTCCGGCAGCCCCTTCTCTCTCGGCCTCGCGGGGGAATCGCCCCCGGTTCTCCGGCAGCCCCTTCTCTCTCGGCCTCGCGGGGAAGATCCCCCCCGGTTCTCCGGCAGCCCTTCTCTCTCGGCCCGGGAAAGACGGGAGCCGGGACAAAGCCACACGCAGACTCGTCCCGGCTAGGCGGCACTTCCTCCGTCCTGCCGACCGCACCAGCACGGCCGTTCCCCTCCGCCTTATACACAGGCACGGCATGAAACCAACCTGTGGGGATGCGGCCCGTCACCTCGCTCCCATAATACGGACAGATGAGTCCGAAGGCGCCGAAACCTCCAAGGGGACCGATGGAGCTCGACCGGGAAAAGGCGCCACCTCAGGCCGCCTCTTACGATGAGGCAGCCGGAGGCGGCCGGCAACAGCGACCCCTTGGTGAACTTCCGCAGCCGGCCGGGACAACAGGTCTACCCAGCACCGGCCGAAATACGACTAAGTCCCGCCGGAGCGAGGTAGACCTGTTGTCCCCGGACGGCACACGCCACTCGGGGGCAAGGCCGACCCCCGCCGGCCCCGGGGCCGGGGTAGACCTGGTGTCCCGGGCACCGGGGTAGACCTGGTGTCCCGGGCACCGGGGTAGACCTGGTGTCCCCGGCCACGGGGTAGACCTGGTGTCCCGGGCACCGGGGTAGACCTGGTGTCCCGCCGGATACGGGGTAGACCTGGTGTCCCGATGGATCCGGGGTAGACCTGGTGTCCCGCCGGCCCCGGGGTAGACCTGGTGTCCCCGGCAACGGGGTAGACCTGGTGTCCCGCCGGATCCGAGGTAGACCTGGTGTCCCGGGCACCGGGGTAGACCTGGTGTCCCCGGCCACGGGGTAGACCTGGTGTCCCGCCGGATCCGGGGTAGACCTGGTGTCCCGGGCACCGGGGTAGACCTGGTGTCCCCGGCCACGGGGTAGACCTGGTGTCCCGATGGATCCGGGGTAGACCTGGTGTCCCGCCGGCCCCGGGGTAGACCTGGTGTCCCCGGCCACGGGGTAGACCTGGTGTCCCGCCGGATCCGGGGTAGACCTGGTGTCCCGGGCACCGGGGTAGACCTGGTGTCCCCGGCCACGGGGTAGACCTGGTGTCTCGCCGGATCCAGGGTAGACCTGGTGTCCCGGGCACCGGGGTAGACCTGGTGTCCCCGGCCACGGGGTAGACCTGGTGTCCCGCCGGATCCGGGGTAGACCTGGTGTCCCGGGCACCGGGGTAGACCTGGTGTCCCCGGCCACGGGGTAGACCTGGTGTCCCGATGGATCCGGGGTAGACCTGGTGTCCCGCCGGCCCCGGGGTAGACCTGGTGTCCCCGGCAACGGGGTAGACCTGGTGTCCCGCCGGATCCGAGGTAGACCTGGTGTCCCGGGCACCGGGGTAGACCTGGTGTCCCCGGCCACGGGGTAGACCTGGTGTCCCGCCGGATCCGGGGTAGACCTGGTGTCCCGGGCACCGGGGTAGACCTGGTGTCCCCGGCCACGGGGTAGACCTGGTGTCCCGATGGATCCGGGGTAGACCTGGTGTCCCGCCGGCCACGGGGTAGACCTGGTGTCTCCGGCCACGGGGTAGACCTGGTGTCCCGCCGGATCCGGGGTAGACCTGGTGTCCCGGGCAC
>JAVKUW010000057.1:5000-10000 GCA_031885435.1 Passerculus sandwichensis | reverse complement strand
TGCGACGGGAAGCGAACTGGAAAAGGAGACCGCCCTGCCCGAGCACCGGACACCCCCGCCGTGACTTCCCCGCGACAGAGAAGCCCCGGAAGGAGAGCCGGCCGGCCGAGGGCCCTCTCCGACGCCACCCGAAAAGCCTCATCGATCGAGCACGGCCGAGGAAGGAGGCGCGCCAACAGCGACAAGGGCCCCACGGCCACGGTCCTGGGACAACGGCGACGGCCGCCCGAGCCCCGCCTGCGGAGCGCTCGCGGCAGAGGAGGAGCGCGGGGGGTGCCGCCACCCGCCCGCCCGTTTTCCCGCGGGCTCCAACGGCTCCCTTTCGGCTAGGCAACAACGGCAGGACTGGGACTGGGCTGGCCCACCAGGCCGGGGGGACTCGGCTTCCCCTTCCGGCCCGGGGAACCCGGCCGAGCGTGCGAGAAAAAGTGCCACCGGACCGCGCCACCGGCGGCCGGCTCTCCCTTTCCGGGAAAAAATAGCCGGGGGAGCGGCACGACAATAAGGCACATGGAGGCGCGTTCGCAACGATCCGTGCTAGCCACGGGGGCCGCGGGCCCGGGGCACCGGGGACCCGGGGGGCGAGACGCGAGACTCACTCCCCCACGGACCCGCCGGCTTCCCGCTCGCTCCCTTCTCTCTCGCCGCCGCGCCCCTTCGTCGCAACGCTTCTCGGTGCCGCGGCTTAAGGCCGCCGGAGAAAAATTAGAAAGATCCGCGGAGGCCGGGCGGGCGCCCCCACTCTGCCCGCACGCCGGCGCGCCTAAACCGCGGAAAAAAAATAACACGGGCCCGCGTGGCAACCCAGCCCGCCCGGCATAAGCGGCTCGGTCCATGCGGCCACGACCGAGGTGGGCGAGGCGCCGCTGCCTCGCCCGGGACAAGTCCGGGGGGCTCCCTCCGTCGGGTGCCGGGTCCGTCAACTCCAAAAAACTCTGCCCGCCAACGCGGGTCCCCAGCTTAAGGCCGAGGAAGGGGGATGGCTTCAACAACGCGGGCCGGGGACGGGGCGCCCCGACCCCGGGGCTCCGCAGCTTTACCGGGCGGGCCGACCGCCGCCGAGGCGGGCCGACAGCCCAAAACAGTGCCCGCCGAGTGGGCCCCGGCTTAAGGCCAGGCACGAAAGGGACGAGGCGCCGCCGCCTCGCCCGCCACCGCTGCCCAGGGGGGCCGCCCCCCCTTGCGAATCGGCCGGCAGAAGCCGGGCCGGAGCGGGACACGCCCGCCAAGCGGCTCTCTCGGATCGTCTTTCGGCAGCCCTTCTCTCTCGGCCTCGCGGGGAAGATCCCCCCCGGTCCTCCGGCAGCCCTTCTCTCTCGGCCTCGCGGGGAAGATCCCCCCCGGTCCTCCGGCAGCCCTTCTCTCTCGGCCTCGCGGGGAAGATCCCCCCCGGTTCTCCGGCAGCCCTTCTCTCTCGGCCTCGCGGGGAAGATCCCCCCCGGTTCTCCGGCAGCCCTTCTCTCTCGGCCTCGCGGGGAGATTCCCCCCCGGTTCTCCGGCAGCCCTTCTCTCTCGGCCTCGCGGGGAGATTCCCCCCCGGTTCTCCGGCAGCCCTTCTCTCTCGGCCTCGCGGGGAAGATCCCCCCCGGTTCTCCGGCAGCCCTTCTCTCTCGGCCTCGCGGGGAAGATCCCCCCCGGTTCTCCGGCAGCCCTTCTCTCTCGGCCTCGCGGGGAAGATCCTCCCCGGTTCTCCGGCAGCCCTTCTCTCTCGGCCTCGCGGGGGGATCGCCCCCGGTTCTCCAGCAGCCCTTCTCTCTCGGCCTCGCGGGGGGATCGCCCCCGGTTCTCCGGCAGCCCCTTCTCTCTCGGCCTCGCGGGGGAATCGCCCCCGGTTCTCCGGCAGCCCCTTCTCTCTCGGCCTCGCGGGGAAGATCCCCCCCGGTTCTCCGGCAGCCCTTCTCTCTCGGCCCGGGAAAGACGGGAGCCGGGACAAAGCCACACGCAGACTCGTCCCGGCTAGGCGGCACTTCCTCCGTCCTGCCGACCGCACCAGCACGGCCGTTCCCCTCCGCCTTATACACAGGCACGGCATGAAACCAACCTGTGGGGATGCGGCCCGTCACCTCGCTCCCATAATACGGACAGATGAGTCCGAAGGCGCCGAAACCTCCAAGGGGACCGATGGAGCTCGACCGGGAAAAGGCGCCACCTCAGGCCGCCTCTTACGATGAGGCAGCCGGAGGCGGCCGGCAACAGCGACCCCTTGGTGAACTTCCGCAGCCGGCCGGGACAACAGGTCTACCCAGCACCGGCCGAAATACGACTAAGTCCCGCCGGAGCGAGGTAGACCTGTTGTCCCCGGACGGCACACGCCACTCGGGGGCAAGGCCGACCCCCGCCGGCCCCGGGGCCGGGGTAGACCTGGTGTCCCGGGCACCGGGGTAGACCTGGTGTCCCGGGCACCGGGGTAGACCTGGTGTCCCCGGCCACGGGGTAGACCTGGTGTCCCGGGCACCGGGGTAGACCTGGTGTCCCGCCGGATACGGGGTAGACCTGGTGTCCCGATGGATCCGGGGTAGACCTGGTGTCCCGCCGGCCCCGGGGTAGACCTGGTGTCCCCGGCAACGGGGTAGACCTGGTGTCCCGCCGGATCCGAGGTAGACCTGGTGTCCCGGGCACCGGGGTAGACCTGGTGTCCCCGGCCACGGGGTAGACCTGGTGTCCCGCCGGATCCGGGGTAGACCTGGTGTCCCGGGCACCGGGGTAGACCTGGTGTCCCCGGCCACGGGGTAGACCTGGTGTCCCGATGGATCCGGGGTAGACCTGGTGTCCCGCCGGCCCCGGGGTAGACCTGGTGTCCCCGGCCACGGGGTAGACCTGGTGTCCCGCCGGATCCGGGGTAGACCTGGTGTCCCGGGCACCGGGGTAGACCTGGTGTCCCCGGCCACGGGGTAGACCTGGTGTCTCGCCGGATCCAGGGTAGACCTGGTGTCCCGGGCACCGGGGTAGACCTGGTGTCCCCGGCCACGGGGTAGACCTGGTGTCCCGCCGGATCCGGGGTAGACCTGGTGTCCCGGGCACCGGGGTAGACCTGGTGTCCCCGGCCACGGGGTAGACCTGGTGTCCCGATGGATCCGGGGTAGACCTGGTGTCCCGCCGGCCCCGGGGTAGACCTGGTGTCCCCGGCAACGGGGTAGACCTGGTGTCCCGCCGGATCCGAGGTAGACCTGGTGTCCCGGGCACCGGGGTAGACCTGGTGTCCCCGGCCACGGGGTAGACCTGGTGTCCCGCCGGATCCGGGGTAGACCTGGTGTCCCGGGCACCGGGGTAGACCTGGTGTCCCCGGCCACGGGGTAGACCTGGTGTCCCGATGGATCCGGGGTAGACCTGGTGTCCCGCCGGCCACGGGGTAGACCTGGTGTCTCCGGCCACGGGGTAGACCTGGTGTCCCGCCGGATCCGGGGTAGACCTGGTGTCCCGGGCACCGGGGTAGACCTGGTGTCCCGCCGGATACGGGGTAGACCTGGTGTCCCGATGGATCCGGGGTAGACCTGGTGTCCCGCCGGCCCCGGGGTAGACCTGGTGTCCCCGGCCACAGGGTAGACCTGGTGTCCCGCCGGATCCGGGGTAGACCTGGTGTCCCGGGCACCGGGGTAGACCTGGTGTCTCGCCGGATCCGGGGTAGACCTAGTGTCCCGGGCACCGGGGTAGACCTGGTGTCCCCGGCCACGGGGTAGACCTGGTGTCCCGCCGCATCCGGGGTAGACCTGGTGTCCCCGGCCACGGGGTAGACCTGGTGTCCCGCCGGCCCCGGGGTAGACCTGGTGTCCCAGGGCCCGGAGTAGACCTGGTGCCTCACCGTCCCCATCGACCCTGGTGCCGGGCTAAGCTCACAGCCCCGTATCAGCCCGGAGCCAGACGGCTCGATCGGCCCCGTCCCGCGCAATGAACCCCACCCCGCTTTCAAGATTAATACCTATTTTCGCGGTTTGGATTTGGGTAGAATGGCTCCTCTATTCGCTTGGAACGAGAAACTCATCCGGAAAAAACAAACAGACAATAACGATTGGCACATTTTATTTCTCCTCCTTTCGTATCCAGAGCACTCCCAGCCGAGCCGACGGGCAACCCGTGCCCCGTGGTCTGCCTGCTGACACGCTGAACTGGCGAAAGAGCGCCCCCACCACCCCCCCGCCCCCGCCCCCGCCCTGTCCCACCCACGCCCTCCTGAGACCCTACACAGCCCGGCCCCCCTGGCCCCGATGCGGCTCGCCCCGCCCCGCCCCGCCCACCGGTAGAGGCGGCTGCCGCCGGCACCACCGCCAGCACACAGGCGGCGACTTTCGGGCGGGTTCTTTCACGGTCTGCAGGGGTCTTCCGCCCTCGACGTCGGTCTAGGGAGCCGTGGGGGCTCGGTGCCGAGGCGCCCGGGGCCGGCACGAAGCCGCCGGCCCTTGGCCCTCGTCCGCACACAGACACAGATACAGCGCCACACCCACCGACCCCCCCCCCCCCCCCAGTGCGCACGCTCACTCCCCAAGGTCATCCCTTCAGGCCACCACACCGCCCCCTCGCCGCCCCCCGCCACCTGCCCCCGCCCCCCGGCCAGGCGGGCGGGCACGCCCGCCCGCCCGGCTGCCCGTCCGCATGCACGCTCTCGCGTGCCCTCACTCCCTGTCCCTGGCCCCGTCCCCGCGCCCGCCCCTGCCCTTACCCCTGCCCTTGCCGTCTCTCTCGCAGCCGCCCACGCCCGTCGGCGGTTGAGGGCGCCCCACCCAGCCTCTCCCATCAGCCTCCCTGGCGCCGTCTCCATACGTTGCCCGCTTGCTAGGCACCCGTAGAGTAAGGCCGGCCAGGGACCACAGGTCTACCCCGTGCCCTGGGACACCAGGTCTACCCCGGGGCATTGGACACCAGGTCTACCCCGGGGCCTTGGACACCAGGTCTACCCCGGGGCATTGGACACCAGGTCTACCCCGGGCCCTAGGACACCAGGTCTACCAGGAGCCCTGGGAAACCAGGTCTACCCCGGGGCCTTGGGCACCAGGTCTACCCCGAGC
>JAVKUW010000055.1:0-23066 GCA_031885435.1 Passerculus sandwichensis | reverse complement strand
GGAATTCTTAGAATTCCTTTAACTCTATCGTAGTTAAGCATAAATCACTGTATTATAGTTCTCCTATGTAAAATACCACTCTTGTTGCAACAAAATCTTAAAATCTCCACAAACACTACTATACAATCTGAGAATCAAATTACTACAATGCAGCGGAAGAAAATCACCACACAAAACCACTGGGAAAGGGCATATCTCTCAAAGTGCTCACTTTTCTCAACACAACATAGCATACCATAATTCAGCATTTACTCACATCAATTTTCTTGGACACAATCAAAATCAAACATCCAAGGCAAAGGAACTCTCTGAGCTCATACTCAGACTCACGGTTAAAATGTACCAGATCTACACAAATCACTACATTTAAACACGATAAATACCATCACTGACATTCTTCCACTCGCTTTTCTGCGGGGCACTTCTGTCCCTGCCCCCGCAGCCTGCTGCAGCCGGCACCTCAGGCCTCACTCGGCTGCTTCAAACACGGGTAGTACTGACCCCCCCGCACTGTAGATTTATTCTCTTTTATGCACCATACACTTATACACTTGCACGATTAGAAACACAGTGCACCGACCACACAATGCACACATTAACCATACAGCAACACAGTGTCCGGACATCACACACACACAAACAAAGCACACACGGGCTCAACAGTTCTGCTCTATCAGAACTATGAACCCCCAACACACATACACGGGTTCACCCGGCTCACCCCCAGAGCCTCTAGCGGTTCTGCTCTATCAGAACTATGAACCCCCAACACACATACACGGGTTCACCCGGCTCACCCCCAGAGCCACTAGCGGTCTGCTCTATCAGAACGATGAACCCCGTCTCTAATACAGCTGCTCCATCAGCTATACCCAGACGTCTCCGGTTTACTCCCTTGCTCTCCTTTCCCTCCCCCGGGGGCCCCTCAGTACATACGGTATCTTCCTCCGCAGGCCAGCAGGTCCTTGTCTGTCCTCGCAGGTGGCAAGTTGAGACGAGTGGAGCCCCACCAGGAAAAAATCCTAGGGCGCGCCTTGGAGGTCCGTCTATCCCCCCTGCCCCTGCGGGGACAGAGAACTCCTGGCTTGGCTCGCCATAATGTTTTGCGGAGAAAAGAAGAAACCTCACAACTTTATAAAAGTTGTAAAGCCCGGTATGTTTATTTTACGACACGTGCCGGACGCAAGTCCCCCAACAAGGATGCGTACCTCTGAAGGCCTCGAGTCTTCTTTTATCCCCCTTCCAAATGCATATGCATACAGTTTCACAATAAGTTCATACATATTCATTCCGTGTGACATTTAGCACCAGTTCTTCTTTATCAAAGGAATTTCTAAGTCAGGGGCAAATCGACCTTGTGGTCTTTTCTGTTTTTCTTTCTCTGTCTCCTTGCTGTCTCGGCATGCGAGTTCCTCCTTCAGCTTTGGCCTCAGAGACTTTTCACCTCTCTTAGACACTTCACCTAATTCAGAATGGATCTTTACTCTGTCTCAGCACCACAGACACCTTTGCCTTGTTTGTCCCCAGCTGTCATCACTGCCTCCAGTGTTCTGCTCTACCTGGAATTTGGGGACACTTTCTCACTTGTGTCCCTGACAGGGATCTCTTCAAAGTGCAAGAAACTTCAGCATTTCAATGTAACTGAGTTCTTGAGTGTTTTGTGTCATCACTGAGGGAGCTGTGACATCACAGAGCTGGCTATTGCATCACAGAGTAGGATGTGAGGCGATAGAACAGACTCTGCCATCATAAAGTGTGAATCTGTAGCATCAAAGATTGGTTTGTGACATCACCAGGTGGCTGTGTAACATCATAGAGCAGGCTGTGACCTCACAGAACAGACTGTGACATCACAAAAAGACAGTGACATCACATGGTGACTTTTTGACATCACAGTGTCTTCTGTGGCATCACAGAGATGGCTCTATCACATCACAGGGTGACGTCTCAGATGACTGTGTGATATCACAGGAAGGCTGTGTGACATCACAGGGGCTGTGTGAGGTCTCTGGGGAGGTCACTCTGCCCCGGCCCCCCTCACAGCTCCCCCCAGAGCAGTCCAACCCTGCTCGTGCACAGCAGGGTCCCCTGTCCCCCCGGTCCCCCTGCCCCCGGCCCTGCAGCCTCCCCCAGAGGATGTTCCACGAGATCGACCCCAGAGCCTGACACGGGGACGGGGGGCCGGGGCCCTGGGGGTGGCACAGGGGGACAGGGACCCCCCGGCAGTGTCCCCGTGTCCCCCAGGGCCAGAGCCTGGGCCAGGGCTCCTTCACCCTGCTACCAATGAGGCCTTGAGAGCGCTGAAAAAATCCCCAGCAAGGGATCAGCAAAAACCAGACTGAATATTAAGGGACAGCAGCACAAAGTTCCTTGGCAAGAGTCACTCTGCTCCTGAGTGGACACTTCAGGCACACCAAGGAAACAAAGCAACAACAAAACCAAACACAATCCAGGCAATCAAACCAGAAACGAACCAAGAACTGTCCCTGTGTGTGTGTAACACAAGGACAGAGAGAGTAAGGATAAAAGGAATATGGCCCAACAGCTTACAGAGCTCAAACTTAACAGGACTTAACTTACACCTTAACTGGTACCTAAAAACTTCACAATTTAGCAAAATAACAGCACTTAAGACTATTTAACCTAACTTAAAAACTATGACAATTGAACAAAGGAATGACACTTAACAATATTTAACTTAGCTAATAACTCAAATTAAACTTAACAACATAGCAAAAGAACAACTCTTAGCAGCATTTAACTTTGCTTAGACCTTGTGACTTAACTTACTTACTGATACCTGGATATCTGACAGACTCAGCTATGCAAGGCACTCAAGCCCCTCAGAGAGCAGCATTTCTTCCACATTTCCCCAGCACAGGCACTCCTGTGTGCACACAGACACAAAGAGTCAGTGCAAGGCACATGGGAGAAATTCCCGAGGGCAGGAAATACTCCCTGTGGATCCTTTGGCATCTCCCCAGCGGGCCAAGGGTCGAGCCTAGAGGAGTGGGGGGATCGGCCCAGGCTCCATCGTTGTTCAGGATCCCTGAGTGCAGCAAACGGGAGAGTTCCCATCTGGGAGAGGCCCCACTCAGAGGGAGTCGCTGGCCCAGGAGAGCTCTAAGGGCTCCTTTTGGAGCGCTGTTTGCAGGGCCCCAAGAGAGGGGCTTCAGTCCCAGAAATGGTTCATCCTGGCTGCACTTGGCATCAACTGCTTTCTTTGGTAGGGTGAGGACAGGGATGTTGTGCCACTGGGGGAACAAAAACACTTTGCAGGTGTTGCAGTGTGTTGCAATTTCCTGTTTTAGACTTCTTAGTCACCTTCCAGGTGTGGCAATACCCATCTCCCTTCCCCCTTGCCCCCTTGCTGAGTGAGTTCTGTCAATCAGGCTTAACATTCCAGCAAGGCCTCATGTTGTCGGTCAAGTTCAAAGGATGCCCTTCAGGCCTGGGGGTCATTGGCCTGTCTGGGTGTCATCGTCCCCTGAGACCCTGCCCCTCCCACCTGGTTGGTGTCCCTTCCCCTTCCCCTGTCCTTGGGCCTAAATTGACCAAGGACCATGTGCTTGCCATGTGTCTCTGGGGTGAAACACCACAGTTGCTGCCTTTGGCCTAGCAGCAGGGGTCAGACGAGCCCAGGCACAATCTATCTGGTAATATTTGGATTCATATTCCAATACCCAGAGCTCCTCCTAAGGGAATCAGGAACTGGTTGGGCAGCAGAAGTGACTGGAGCAGACAGTGTTTATGATAAGCTGCAGAGGAGCTGAGCCCAGGGGCTGTTGGCCAAGGCCGAGGCCCAAGGAGCATTTCTCAGCTGGCAGGGCAGCCTGAGAAGGGGAAGGGGGAATGCAGCAGCACAGGGCCCATTGAACCAAGGGACCATTGTGACACTGTGGGGCCCTGTGACACCAAGGGACCATTATGACACTGTGAGGCCCTGTGAGACCAAGGGACCATTGTGACATTGTGGGGCCTCATGGAATCATGGAGAGCACTGTGACATTGCTGGGCCTCATGGAACCAAGGGACCATTGTGACACTGTGGGGCCTCATGCAATCTTGTAGAGCATGATGACGTTGCTGGGCCTCATGGAACCAAGGGGGGCGTACTGACGCTGTGTGGCTCCATGGAATGTAGGGATCATTGTGACACTGAGAGGCCCCATCAAACCAAGGGTCCATTGTGACACTGCAGGGCCTCATTTGACCATGGAGGCCATTGTGACACTTTGGGGTGTCATGGAACTAAAGGGCCATTTTGACACCATGAGACCCAATGGAGCCAAAGGTCTATTGTGACATTGCAAGGCCTGATGGAATCATGGAGACACCATTAAGACTCTTGACAGCCTCATGGAACCAAGGGGCCATTGTGACACTGAGGGGCCTTGGGGAAGCATGGGGACCATTGTGACACTATGAGGCCCCATGGAATAAGAAAAGCATTGTGATACTGTGAGGCTTCATCGAACCAGTAAGACCACTGTGACCCTGGGGATCCCCACAGAACCAAGAGGACCATTGTGATACTCTGGGGCTTCATGAAACCAAGAGACCTTTGTGACACTGCAGGGCTGTGCAGGACTAAAGCTCCAGGGTGGCACAGAGGGGCCTTCTGTCATCAATGGTCCGTTGTGACACTGCAGAGCCAAAAAAGACCATTGGGACACTGAAAACCCTGAGGTCCAAAGGTCCATTGTGACATTGCAGGGCTTATGTTACAGAAGCATCACGTGACATTGTGGGGCCTGGGGAACCACAGAGACCATTGTGACACTGCAAGGCCTCATGGAGACATTGGGACCATTGTGACACTGAGGGGCATTTACAAGACTGTAGAAACCAACCAGAACAAGGGTCTATTGTGGCATTGCTGGATGCCATGTAATCATGGCACCATTATGACACTGCAGAGCCCCATGGGTCCAAGGCACTATTGTGACATTATGGGGCATCGTAAAAATAAAAGAACATGGAACAGGTCTGGCTGGCTTGGCCTCCCAGGGACCACCAAACTGGTCCAGCTAACGTTTGCAGGTTGAGGGTCTCTTCTCATCTGCTGCTGAAACAATGGGGCTCTGTGCTTTCCTTGCCATGGAAAAGAACTGTCCCTCTCCTGCAGGCACCCATGGCTGGCAGTGGGAGTTCCACCTCCAACAATGCCTGTTGTGACAGACTGGAGGAGATTGTTGGTGGAAATATTTAGTGTGTGGGGGAGGAAGGGGCAGGTCCAGCCTTGCCTTGCCCTGGAACCCCAGCACTGCCCTGGACTGGAACCCCAGTCTCCCCAGAGCCGCTATCCCAGCCCAGCAGTGTCTGCCAGTCCCTGGCACAGCACAGGCAATGCTCCACAGCCACCTCTGCAGCCCCAGCCCAGCTCCTGAGGGACCAAATGAGCCCAAGTCCCACCTGGGGGATGGGCCCAGGGAGACCAAGGGGTTTTTAAGGATGACAACAAGGCAAGCACAGATCTTGACCCTACATCCTCTTGGAATTTCAATCTGAACACTGCTGGAATCCAGGAGTTGGTACCTCTCTTTGTGCGCCTCTGTATTTTTTTGCCTTTCTCTCTTTCTGTCCTTTCCTTCTATTTCTGTACTTTTGACAATTTGAGTAATGTAAAATTCAAATAGCTTAGAGTTTGTGAAGTTGGCCAAGTCAGTGCTTTAAGAAGTGTTCTGTGTTGATTGAATGTTCTATTAAACCTATTGGTAAAATTTCTCCGATTATCTAAAGTTCCCAATAAAGGCTGTTTGGTTGTTTGGAGCTCCTGAGCAGGTCTTGTTGGTATTTCTCCAGTGCATCCAACTCAGAGGATACAAACAATTGTAATTCCTTTTAAATGTCTCATTAAGAAAATTGTTTGGGAGATGGGATTTCAGGGCTTTTGTGTCCATCTTGGCACAGCCCAGGCAGGGCTTTCCCAGCCACATTCCACACTCCATTTCCCAGCTGGAGCCGCTGGTGCCTCTGAGTTGTGCTGCCCCAGCCCCAGGGACGCTCTCCTTGTCTGCCCATTCCCCCACAGTCTCTGGGCAGGGATGGCCTCAGTGGGGGCTGCTGACATCCTCAGCACCTTGGAGGCTGCTGCTGAATTTTCCTGCTCCAGAGGCTTGTTCAGCCTTCAGCTCTTCAGTGCAGGAATTCAGTGTCCCAGGGCTCATTAACATTAAGAACACCTTGAAAAGCCAAGCTTGTGGGAGTAATTTGATTTTCATTTTCAAATCTTTTGTGATTAATTAGATGAATTCCAGTAGTGTATTCAAATGAAATAGATTCTATTTAAAAACACAATGAGAAAAGATTTCTTACCTCAAATTTAGGGTTTTTTTCCCTGTCAATTTATTGGTGTATGCAGTCTCCAGCTGACACTGAATCCAAGTACCTCCTCATGCAGTTTGAATGGAAATGAAAATCAAGACCCTTCATGGCTGACAATCAATCAGATCCTACCCTTACCCCCACCCCACCATTTTCCCCATCCAAGCCCAGGCACTCAGAGCAGCCTTGTGCAAATCTGAGGTCCCTCCAGCCAAGGCTGCACTTGCAGCTTTCAGCTCCTTGGCTCCAACTCCCACCTGCTTTCCTTGGAGAAGGAGCTGCCTGAGACACAAAGGGATGTTCATTTATTGTCAGCCAACAAACCCATGGAAACCAAGGTCTGTGCGGGAATTCAATGCCCTCCCCATCACGCAGCAGCCCTGCATTTCCCTCCTGCAGCCTTGGTCTCCAGCAGAGCCATGGAGGCTCTTTGGGCTCTGGACTGTTGCTGCAGCCCCCAAGGACAGCTGAGCTCTGCCTTTGGCACAGTCAGGCCTGGCCAGCGCAGGCCATGCTCAGCAATTCCCTGTATGTGCCTGGCCTTGTTGTCAGCCCTGGTAGCGGCTGCGTGGCCCCTTTGTGGCCCTGTGCTAGCCCAGCCATGGTGGCCCAGCCCCTGTGCAGGCCCAGCCCAGGCCAGGTTCATTGCAGCTGGGAACGGCCCCTGTGTCGTGGTGACCACAGCAGCCTTGGGGCTCTGTGCCCCATGGCCTCCCTGCTGGGCAGCCTCTGCCAGCTCCTGCAGAGCCCGTGGCACCTGTGGGGCTGCACAGACAACCCTGCCCCGGGCTCTGCCAGCCTCTGGGCCAGCAGAGAGGCTGGCCAGGGCTGGCCATGGCCAAGAACAGGCCCTGAGCCCCGCAGGAGGATGGGGCTGGGCCACAGCCAAACTCAGCCCAGGCCAAAGCTGGGCTCAGCAGCCAGGACTGCCAACACATGGGGACAGAGGCTGGCGCTGACAAATGTCCTGGGCCCCCTCCCTGCTCTGTCCATGCCACCAAGGGCACAGAGCAGCCTCCTCTCTGGGCCACTTGCCTATTTGCAATGCCTTGCACAGGCGCTGGCCCAGCCCCACAAGGCCTGGCCTGAGTCCTGCCCCTGTACGCTCAGCCAGGCTGAGATGGACACAGATGGTTTCTGGGCCAAGCTCTCTGAGCCCAGCCCAGCTCCCTGTAAGCTCTGCCAGCTGCCCTGAGCTCTGGGCAGCACTAAGGGCCTCTCTCCAGCCCAGCCCAGCCCAGCCGGCTCTGGCCCCACAGCTCTGCTCAGACCTGGCTGCTCTGGGCACTGGCCCCAGGGCCTCAGCCCCTGACAAGGGCACAGCAGCAGCTGCAGCTGCCACAGGACTCAGCCCCAGCCATGGGGGAAGGTGCTCCGGGCTGGACCAGCCCAGCTCTCTCAGCCTCTGCTCACAGCCCAAGGGCTCCAGCCCCACCTTGGAGGCCCTTCCTAGACCCTGCTCAAGCTGCCAGACATCTTTCCTGCCCTGGGGAACCCAAACCAGGCCACAGTGACCTGGATAATCCCAGTCCTTGATGTCCTGGTCACACAGCCCTGGCCCCTTGTCCCCTGTCAGGCTCTGGGGTGGATCCTGTGGAACATCCTTTGGTGGAGGCTGTGGCTCTAGGTGGGCCGGGGAGATCCTGGGGGACAGGGACCCTGCTGGGCATGAACAGCATTGGACTTGTTGGGAGAAACTGTGAGGGGGAGCTGGGGCAGAGTGACCAACCCAGTGACCTGACACAGCCTGCTGGGATGTCACACAGCCCCTCTGTGATGTCACAGCCTGCTCTGTCATGTCACAGCCCATTATCTAATGTCATACAGCTGGTCTCTGATGTCACAGCCAACTCTATGATATCATAGTCTGCCGTGTGATGTCAGACCTCTGACCTGCAATGTCACATCCTGGTCTGTGATATCACAGAGGCAGTCTATGATGCCATAACTGCTTGACGACCTCATACAGCCCATTCTGTGATGTCATAGTGCAATCTGTGACCTTCTGGTAAAGAAGGAGGTGCAGACACAAAACTTCTGCACTGGAATTATGAAAGGCAGACTTTGGGCTATTTAGGATGCAGATTTGGGGAGTACTGAATCAGGTCCCGATTTTTTAAAGGGAAGCAGCCCTTAAAAACCAAGGAATTCAGGAAGGATGGACAAATTTCAAGAAAATAATCTTAAGGGGGTTTTGTCCCTAACTTTGTCCCAGTGTGCCAAAACATGAGCCAGTGAGGGAAATGACTGGCCTAGTGCCACATGGTGCTTTTGTGGGAAGTCAGGGGTCAAACAGAATGGCAACTTAGGAAGTATTTAAGGCTGATGTTAGGTTATAAAAATGAGAATTAGAGCAGTGAAAGCTCAATTAGAATGCAACCTTGTGGCTTTCATTAAAAAAAAAAAAAGTTTTCATGAAAAAATTATAGCAAAAGGAGGGAGAAAGAGAACCTCTACACTTTATGAATGGCAGTGGAGAATAATAAAACTAAAGATAAGGAAAAGGCTGAACTGCTCAACACCTTGTTTGTCTCAATTTTCAATATTAGGACTGGTTGTCCTCAGGGGAAGTGTTCTCCTGAGCTGGTGGATTGGCACAGGGAGCAGAACAGCCCCTGGAATCCAGGAGGAAGCAGTTGGTGACCTGCTGAGCCACTCAGATGCTCACAGGTGTACGGGTCAGATGGGATCCCTCCTAGTGGGATGAGGGAGCTGGTGGATGAGCTCCCCAAGCTGCTCTCCATCATTTACCATCAGTGCTGGCTCAGCAGGGAGCTCCCAGAGGACTGGAGGTGCCAATGTGAGCCCATCCCCAAGAAGGGCTGGAAGGAGGATGTGGGGAACTCCAGGCTTGCCAGCCTGACCTGGGTGCCAAGCAAGGTTTGGAACAGATCACCTTGAGTGCCATCCCAAGGCACCCACAGGATGGCCGAGGGGATCAGAGCCAACCAGCGTGGATTTCAATACCTGCATTGATGATCTGGATGAGGGGATTGAGTCCAGCATCAGCAAATTTGCAGATGACACAAAGTTGGCTGAGAGTGTTGATCTGCTGGAGGGTAGGAGGGCTCTGCAGAGGGCCCTGGACAGGCTGGATCCAGGGACAAATCCAACAAGGTGAGGTTTAACAAGACCAAGTGCTGAGTCCTGCATTTTGGCCAAACCAACACCTGCAGCACTACAGGCGGTGGACGGAGTCCCTGGAGAGCAGCCAGGCAGAAAGGGACCTGCAGGGACTGATGGACAGCAGGCTGGACATGAGCCAGCAGTGTGCCCAGGTGGCCAAGAAGGCCAATGGCTCCTGGCTGGATCAGGAATGGTGTGGCCAGCAGGGCCAGGGCAGGGATTGTTCCCCTGTGCTCAGCACTGCTGGGGCAGCACCTCGAGTGCTGTGTTGAGTTCTGCGGGCCCCAATTTAGGAAGGACATGGAGGGGCTGGAGCATGTCCAGAGAAGGGCAACAAGGCTGGAGAGGGGTCTGGAGCACAAGTCCTGTGTGGAGCTGCTGAGGCAGCTGGGGTTGTTTGTCCCAACCAGGAGGGATAAAGAGGAGGGTTAGGGGAGACAAGGTGGTGTCAGGGCACAGGGTGGACTTGATGATCTCCAAAGTCATTTCCAAGCTTGCTGATTCTGGGATTGTCTGGAACTACTCTTGGAGCAGTTGCAGGAGGAGCCCTGGGCCTCCTCTTCAGGAGCTGCAGCAGCCCAGGTCCCTCAGCTTCTCCTGCCAGCCCCAAAGCCCATCCTGTCAGTCCTGCAGAGCCTCTGCAGCTCCCCCTCTCTGCCCAGAACAGGGAGCCCCAGAGCCAGACACAGCAGCCCAGATGTGCCCCCCTGGCCTGGGGTGCCACTGGCAAGGGGGCAGCACCAGGCACTGCAGGAGCCTGCAGACAATTCCTGCAGCACTTGTAGGATGATCCTGCTGCCCAAGGGACGTTCCCATGGTGCCAAGTCAGGAACTGCAATGGAGCGTGGGGCCAGAGAGGAATGGGCAAACAGAGATGGGCTGTTTGCAGGGGAGGGAAGAGCCGTGGGCAATAGAAAGAAATTTGTGTCAGGAAGAGTAAAGAAAGGAAAGGTGAAGCAAAGGAAATGCTGAGGGCAGTTTGGGGGTGGCTGCCAGGCAGCCCTGGCTCTGAGAAACAGTGTCTGCAGTGGGACTGGAAACTCCCAGCTGATGGGAACAAACTTTCTGGCTGACTGCAGAGGCCAGGACAAAGCTGAGTGGTTTCCCTGGTGTCCCCCAGCCCTTGCTGGCCCCAGGGGCTGATGGCATTTGTGCTCCCTCAGGTTCATATCCCCACACCAACAGCATGGGGGTGCTCCCCCTGCTCTGTGCAATGCAAACAGGGGGTGCTGAGTCAGTGCTAGCGTGTCTGTGCCTTTTTAGTTACTTTTAATAAAATTTTCTTCATACCCTTTTAAAATTTTAAGCCTACTTTACCTTTCTACTATTCATATCTCACAAAAAATGAAATACATAAATAATTAACTGACACTAAAACCCACCACATTCATCAATACATTACTTTAAAAATCCCAGGATTTGAAAAATCCTTAATTAACAAACTAAAATCACTACAATGCCATGAAAAATTTTTGCCTAAGTTTCTCTGATTTCCCTAAGTTCTTCTGAGCCCCTGAGAAACTCTTGTTGGTATTTCCCAGTGAGTCCAACTCAAGAGTACACAAACAATTGTAGTTCCTTTTAAATGTCTCCTTGAGAGAGTTGTTTGGCCATGCAGGGCTTTCCCAGCCACATTCCACACTCCATTTCCCAGCTGGAGCCACTGGTGCCTCTGAGTTGTGCTGCCCCAGCCCCAGGGACGCTCTCCTTGTCTGCCCATTCCCCCACGGTCTCTGGGCAGGGATGGCCTCAGTGGGGGCTGCTGACATCCTCAGCACCTTGGAGACTGCTGCTGAATTTTCCTGCTCTAGAGGCTTGTTCAGCCTTCAGCTCTTCAGTGCAGGAATTCAGAGTCTCAGGGCTCATTACCATTCAGAACACTTTAACAAGCCAAGCCTCTGGGGATATTTTGATACAGATTTTCAAATCTTTTGTGGTTAATTCAACACATTTCAGTAGTGTATCCAAAGAGAATGTATTACATGTACAATGATCGTGATAAAAAAACATTTTTTCAGGTCCTGTTTTTTTTTTTTTTTTTCTGTTAATTCGTTGATGTGTGCAATCTCCAATTGACACTGAATCCAAATACCTCCTCATGCCGTTTGAATAGATATGAAAATCAAGACCCTTCATGGCTGACAACCAATCAGACTCTGTCCCTAGCCCCATCCCACCATTTCCCCCATCCAAGCCCAGGCACTCAGAGCAGCCTTGTGCAAATCTGAGCTTCCTCCAGCCCATGCTGCACCTGCAGCTTTCAGCTCCTTGGCTCCAACTCCCACCTGCATTCCTTGGAGAAGGAGCTGCCCGAGACACAGAGGGATGTTCATTTCTTGTCAGCCAAGAAAGACAAGGGAAGGCACAGCTCTATCAAATGCAAAAGTCATTCTCCTCCCTGGCTCCGCCCTTCCACTGTTCCCCACAGCCTGTCCTGTTTCCTTCATCCCTGCATTGCCAGGGACTTTCTAGGACAAGGGAGCTCTGCTCTGGGGGTGGAGGGAGATGCAAGTGCCCCCACTAGTGTGGGAACCACAACTTATCAGGTTTGTGTCCTTTGGGGACTAGGAACTGGTGAGACTCAGAGGCACAGAAAGTTTCTCTTCATGGCCAACAGACTATAGTTTTCGGTGGCTTTCGATGAAGTCGAGGGAGCTCGTTGCTTGCGGTGTCAGCTCCTTGGATTCCCAGGGGTGCTTTCCTTTCAGGAGGTCGTACAGAGGGTCCATGACCTCGGGAGGAATCAGGACAATGTTGCGAAGCCACTGCAGAGATTCCACCAGGCGTTGCACGCCGTGGAGCGTCTTGACGTCTCGGCTGACCTTCATCTCGGGGGGTGTCACGTAGGAGCTTGTAATTCCTACTCCCAGGAAGGGCACGCAGGGTCCTCTCTTGATCTTTGCGCTCGCGATCTCGAAGCCGTTGGCCTGAAGGGTCTCCGTGATTGTGGACACCAGGTGATCTACTTGGCTTGCCGATGGTTCTGCGACCAGGATGTCGTCCATATACTGGATGATGGTTGCGGTGGGGTAGGAGTGTCGGACCGGCATTAGTGCTTTGTCCACGGTGATTTGGCATATGGATGGGCTGTCAACAAGGCCTTGTGGAAGTACTCTCCATTGGAAGCGAAGGTTGGGCCGCTCGCCATTTCGAAACGCCACGGAAAAGGCAAATCGTTCTCTGTCCTCAGGGTGCAGGGGTATTGAAAAGAAACAGTCCTTGATATCCAGTACTGCGCACGGCTGCCCTGTGGGGATGGCTGAGTTCGCGGGTAGGTAGCAGTGTCTGGACTGGACCCATGGGTCGGATCGTCTTGTTCACTTCTCTCAGGTCGTGGACGAGACGATAGCCTTGTCCGGACCTCTTGGGGATCACGAATACAGGGGTGTTCCATAGGCTGGTGGAGGGTTCTATGTGACCCTTTTGCAGTTTGCGGTCGACCAGTTCCTGCAAAACTGCCATTCGAGGCTCTGTCAGGGGCCACTGCTCAACCCATACAGGGTTTGATGATTTCCAAATCAATTTGATTCGCAGCGGGGGGTGTACGGCAGTGGCCCTCATGATAAATTTGTAATCCGAAATCCGAGCATGGAAAGGACCTCCCGTTTCCCCGGGGCCGGGATGCTTGGAGTGAGAGTGCTGCCAGGGAAAGCTGTGCCGGCTGGGGACAGCTTGCTGAGTTGCTGCCCTTCCCCGGAAGCCTGGGCTAACGCAGTCGTCCTGCCATTCCTGCTTAAATACAATCCGCCCCGCCCCATCAAAAAGCATGCGGCTTATTTGCATAATATCAAAAGTGAGCAGATCGTTATTGCTAGAAAGGTCGTCCTCAAGAGTGGGTACTACAGTTGAGTTTATCCCTATTTCTGAAATCACTTTGGCTTCTTTTGGGTTAACTGGGGTATATGCCCTTTGTTGGTTCCCCCGCGCTCTGGCAACCCCCCCCGGGAAAGCGTGCATGGAGGCTGCCGGTACCTGGTCCCCACAGGCTGCTTTTATTTTTCCCCAGTCGGTGAGTTTGTGTTGCGATTGTTTACCGATATTGTTTAAAGCTTTATTCGGTTTTGCTCGAAACCGCATTAATTCTGCTCTCTCAGTTTCCGAGTCCCAGCCAGACTCGGTCGGCTCTTCAGAGCTGTCTGAGCAGCTGTTACTTGACTCTGAGGCGGAAGCCGACTGCCGGTACACTTGTTCGGCTTCGACCCCGCTCCTCCCTTTGGGGGTGGTGCCACTCCCTCCCCCTGGGGTCCCCCCGCCTCCTTCCGGGGGAGGTCCTTACCCTATAAGGACCTAATTTGGATAGAGCGCTCAGGTTGGTTTTACGCACCTCCGCGGGGGCCGCCCCGTCTCCCCGCTCACCCGCGCATGCGTTGTTAAGCAGGCTGACTGCATTTCCACCCCCGCCTCCTCCTTTCCCCCCTGACCACGTGGTTCAGCGCCATTTTCAAACGCATATGGTGAGGGGGCATTTTTATCGATCCCTATGGGGTCCAACAATCCGGCCGCGTTCCGCGCCTCCTCAGCGAGCCCCTGCCAGAAGCATCGCGCGCTCTGCTCTGCCTCCTGTGCCGGATCGGCGACTGGCAGGGAAGAGACAGAGAAACCGCGGAAATTTCGGATGGTTCCGCGGTGGAGCTAGAATCTGGCGGGTTCCGCGGGAAGGTCGGGGGGTCCCCTGGGGGTTCCGGGGGGTCTCCTGGGGGCTCCGGGGGGTCTGGGCTCAGGCTCAGGAAGGGGTGGAACGTGCCCGGCCCCCGCATATTCCCGCCTTCAATCCGATCGCTCTCAGAGGCGGTCTGTGTTGCGGCCCCCACCCCCAGCTTTGGTGTAGCTAATAAACATATATGCGCGGCTTCCCGCGTCTCCTGTTCTTCTAACGTCTTGCGCAGGGCCTCTTCTACTTTCCCCCATGCTTTGAGGTTTTTACCACTGCCTGTGGACTTAGAGTCCTCTGCTGAGGCGGCAGTGCACTTCTCCTGTGCTTCCGAATATAATATATTTACCGGACATTCGATCGTCCCCAGCTCTAGGAGCCTTGCAATAGCAAGATTAGAATTCCTGAGCTCACATTTAATTCCCCATTGCTCATGAGCCTGACTTACGACCTTCGCTGTGGCTTCCATGGTCCACGCTGGTCCGGAGGCGTCCCTCCTGCTGTGGTCAGGCCTGCTGCCACAGCCGCTGTCCTCTGTCCAGGAGAATCCCCGTTCCCCGGGCGCAGATCGGCTCCCAGGTTTTGGGCACCAGATGGCATTCTGGTGTAAGGCAAGGCGACCTGGTTCTGAGGATCAGCACGGCGACCCAAAACTCCCCAGGGTTGCTCGGGCCAGTGAAACACGCGGACACCAATGTGGTGGATGGTCAAAGGCGTTTATTACTGTCCTTATTATCTATGGTTAGTAAGGAATGGAAAATTACTGGGTAAGGAATGGAAAGTTAGTAGCACTACTGTTAGTGGGGCCACACTCCTAGGGTAATCTCTTATCTAAGGGGAAATGGGGGGTCCTGCCTTTCCGTGACATCGCGTAATCTTCCGAAGCGCCTGTCCCTATCTACCACAACCACCACAGAAGATGGAGGCCAAGAAGAAGAAGAAGAAGGACAGGACACGCCTCAATTCCTCCATCTTACTTCTCTAGACCCCCCTGTACCGAAATTCTAAAACCTATGTCTCACACTCTAATTAACCTATCCCTTCACCATTTATCCCAGTGAGATCCCATCCTCATACAGGTGTCATCTCCTGTGCAGGATCAAAGTCCAGCCACCAGACACTTCTGGCAACATTCCAGGACCTTCGAGCCCCCCAAAGGTGGTCTCAGTGACTCTGCGCATCAGTCCTGATGTGCTGAGATCCTACATCTCCCCCTTCTGTTTGCACTAAAAAGACTTCTTTTGCTACCTGACTCATGACACGTCTTAGACATGCAAAGATGCATGGGACAACAACTATGAGGACTAAGAGAATTATTGAGATACAGAATGCTATCTTTAAAATTCCTCTCCATATGGGAGAGATGTCAAAGAATTCTACCAGATCATCGATCCATGATCCTGTGATCTCACCAAGTTTATTTATGCTGTCCTTTATTTTTTGAATACTTTCATGAATTGATCTTGAATGGTCTGAGAGATTCATGCAGCACATCCCTTCAAATTCTTCACACCCATGTCCATGAGCGAGCAATAGATAATCGATCACCGCTCTGTTTTTAAGAGTCGCCTGTCTTAGACCACTGATGTCTTTTAACATGTCACTCAATGCGACAGACACAGACCGAGGATGTTTGCTCAACCAACAACCCATGCGGTTGATTTGAGTCAAGGCCACCCCTGATGCTGCTTGAGGTGAGAAGATTGCTGTAGCAACTCTCGCTGACTTGCCCCAAGTAAATATTTCGTCATTGCAATCTGCCCCATAATGTTGTATTGATCTTTTTTCTTTTCGCTTTTTCTCTCTTAGCGAGTTCAAATCAGGCAATAACATTGAAATTTCTCCAATGCTGCATGGACCTCACGTGGCATTAGCAGGATGCTGTGCCAAATTCTGTCCCCGCAAATTAGAAACAAACCCTGTGGCAATTGCACTGGGACTTGGATCGATCCTCTGGCAGTTTTCTCTGTGTATTTACACCAGGCTGATGCATTTTTATAGAATTCATGATTGGGAGTCAAGTCGATAGCTTTTGCCTTTGTGACATTTGGAGTTTAAAACTGCATGCAGAGTTCCATTGTCATGGACCCAAGAATCTCCAGTTCCTGAGGTTCTGTAGAAGCCACAGGAAGTAGATGTGTCCAAGCACACCACTCTTTCACAGGATCTTTAATGACCTGCGAGATGTTAACTGCGGAGTGCCCTGGAATTGGCCATTCGTCCACTGGCAATCCAAACATGCATGCTGAAAATGGTCTCCCTGGTCTCGAATGTGTCAGACAAATACTCTCCAAATTCGCTACTTGAGCTAAACCCTCCCATACATTTTGCTTTGGTTGATTAATAGGTAAATTTGCCCCATTACTTATTGCAATGAATGAAAGAGTGATGCACATAAGCATCATGAAACTCATGACTTCGCTTTTGTGTGAAATCATTGTTATGTTTTTCATTCAAGATCCCAAAGGAAAAATCCCCAAAGACCTTAGTTTCTTTTTATTTCTCTTCTGAGTTGTCTTTTGCAGTCTGAGTCTCGACTTCTGTCTGAGTACTCGTCTCTTTGTTTCTTGGATCAGCGTTCTCCTGTTCTTGTGTTCGAAATGGCTTCATGTGTCGCGCTGACACCCACTTCAGACCTCGATCTGTGGAAACACAAGCGAAACCCTTGCCCCAAGTGATTAGTTTGAAAGGACCCTCTATTTGTCCTGTCTCTGGGTTTCTGATCAAAACTAAAGGATTTTCCCTTAGCTTTGCCTGTGTGCTGTTTAGAAAATGCCTCACGATTGGTGGATTAGGTTCTGAGGATGAACTATTTAGGAAATTCAACACATACAGCGCCTTATTTCATTTCATGTGAGGTGTTGCTTCTGGCTCACCCCTTCTTTGTCTGTCCAGAAGGGATTTCAGGGTGTGATGTGTTCTTTCAATGATTGCCTGACCTGTGGGCGAATGTGGAATACCAAACGTATGTTTGACACCCCATCTTTTCAGGAATTTGTCAAGCACCCTGCCTGTATACGTTGGGCCATTGTCTGTTTTTATCTCCTGAGGCACACCTAATGATGCGAATGCTTGCAGAAAATGTCGACAAGCATGGTCTGCTGTTTCCCCTGCATGTGCTGAAGCAAAGACTGCACCTGAGAATGTATCTACAGAAACATGAACATTTTTGAACCTCCCAAAAGATGGATACTTCGTGACATCAGCTTGACACAATTGAAGACTTTGCAGTCCCCGTGGATTGACTGCTCTGGTAGAAGAAGGTGGCTGCACAAGCTGACAGTCTGGATAAGCACTAATGATCTCCCTCGCCTGACTCTTTGTGAGACGAAAGGACTCCATCAGCGCTTGTGCATTCTGATGAAAGAACGCATGACTCAATCTTGCCTGCTCAAAAATGTCCGGCAGTGTTTGCGAAATGGGCATCGTCAACCTGTCCGCCCGAGCATTCCCTTCCGCTAAAAACCCTGGAAGTGTTGTGAGTGCTCTAATGTGCGTGATAAAATATTCTCTTTCCCTGCTCTCTAGCAATATTTTCAAACTCGTCAGATATGAGTATAAAACCTCATTACTGACTTCTGTCAAGAGCGAACCCTCCAATCTCTTGACCACACCCGCAACATATGGGGAATCTGTGACCAGATTGAGGGGTTGTTTGAACAACTAAAATGCTCGGACAACGGCTGCCAACTCTACAATTTGTGGAGAGCCCTGAACCATCTTCACGTCTGATTCCCAATCCTCTGTCATTGGGTTTCTCCACGTGATCACCGATTTGTGTGTCTTCCCTGAGCCATCAGTGAACACTATGATCCCGTCCAAAGGTTCTTCACTTATTCTTGGTTTTGCTCTGTAACATATTTGTGATTGCAGTATTCTATGCTTTGGAAAATGGACTGTGCAAGTTCCTGGGAAAGCTAACAACGCGATTAATAAGTCTTTTGATTGTTGCATTGCCCAATCAAAATAGTCTTGCTTCAGAGGTAATCTGATGACTGAGAATTCCCGTCCTGCCATTGTCAGCAACCTCGTTCTCGCCTTTATGATGATTTGTGCTGCCATCTCTAAATCTGTGAGAATTGTTTTTGAGGGCCTGTGCAGTAGGAAAACCCACTCTATGATTATCAAAGAGTCCTTTTGTGATTCATCCCATTGGAAGATCAAACCATGGAACTGTGTTTTCTTCCCTAGCACTGCCAACTGAAAAGGCAACATTGGAACAAATCGATGTGCCTGCCTTTTCTGTATCGCGTCCGTGACTTTCTCCAACTCTTTCTTCGCTTCTGGCGTGAGTGTCCTGGGAGATCGAATGTCTGTGTCTCCTCTCAAAAGATCGAGCAATGCTGGAATGTCGCTGTTTGTGATTCCCAAAACTGGCCTCATCCAGTTGATTTCTCCCAAAAGCTGTTGTAAATCATGAAAATTTTTGATCTTAGTGCTGATCTCCATTTTCTGAGGTTTTATTGTTCTCTCTGAAATTTTCCACCCTAGATATTTCAAAGGTGCAACCTCCTGAATCTTCGAAATGCTGATTTCCAGACCTGCCTTTTGCACCTCTGCAATCACACAGTCACGAACTTTTTGCAGCTCCTGTTGTGTTGACGCTGCAATGAGCAAATCATCCATGTAATGAATGATCTTCACCTTCGGAAATATCTTCCGCGCTGGTGCCAAAGCTCGTGCCACGTACCATTGACAGATTGTCGGAGAATTTTTCAGTCCTTGTGGAAGGACAACCCAATGGTACTGCTGCAGAGGCGTTTCCTTGTTGATACTCGGAACTGAAAAGGCAAATCTCGGAGCATCATCTGGATGGAGAGGAATACTGAAAAAACAATCCTTGCGGTCAATGACCACAAGCGGCCAATCTCTGGGAATCATTGAGACAGATGGAAGTCCCAGCTGAAGTGGTCCCATGTCTTCTATGACTTCGTTGATCTTCCTGAGATCATGTAACAATCTCCATTTGCCCGATAGCTTTTTCTTGATGACAAACACTGGAGAGTTCCAAGGGCTGTCTGTTGGCCTGATGTGTCCCTTCTGCAATTGTTCTTGGACCAGGTCTTTCAAAGCACTCAACTTTTTCTGCTCAAGGGGCCACTGATCCACCCAAACCAGATTGTTGGTTTTCCATGTCAACTTCAATGTGGCGAGTGCCGCAGTGACCCCTATTAAAAATCCACTTCAATCTTCGCGCCCCATTGTGCCAAAAGGTCTCGACCCCAGACTGTGATCGGCTTTTGGACTACAAAAGGACGAATGATTGCCGTCTTGTCTCCTGGTCCCGTGACAACGACGGAATTCTCACTTTGCAGACACAGAGATGCTCCCCCTATGCCTGAGAGAGAACCCAAGGGCACGACCAAGCTCCAATTGCGTGGCCAAAAGATGTATGATATTACTGTGACATCTGCCCCTGTGTCAAGCATACCTCTGATTGCTATTGTCCTGTCTTCACATGTCAATTGGCACGTGAGCGTGGGTCAATCTTGACCTATGTGCTTCACCCATGTTGTGTGTACTTCAACATGTTCCTTCATAGAGAACCCTTCTTCGTCGAAGATTGACATGACTTCTCCAACTGCATGTGGCGTGCAAGGCAAAAGCTCTCGCAACCACAGTGTTTTCCGGTACAGTCAATGGTGGACGAAGCGCTCTTGCCAAAACTGTCAATTCTGTATTTTTGTCTGCTGAGACAACCGTAGGATAAACAATGAGTCCAAGGATACTGCATTTATCTTGCCCAACTATCAAGAAATCTTGTTTTTTGTATGAATCCCCGCAGATACCCGTTGGTATCTCTGCATGATTTTCATCTAGAAAGCATACTAGTTTTGAAGCTGCCAATGCACACTGTGCCCCTGGTGGGAGGAGGTCTGGGTCGCTATGGAATCGACTGAGGGTTTTGCTGAGGGCATCTGCTTGTCGCTCACTGATGATTGCCCTGTCTGCTCTTGTGCCACCGCCAGTACTTGTGTCTGAGCGCGCCGGCGATTTCCTGCGCTGAGTCTCCAGTTTCCTGGATGTGGTAATGGATTTCTCTCCATGTCTGTCCGGGAATAACATTCTTTCACAGAGTGTCTTCCTTTTCTGCACTGCGCACAAATTGGCCTTTCCGCTTTTTGTGCTGGCGCTGGTGTATGTGTTCGTGGACAATTCTTTCTTATGTGTCCAAACTCCCCACATTTGTAGCACTGTCCTCCTGGGGGATTGCTCTTCTTCTGCATCGTTGCAAGAACTTTGTTGGTGTTCTCGTTCTGTTGATGGAGTATTTTTTTGAGCATCTTTTCTAATGTCTTGTCTTCTGATTGCCTCTCTGAGTGTCCCTTTATCTGTTCTTCCCATTCCTCTCTTAATTCGTTCTTCACAATCGATGCGACATGCTGAGGTGTCCCCACCTTGCTGCATGCCTCCACCATCTCTGCCAAGGATGGCCATCCTGGCATGGTGCTAATGACCCGTTGACAATCTGGGTTGGCATTGCCGAAAGCTAAGCTCTCCAAGAGAGGGCTCTTCGCTTCTTCAATCGTCACCTGTCGATCCACGGCTTGCGTGAGTCGATCGATGAACGACATGAATGGTTCTGCGGCACCTAGCCTGATGCAAGAGAACGGAACATCTGGAGCTCCTGTTGGTGTAATCTGCATGATTGCCATTCGCTCTGCTTCTTTGATGTCGCTTAACACTCTTCGTGGAAGCCGCACTGCTTGTTCCCCTGGGTTGTCATCTGGAGGATCCCCTGCTAACTGTGCTTCTGTGAGATTTGCATTTGGCCCACCTTGATATCTATTCCGCAACTCAGAAAGATACTTTCTCCACCTTTTTACCCAGACGAGACTCTGTGTGTCAGTGAGAATCATTGCCACAATGCTTCGAGTATCATATGGCGTGAGATCATACGTGGTGAATGTCCCTCTTAATAGTTGTTTGAAATATTGTGAGTCCAGCCCAAAAGTTTGAGCCGCCTCCCCTAAGTCTTTGAGTGTCTCATGACCCATCCTTTTCCATCTTGGATTCTGTCCCTGGGCATCATATGTCACCGGCATTGTCAAATCTCCTGAACCCGGAAATAAATGCTTGTCTTTTTCCAATGCTTTTCTGATGCGCTTCCAATCCATCGTCTTCACCGGCTGTTGAAATTCCTCCTCTTGAGACTCCATTGGGATTTGCATGAATAACGGGGTTGCGGATGTCATCGGTGATTCATTGTACCTCATTTTTTGCCTTGAGGTTTTTGGCCTCGCTCCTAAATCCGAAAAGGAAACTTGAGGATCCTGTTGATTTTTCTTTTTTGCTGTATCAAATGAATGCAAGAAGTTTTTTGCTGCTTCTGCTGCTGACAGCATCCATGCCGGAACACCTTCCGATGCTGTGACCCGTATGACTTCTTCTGCTTGTAGCTGTGCTTCATCTGAACTTTCATCATCTTCGCAAAATCCCGAAGTTGAAGGATAATCCATTTGTTGTGTTATCATTGTCTTCTTAGCGGTACTCTTCTTTTTGTATAATGTTGGAAAAAATTGCTGCATTGTTGCAGTCTCGCCACGAGATGGCGCTGTGGCTCCACCAAACAGATCTGGCATGTCGTGCACTTCTGTCATCCCCCCCACGAGGTGGCGCTGTCACCGGACTCCGTGGCTCGGATGACGGAATGAACTCGACTGCTCCTCTTCCGGCCGACTGCCGTGGTTGCGATCTCGTTTGAGACCGAGTCTGCATGGCTTTTAATTCAGCTGAAAATGGGGCTCGGACACCAGAACGTCTCCCTTGAAGGGAAGAGGCTTGGATTCCAAGGGTTTTGATTAAAGGCACCGAGTCTGGAGAGGGGGGGGAGCCCCGGGACGTGGAATCCCGAGCACGGCCCCTCCTCGCCCGAGACGTCACAGGGGATCGGGCCCACCTCCGCCCGGGCTCTGCTCTCGGCGCATGTGTGCTTGTGGAGCCACTCCCCGTCTCTCCCGAGCTAACGTCACTCTCTCCCCCCTGTTCCCCCTCCGAAATCTCCTCCCCTTGGTCTGTCCCCAACTCTGTCTCCTCCTCCTCTGACGCTGTGTCCACCCCCCCCACCGGTGCGCGCAGCCCGCCCCCGCTGGCACCTGGGCCCGCTCCGCGATACGAGCTGACCTCCGCGCCCCTACTTCCGGGTCTTATGTCACAACCGCGTGCCTCCTACATCTCTCTACGGTGGCCCTTTGGGGCCATGAAGCTTCCCCCAACTGGCTGCCTGTGTCTGATGCCCCTGCGCTGGTTTGTGACCTCTCCCCAGGGTTTTTGCGAGCCCTGCCCTTCGTGCGCGTCTTTGGCACCGTGCTGGCCGGAGCGGCCGCCGCTCCCGGCGTTGTGCTGACGAAAGCCGCACCAGAACTCGTATCTCCCATTACCTCCTTACCCGCGCCCCCCGCCTCCGCCTGCACCGCCGCAGCTGTGCCGCCCTGCTCTGCCGCTGCTGTGCCACCGTGCCCACCGTGAGAAAGCGCTTCTCCCGACCCCTTTTCTCCCCCCCGCATCCCCCCTTCCGATCTTGCTTCTGAGTTGGAGCCTGAAGCCCCTGTGCTCTCTGGGGTTTCAGGACGTTTTAGGGAATTCTTGGGGTTTCTGGGTCTTAGAATTGGAGGCTTTGATATTATTTCCTGCTCCCGTTCCTCGAGAGCTTTTTCCCCCTGGCTAACTGGGGCCAGAGCCAATTTCTGCCTAGAGCCTTGCTCTCCTCCCCCTGCTTCTAAGGGTCCCGCAACTTCTTGTTGCCCTTCCAGTCTTTTTGACTGCACAGAAATGCCTTCTAACATTATTCTTGCAGGCGACGGCAACTTTAACGCTGTCTCATCTTTTTTTTGTGGCTAAGAGATATAAGTGCCTATTAATTTCCTGCCAAAAACCTACTTTGAATAGCAGATGTGTCTCTGAAAATGGGTAATTAAGTCTCACCCACAATAAAAGCTGTTTCAGCTCCTTCTTTGAGATC
>JAVKUW010000101.1:0-23769 GCA_031885435.1 Passerculus sandwichensis | reverse complement strand
GGAGTGTTCGGGGGGGTCGGGATGGGGTTTGGGGGGTCGGGAGGGTCTGGGGTCTCTGGGGGGGTCGGGGTGGGGGTTTGGGGGGGGTCGGGAGGGTTTGGGGGTCTCTGGGGGGGTCGGGGTGGGGGTTTGGGGGGGGTCGGGAGGGGTTGGGGGTCTCTGGGGGGGTCGGGGTGGGGTTTGGGGGGGGTCGGGAGGGTTTGGGGGTCTCTGGGGGGGTCGGGGTGGGGTTTGGGGGGTCGGGAGGGTCTGGGGGTGTTCGGGGGGGCCGGAGCGGGGGGTCCGTGTTACCTTTTTGTTCCACTTCTATTTTTAGCACCGGAAGAAAAGGCGGGAGAGAGCGGGGGGGGGGGGGTGGGGGAGGGGTGCGGGGTCACACGGGCGGGGGGGGAGGGGAGGGGGAGGGCGGGGGGGGGAGGGGCGAGAGAGGAGACAAAGAGAAGAGAGATTAAACGGCTCCGGCCCCCCCAGCCCGGGGGGAGCCCGAAACCCCCCGGGAACCCCCGAACCCTGCGGGGGGAGCAGCACCCACACACGGACACACGGACACGGGACGGACACACGGACACGGGGATGGACAGATGGACACAGGGATGGACACACGGACACACGGACACGGGGACAGAGGGACACACGGACACACGGACACACGGGGATGGACACACGGGGACAGGGATGGACACACAGACACACGGACACACGGACAGATGGACACACGGGGACAGGGATGGACAGATGGACACACGGACACGGGGACAGATGGACCAACGGACACGGGACGGACACACGGACATGGGGACAGAGGGACACACGGATACGGGGACAGAGGGACAAACGGACACGGGGATGGACAGACGGACCAATGGACATTGGGATGGACACACGGACACGGGACAGACACACGGACACGGGGATGGACACACGGACACGGGTATGGACAGATGGACACGGGATGGACACACGGACACAGGGATGGACAGATGGACACACGGACACGGGGACAGATGGACCAATGGACATTGGGATGGACACACAGACACAGGGATGGACACACGGACACGGGGACAGATGGACACACAGACACAGGGATGGACAGATGGACAAACGGACACAGGGTTGGACACACGGACACGGGACGGACACACGGACACGGGGACAGATGGACACACGGACACGGGGATGGACAGATGGACCAATGGACATTGGGATGGACACACGGACACGGGACGGACACACGGACACGGGGATGGACACACGGACACGGGACGGACACACGGGGATGGACAGATGGACAAACGGACACGGGGATGGACAGATGGACCAATGGACATTGGGATGGACACATGGACACGGCGACAGATGGACACACGGACACAGGGACACGGGATGGACACACAGACACACGGACAGATGGACAGGGGATGGACACAGGGATGGACACAGGGACACAAGGATAGATGGACAGATGGACACATGGACACGGGATAGACAGGGGATGGACACACGGGCATGGGATGGACACACAGACAGGTGGACACACGGACACGGGATGGACACGCGGACATGGGATGGACACATGGACAGATGGACCCATGGACAGATGGACATGGGATAGACAAGGGGGTGGATATGAGGATGGACACACAGACACAAGGATGGACACAGGGATGGACAGATGGACATGGGACAGACACATGAACATAGGGTGGACATCAGGATGGACACACGGACAAGGATGGACATGGGATGGACAGGCGGGCACAGGACGGACACACGGACAAATGGACACGGGATGGACGGACAGACACAAGATGGACACGTGGACACGGGATAGACACGGGGATGGACACACGGACACAGGGATGGACAGACGGACACGGGATGGACACACGGACAGATGGACAGATGGACACGGGGATGGACACACGGACACGGGGATGGACACACGGACACAGGATGGACACACGGACACAGGATGGACACACGGACACGGGATGGACAGACGGACACGGGATGGACAGACGGACACGGGATGGACACACGGACAGATGGACAGATGGACATGGGAATGGACACACGGACACGGGGATGGACACACGGACACGGGGATGGACAGAGGAACAAGGGGGACGTGGGGGGATGGAGGGATGGACGCACGGCAGGAGGGACTGACGGACGGAGAGGCGGATGGACAGATGGACATCAGGACGGGCAGGAGGACGGACAGAGGGACGGCAAAGAGCTGGACAGAGGGACAGATGGACAGAGGGACAGATGGACAGAGGGACAGAAATGGGGAAAAGCCAATGGGAAGGGAGGGGGGACAGAGGGAGCCGTGGAGGGGACAGACGGACGGACACGGGAAGGGGGGATGGGGGCGGCCTGGGTGGGGGAGATGGACAGAGGGGATGGATGGGCAGACGGACACAGGGACAGACAGACGGACAGAGGGACAGACAGACGGACAGAGGGACGGACAGACGGACAGAGGGACAGACAGATGGACACAGGGACAGACAGACAGACACGGGGACAGACGGACACAGGGACAGACAGACGGACACAGGGACGGACAGACGGACACAGGCAGAGATGGACACGGGGACAGATGGACACAGGAATGGACACGGGGGCAGACAGATGGACAGACAGACACGGGGACAGATGGACAGACGGACAGACGGACAGACACAGGGACAGATGGACAGACACAGGGACAGACGGACAGAGGGACAGATGGACAGATGGACACAGGGACAGACGGACAGACGGGGGTCGCAGGGCTCCCCTCCCCCGCTCTCCCGCCCCCCCCGCCCCTCCCCCCGCCCTGCAGAGAGAGACGGCGATGGGGGAGGGGCGCGGGGGGGGCGGGGCTCCAGCGGCTCCTGCAAAGGAAAGAGGCGGCCCCGCCCCTCCCCCACCCCGGATGGACACGCCCCCCGAGCGGCAGGGACCGAGTGCGAGTGTGAGTGTGAGTGTGAGTGTGAGTGTGAGTGTGTGTGAGTGTGAGTGTGAGTGTGAGTGTGAGTGTGTGTGTGTGAGTGTGAGTGTGCACTGAGAGTGTGAGTGTGAGTGTGAGTGTGAGTGTGTGAGTGTGTGTGAGTGTGCACAGAGTGTGAGTGTGAGTGTGAGTGTGAGTGTGAGTGTGAGTGTGAGTGTGCACTGTGTGAGTGTGAGTGTGAGTGTGAGTGTGAGTGTGAGTGTGAGTGTGAGTGAGTGTGAGTGTGCACTGTGTGAGTGTGAGTGTGAGTGTGAGTGTGAGTGTGAGTGAGTGTGAGTGTGCACTGTGTGAGTGTGAGTGTGAGTGTGAGTGTGAGTGTGAGTGAGTGTGAGTGTGCACTGAGTGTGTGAGTGTGAGTGTGAGTGTGAGTGTGAGTGGGCACTGAGTGTGTGAGTGTGAGTGTGAGTGTGCACTGAGTGTGTGAGTGTGAGTGTGAGTGTGTGAGTGTGAGTGTGTGTGTGTGAGTGTGTGCAAGTGTGAGTGTGTGTGAGTGTGAGTGAGTGTGAGTGTGCACTGAGTGTGTGTGTGAGTGTGAGTGTGAGTGTGCACTGAGTGTGAGTGTGTGTGTGAGTGTGCACTGAGTGTGAGTGTGTGTGAGTGTGCACTGAGTGTGTGAGTGTGAGTGTGTGAGTGTGTGTGTGTGAGTGTGTGAGTGTGCAGAGTGTGAGTGTGAGTGCACTGAGTGTGTGAGTGTGTGTGTGTGAGTGTGAGTGTGCACTGAGTGTGAGTGTGAGTGTGTGAGTGTGAGTGTGTGTGAGTGTGAGTGTGCACTGAGTGTGTGAGTGTGTGTGTGAGTGTGAGTGTGTGTGAGTGTGAGTGTGCACTGAGTGTGAGTGTGTGAGTGTGAGTGTGTGAGTGTGAGTGTGTGTGTGAGTGTGAGAGTGTGTGAGTGTGTGTGTGAGTGTGAGTGGGCACTGAGTGTGAGTGTGTGAGTGTGTGCAAGTGTGAGTGTGAGTGTGTGTGAGGGTGAGTGTGTCTGTGAGTGTGAGTGTGTGAGTGTGAGTGTGCACTGAGTGTGTGAGTGTGAGTGTGTGAGTGTGAGTGTGCACTCTGTGTGTGTGAGTGTGTGTGTGAGTGTGCCCTGACTGTGCTCTGACTGTTCCTGCTGTGTGATCAGTGTGTGCCTGGTGTGTAATCAGCCCCTGTACTTAATGAGTAATTAGTGCGTGTTAATGTGCCCAGGTGTGCCCGGGTGTGCCCGGGTGTGTCCCTGGCTTTGCTCTCACACCAGGTGTGTGTTTCACACGCTCAGGTGTGCCCAGGTGTGCCCAGGTGTGCCCAGGTGTGTCTCTCACACCAGGTGTGTGTTTCACACGCTCAGGTGTGCCCGGGTGTGCCCAGGTGTGTCCCCACCCTCACCATTGGCCCAGGTGAGTTTAACGCACACCGTCCTGCACGCCAGGTGTGCCTTGAGAGTGCAAGGTGTGCACTTAGCGTGTCCTTAGCATGCTCAGGTGTGCACAGAGCGCTCTCAGGTGTGTTCAGTGTGTGCTTAGCGTGCACAGGTGTGTCCAGGTGTTGATTGTGTCCTTGGCACACCCTCGGTGTGTTCAGGGACCCTCGACCCACGCCAGGTGTGCACTGGCACACACAGGTGTGTGACTGCCCTGCTCTGCACACCAGGTGTGCATTGGCATGTACAGGTGTGAGCTGGGTGTGTCCTGAGCGTGCCCGGGTGTGTTTAACCCACACCAGGTGTGCATTGGCATGTACAGGTGTGAGCTGGGTGTGCCCTGAGCGTGCCCAGGTGTGTTTAACCCACACCAGGTGTGCATTGGCATGTACAGGTGTGAGCTGGGTGTGCCCTGAGTGTGCCCAGGTGTGTTTAACCCACACCAGGTGTGCATTGGCATGTACAGGTGTGAGCTGGGTGTGTCCTGAGCGTGCCCGGGTGTGTTTAACCCACACCAGGTGTGCATTGGCATGTGCAGGTGTGAGCTGCGTGTGTCCTGAACGTGTTCAGGTTTGTTCCACTCATGCCAGGTGTGCACTGGCACACACAGGTGTGTGACTGCCCCGCCCTGCACACCAGGTGTGCATTGGCATGTACAGGTGTGAGCTGGGTGTGCCCTGAGTGTGCCCAGGTGTGTTCTACCCATGCCAGGTGTGCATTTAGCACACACATCACACGCTCAGGTGTTCACCATGTCCTTAGTGTGTCCAGATGTGTTCACCTGCCCAGGTGTGTTAAACCTGTCCAGATGTCTTCACCTGGCCATGTGTGTTAAACCCGTCCAGATGTGTTCACCTGGCCAGGTGTGTTAAACCCATCCAGATGTCTTCACCTGCCCAGGTGTGTTTATCTGCCCCAGGTGTGTTTACCTGCCCAGCTGTGTTTATTTATCCGGGCATGTTTATCTGCCCCAGCTGTGTTTACCTGTCCAGGTGTGTTCACCTGGCCACGTGTGGTCACCTGTCCAGGTGTGTTTACCCACCCCAGGTGTGTTTAACTATCCCAAGTGTGTTTACCTGTCCAGATGTGTTTCCCTGTCCAGATGTGTTTCCCTGCCCAGGTGTGTTTATTTGTCCACGTGTGTTTCCCTGCCCAGGTGTGTTTATTTATCCAGGTGTGTTTCCCTGCCCAGGTATGTTTATTTATCCACGTGTGTTTCCCTGTCCAGCTGTGTTTATTTATCCAGGTGTGTTTATTTATCCAGGTGTGTTTCCCTGCCCAGGTGAGGGTCCTGCAGCCCTGGGGCTGGCTCGTGCTCCCTCTGTGGTTTTGGGGCATTTTGAGCGCGGTTTTTGGGTGGTTTAGGTGTGGTTTTGGCCGTGGTTTTGGTGTGGATTTTGAGTGGTTTTGCCGTGGATTTTCCGTGTTCGTGCCATGGTTTTTGCCGTGGTTTCGGCCATGTTTTTGGTGTCGTTTTGCCGTGGTTTTGGTCTGGTTTTGGTGTGGTTTTTGCATGTTTTTGCCACGGTTATGGTGTGGGTTTTGCGTGGTTTTGCTGTGGTTTTGCCGTGGATTTTGCGTGTTCGTGCCGTGGTTTTTGCCGTGGTTTCGGCCATGTTTTTGGTGTCGTTTTGCCGTGGTTTTGGTCTGGTTTTGGTGTGGTTTTTGCATGTTTTTGCCATGGTTATGGTGTGGGTTTTGCGTGGTTTTAGTCTGGTTTTGGTGTGGTTTTTGCGTGGTTTTGCTTGTTTTTGGTGTTGTTTTGCCATGGTTTTTGCGTGTTCCTGCCATGATTTTGGTGTAATTTTACCATGGTTTTGGGGCATTTTTGGTGTGGGTTTTGCATGGTTTTGCCATGATTTTTGCTATGGTTTTGGCCATGTTTTTGGTGTTGTTTTGCCATGGTTTTGCATGTTCCTGCCATGGTTTTTGCATGGTTTCACCATGTTTTTGCCATTGTTTTCATTGGTTTTTGCGTGTTCCTGTCCTGTTCCTGCCATGTTTTTCCTGTGTTTTTGCCATGGTCTTTATGTGGTTTTTGACTGATTTTTGCTGTGTTTTTCACGTGTTCCTGCCACGATTTTTGTATGTTTTTGGCCATGTTTCTGCCCTGTTGCTGCTATGGTTTTGCCATGGTTTCCATGTGTTTTTTGCGTGTCTTTGCTGTGTTTTTCACATGTTCCTGCTGTGTTCCTCCCATGTTTTTACCGTGGTTTTTGCATGGTTTTGGCCTTGTTTTTAGTATGTCTTTGCTATGTTTTTCGTGTGTTCCTGCTGTGTTCCTGCCATGTTTTTGCTGTGTTTTTTGCATGGTTTAGGCCATGTTTTTGCCCTGTTCCTGTCACGGTTTTTGCCCTGTTCCTGCCATGTTTTTGTCATGTTTTTTGCATGGTTTTGGCCATGTTTTTGCCGTGTCCCTCCTGTGTCCTTGCTGTGTTCCTGCCCTGTTTTTGTCATGTTTTTTGCATGATTGTGGCCATGTTTTTGCCCTGTCCCTGCTGTGTCCCTGCTGTGTCCTTGCTGTGGTTTTGCTGTGGTTTTGCCGTGTTCCTGCTGTGTTTTTGCCAGGTTTCTTGCATGTTTTTTGCCATGCTTTGGGTGTGTTTTTGCCGTGTTTTCTGCATGTTTTTGCCGTGTTTTTGGTGTGTTTTTGCTGTGTTCCTGTCGTGGTTTTGCACTATTTTTTGCATGTTTTTGCCATGTTTTTGCTGTGTTTTTTGCATGGTTCTGGCCATGTTTTTTGCTGTGGTTTTGGTGTGTTTTTGCTGTGTCCGTGCCGTGTTTTGCCGTGTTTTTTGCCATGTTTTTGGTATGATTTTGGTGTGGTTTTGCCGTGTTTTTTGCCATGGTTTTGTCGTGTTTCTGCTGTGTCCGTGCCGTGTTTTTGCTGTGTTTTTGCATGTATTTTGCTGTGGTTTTGGTGTGTTTATGCCGTGTCCCTGCTGTGTTTTTGCTGTGTTTTTTGCATGTTTTTTGCCATGTTTTTGGTGTGTTTTTTGCATGGTTCTGGCCATGTTTTGGGTGTGTACTTGTTGTGTTTTTGCCGCGTCCCTGCCGTGCCCGTGCCGTGTCCCCGTGCCCGTGCCGTGTCCCGGTGCCGTGTCCGGCCCTGTCCGGCCGCTCCCTCGGGCGGCTCCGGTGGCGGCTGCAAAGCAAAATGGGGGAGGGGCCGGGGGGGTTCTGGGGGTCCCGCGACGGCGCCTGGGGAGAGACGGGGTCACCCCCAAACCCCCCGGGACCCCCGGGTCACACAGAGCCCGCCGGGGCTGGGGGTCACAGCACCTGCACTGGGGGGTCACAGCCCGGCCTGGGGACAAACGCGACACGAGGGGACCCAGGGGGGCACAACCCCCCCACACACCTGGGGGCTTCCTGAGGCCCCTCCAGTCCCACCCCACACCCCAAAGGTGCCCCCAGGGTTGGGGGCTGGGGGGTCCCTGTGGGGCTCCATGGGGCTCCATGGGTGCTGTGGGGCAGGACATGGGGGCATTGTGAGATCCCTGTGGGGTCCCCATGGGTGCTGTGGGGCAGGACATGGGGGCATTGTGAGATCCCTGTGGGGTCCCCATGGGTGCTGTGGGGCAGGACATGGGGGCACTGTGAGATCCCTGTGGGGTCCCCATGGGTGCTGTGGGGCAGGACATGGGGACACTGTGGGGTCCCTGTGGGGTCCCTTGGGTGCTGCGGGGTGGGACACTGGGACACTGTGAGGCCCCTTGGGTGCTGTGGGGCAGCACTCCCCAGGTGCACCTCTGGGTGCTGTGGGGCTGTGGGGGCACTGTGGGGCAGGGTCTATAGGGCAGGGCTGTGGGCACAGCTGTGGGACTGAACAGGGTTATGGGGCAGAGCTGTGGGGCAGAGCCATTGGGGCACGGTTATGGGCCAGGGCTATGGGGCAGAGCTGTGGGGCAGCAATCCCCGTGGGGGACCAGTGGCACTTCCAGGTACTTACAGGTGCCAGGACTGGGGGTGCTGTGGGGCAGGACAGCGCAGAGCTGTGGGGCAGAGCTACGGGGCAGGAGGGGATCTATGGGATCCATGGGGCAGCACTCACTGTAGGGCAGCAGTCGTACTGCACCTCCAGGTAATTGTAGGGGCTGGCACAGGGGTGGCTCTGGGGAGCTGTGGGGCCGGGCTATGGGGCAGGATGGGATCTATGGGGCAGGATGGGATCTATGGGGCAGGGCTGTGGGTCCGGATCCATGGGGCAGCACTCACTGTAGGGCACGCAGTCGGACTGCACCTCCAGGTATTTGTAGGGGCTGGGGTGGCCCTGGGGAGCTGTGGGGCCGGGCTATGGGGCAGGACGGGATCTATGGGGCAGGGCTATGGGGCAGGATCCATGGGGCAGCACTCACTGTAGGGCACGCAGTCGGACTGCACCTCCAGGTATTTGTAGGGGCTGGGGTGGCCCTGGGGAGCTGTGGGTCAGGATCTATGGGGCAGGACGGGATCTATGGGGCAGGACGGGATCTATGGGGCAGGATGGGATCTATGGGGCAGAGCTGTGGGTCCGGATCCATGGGGCAGCACTCACTGTAGGGCACGCAGTCGTACTGCACCTCCAGGTATTTGTAGGTGCCCGGGCAGGGGTCGGGGAAGGCGTCGGAGCCGGCGACCACCACGCACTGAGTGCGGTTATTGCACCTGGGGGCACGGGGACACGTCAGGGACACGGCAGGGACACGGCAGGGACATGGGGGACATGTCAGGGACACGGCAGGGACAGGGGACACAGGGACACGGCAGGGACACGGCAGGGACATGGCAGGGACACGGCAGTGACATGGGGGACACGGCAGGGACACGGCAGGGACAGGGGACACAGGGACACGGCAGGGACACGGCAGGGACATGGCAGGGACACGGCAGTGACATGGGGGACACGGCAGGGATGGGGATACAGGGACACGGCAGGGACACAGGGACACAAAGGGACACGGCAGGGACACGGCAGCGACATGGGGGACACGGCAGCGACATGGGGGACACGGCAGGGACACGGCAGGGACAGGGGACACAGGGACACGGCAGGGACACGTCAGGGACACGGCAGCGACATGGGGGACACGGCAGGGACAGGGGACACAGGGACACGGCAGGGACACAGGGGCACAAAGGGACACATCAGGGACACGTCAGGGACACATCAGGGACACGGCAGGGACACGGCAGCGACATGGGGGACACGGCAGGGACAGGGGACACAGGGACACGGCAGGGACACAGGGACACAAAGGGACACGGCAGGGACAGGGGACACGGGGACATGGGAGGACATAGCAGGGACATGAGGACACAGCAGGGACGGGGGGGACACGGGGACACGTCACGGAGAGGGACGTGGGGACATGTGAGGGACAGGGGACATGGGGACACAGGGACACGTCAGGGACACGGGGCGGAACATTGGGAACACATCAGGGACAGAGCAGAGACAGGGCAGGGACATGGGAACATGGGGGGACACGGCAGGGACAGGGCAGGGACACGGGGGGACATGGGGACACATCAGGGACAGGGGACACGGGGACACAGCACGGACAGGGACAGGGGACATGGCAGGGACAGGGGGGACACGGCAGGGACAGGGCAGGGACACGGGGGGACATGGGGACACATCAGGGACAGGGGACACGGGGACACAGCACGGACAGGGACAGGGGACATGTCAGGGACAGGGGGGACACGGCAGGGACAGGGCAGGGTCACAGCAAGGACATGGCAGGGACATGGGGACACGGGGACAGGGCAGGGACACGGCAGGGACACAGCAGGGACAGGGCAGGGACACGGCGGGGACATGGGGAGGACATGGGGGGACACGGCAGACACAGCAGGGGACATGGTCATGTCAGGGACATGTCATGGACACGGCAGGGACACGGGATAGTGGGAACTCAGGGACACATCAGGGACATGTCAGGGACACGGGGACACGTCACAGACACAGGGGACACATCAGGGACATGGGACACTGGGGGACAGTGGGGGGTCACAGGGGGACATGAGAGAACAGCAGGGGACAGCAGGGGGGACACAGGGACACGGGGACACAGGGGGACACAGAACATGAGGGGACATGGGCGGGACACAGGACACAAAGGGACACAGAGACATTGGGGGACACAGGGGGACAGCAGGGACACAGGGGGACAGGGGACCTGAGGGGACATGGGGACAGTGAGGGGACATGGGGACAGTGAGGGAATATGGGGACAGGGACAGCAGGACAGTGGGGACACACAGGACATGGGACTGGGGACATGAGGGACACAGGGACAGTGGGGACAGTGGGGACAGAGGGACAGTGGGGACATGGGGACAGTGGGGACACAGGGACACAGGGACAGTGGGGACACGGGGCAGGGCACAGGTGTGGCCCTGACACTTGGGGACACAGGACTCAGGTGCCACCACCAACGTCCCTGGGGTGGGGGGGACGCCGAGGGGACACAGGGACATCCTCAAGCTGTGCCACCCCCGTGTTGTCCCCAGGGCCACCCGCCCCACGTGTCCCTCAGTGTCCCTGTGTCCCCCCCGTGCCACCTCCATGGCTCCAACTGTCCCCAGGTGTCCCCGGCATGTTCCTGCTCCCCCATGTGCCACCCTCCTGTGCGCCTGTCCCTGTGTCCCCAGAGTGTCCCCAGCCTTCCACATGTCCCCATGTCCCCTGCACGTCCCCGTGTCACCCCCATGTCCCCTCTGTGCCATCATGTGCAGGGTCAGGGCCAGGTCCCTGTGTCCGCACAATGTCCCCATGTCCCACCCTGTCCCTGTGTCCCCGCAATGTCCCCATGTCCCACCCCTGTCCCCGTGTCCCCGCAATGTCCCCATGTCCCACCCCTGTCCCTGTGTCCCCACAGTGTCCCCATGTCCCACCCTGTCCCCGTGTCCCCGCAATGTCCCCATGTCCCACCCCTGTCCCTGTGTCCCCACAGTGTCCCCATTCCCCTGCACATCCCTGTCCCTGTGTCCCCTCTTGTCCCTCTGTCCCCATGTCCCCAAGCCCATTGCTGTGTTCCTGTCACCTGCCTGTCCCCATGTCCCCAACCTCCTGCACCTTCCCAATGTCCCCAATGTCCCCAATGTCCCCAGTGTCCCCAATGTCCCCAGTGTCCCCAATGTCACCAATCCCCCCAATAGCCCCAGTATCCCAAATTCCTCCAATGTCCCCAAATGTCCCCAGTGACCACATTGCCCTGAGTGCCACGAATGCCCCCAATGTCTCCAATGCCCTCAATGTCCCCACTGTCCCCAGTGTCCCCAGTGTCCCCAGTGTCCTCGATGCCCCCAATACCTCCAGTGTCCCCGGTCCCCCAGTGTCACCTCTGGGCCATGATGGCCTGGGCCTGGGGCAGGTGACATTGCACGTTCGCCATCTGCCTGGGGTCCCTGATGTCCCCATGTCCCCCCAAAGCCCCCAGTGTCCCCAGTGTCCCCAATGCCCTCCAGTGTCCCCAATTCTCCCAATGTCCCCAATGCCCCCGACGTCCCCAATACCCGCACTGTGTCCAATACCCCCTCTGTCCCCAGTGTCCCCACGTCCCCCCAGTGTCCCCAATTCCCCCAGTGTCACCTCTGGGCCATGATGGGCTGTGCCTGGAGCAGGTAGCACTGCACGTTTGCCATCTGCCCTGGGTCCCTGATGTCCCCATGTCCCCAGTGTCCCCACCATCCCCAGTGTCCCCATGTCCCCACCATCCCCAGTGCCCCTAATGCCCCCAGTGTCCCCACCATCCCCAGTGCCCCCAATGCCCCCAGTGTCCCCACCATCCCCAGTGTCCCCAGTGCCCCCAGTGTCCCCAGTGTCCCCAATGTCCCCAATTCCCCCAGTGGCCCCAGTGTCCCCACCATCCCCAGTGTCCCCATGTCCCCAGTGTCCCCAGTGTCCCCAGTGTCCCCACCATCCCCAGTGTCCCCAGTGTCCCCAGTGTCCCCAATGCCCCCAGTGTCCCCAGTGCCCCCAGTGTCCCCAGTGTCCCCAGTGTCCCTGGTCCCCCAGTGTCACCTCTGGGCCATGATGGGCTGTGCCTGGGGCAGGTAGCACTGCACGTTCGCCATCTGCCCGGGGTCGGCGTCGCAGATTTTGTCGTCGGTCCGGCCGTAGTTGGCGTCGGCCACCAGGACGACGTCGCTGCCGGGGCAGCGCAGCTCCAGCGGGTACCCCTCGCACGCCAGCTCCCGGCGCGCCAGCCCGAACGGCAGCGCCCCCCGGATCAGCCCTGCAACCCCAAACAGGATCAGGGATCCCCAAAACACTCCGGGGAACCCCAAAACCCCCGGGGTACCCCAAAACCCCACACCTCCAGCGGGTACCCCTCGCACGCCAGCTCCCGGCGCGCCAGCCCGAACGGCAGCGCCCCCCGGATCAGCCCTGGAACCCCAAAATGGGTCAGAGAACCCCAAAACCCCCGGGGTACCCCAAAACCCCACACCTCCAGCGGGTACCCCTCACACGCCAGCTCCCGGCGCGCCAGCCCGAACGGCAGCGCCCCCCGGATCAGTCCTGGAACCCCAAACAGGGTCAGGGATCCCCAAAATGGTGTCAGGGAACCCCAAAACACCCGGGGTACCCCAAACATCCAGTCCTGCTGTGCCAGCCCAAACGGCGGCACCCCCTGGATCAGCCCTGGAACCCCAAATGGGGTCAGGGAACCCCAGATGGATTCCATGAACCCAAATTAGGGCCAGGGAACCCCAAATGGGGTCCCTCATTCCCACCTCTGTGCCCCGCTCAGCCCCTGGGGTGCAGGGACCACCTGGACCCCAAACCCCAAATCAGGGGCCCTGGGCACCCCCAGCCCTGCAGCCCCCAGCTCGCAAATCCCAAATACCTGGAAACTCCAACCCCAAACACCTGAGACCCAAACACCTGGGATCCCCAATCCCAAACACCTGGGATCCCCAATCCCAAACACTTGGGATCCCCAATCCCAAACACCTGGGATCCCCAATCCCAAACACCTGGATCCCTGACACCCCTGGGTTCCCCCAGTCCCTGACACCTGGGACCCCAAACTCCAGGGTCCCCCCGATCCCAAACACCTGGGATCCCCCAAATCCCAAACACCTGGGACCCCCTGATCCCAAACACCTGGGACCCCACCCCCTGGCACTGGGAATTCCCAATCCTGAACACCCAGGTCCCCCCATACCTGGACACTGGGGGACCCCAAATCCCCGAAACCGGGGACCCCAATGGATGCTTGGAGTTCCCCAAAATTCTGGGTCCCCATTCCCTGACATCGGGAACAATCCCAAACACCTGGGATCCCCCAATCCCAAACACCTGGGATCCCCCAAATCCCAAACACCTGGGACCCCAAATCCCAACACCTGGGATCCCCCAATCCCAAACACCTGGGACCCCAAATCCCAACACCTGGGATCCCCCAATCCCAAACACCTGGGACCCCAAATCCCAACACCTGGGATCCCCCAATCCCAAACACCTGGGACCCCAAATCCCAACACCTGGGATCCCCCAATCCCAAACACCTGGGACCCCAAATCCGTGGTACCTGACACCTCGGATGGATGTTTGGGTCCCCAAAAAATTCAGACACCCCCCAGGCCTCCACACCAGGACCCCCCAATCCCAAACACCCGGGACCCCAAATCCGTGGTACCTGAGACCTCGGATGGATGTTTGAGTCCCCCAAAATCCAGAGGCCCCCCCAAGCCTCAACACCTGGATCCCCCCAATCCCAACACCTGGGATCCCCAAATCCCAAACACCCGGGACCCCAAATCCGACACACCTGAGCTCCGCCCATGCTGGGAACCCGGGACCCCAAATCCAACACCTGAACCCCCCAATCCCAAACACCTGGGACCCCCCAAATCCGGCACACCTGAGCTCTGCCAATGCTGGGGACCCGGGACCCCAAATCCAACGCCCGGAGACCCCAATCTCGGACCCGTGGGACCCCCCAAATCTGACACACCTGAGCTCCGCCAATGGTGGGAACCTGGGACCCCAAATCCCAACACCTGGGACCCCAAATCCCAAACACCTGGGACCCCCCAAATCCCAACACCTGGGATCCCCCAAATCAAAAACACCTGGGACCCCAAATCCCAAACACCTGGGATCCCCAAATCCCAAACACCTGGGATCCCCCCAATCCCAAATACCTGGGACCCCCCAAATCTGGCACACCTGGGACCCCCCAATCCCAACACCTGGGATTCCCCAATCCCAAATACCTGGGACCCCCAATCCCAAACACCTGGGACCCCCCCAAATCTGACACACCTGAGCTCTGCCCATGCTGGGAACCTGGGACCCCGAATCCAACGCCCGGAGACCCCAATCTCGGACACGTGGGACCCCCAAATCTGACACACCTGAGCTCGGCCAATGCTGGGAACCTGGGACCCCAAATCCAACACCTGGAGACCCCAAATCCCAAACACCTGGGACCCCAAATCCCAAACACCTGGGACCCCCCAAATCTGACACACCTGAGCTCCGCCGATGCTGGGGACCCGGGACCCCAAATCCAACGCCTGGGACCCCCCAAATCCAACACCTGGGACCCCAATCCCGGACCCGTGGGACCCCCACCCCGCACTGCCGGGACCCCCCATCCCGGGTCCTGGGGCACCCCAAGAGCCAGGCCCGGCTCAGGGCTGTTGTGCCGGCCTTGCACGCTCATTGCACGCCCCTTGCACAGCCTTTACACAGCCCTGACACAACACTTACACACCCTTTACACATCCCTTACACATCCCTTACAAAGCCACCGCGCGCTTCTTACACACCCCTTACGGAGCCTTTACACACCCCTTACACAGCCCTTGCACGCCCTTTAAACACCATTTACACACTCTTTGCACACCCCTTACACACTCACCACACTCTTTACACATCTGGACTGTTGTACACTCCTTACACACCCTTTACACAGCCCTTACACACTTCTTACACACCCCTTACGTACCCTTTACACAACCCTTGACACTTCTTGCACACCTCTTACACACCCACTGCACACCCCTTACACATCCTTTACACACCCATTGCACAGCCCTTACACAGTCACTGCACACTCCTTACACTCCCCTTACACACCTGGGGTGTTGCACACTCCTTACACACCTCTTACACACCACTCACACACTCGCTGCACACTCCTTACACACACCTTGCACACTCCTTACACACCTCTTACACACTCCTTATGCACCTCTTACACACTCCTTACACATGCCTTACATACCCTTTACACACTCCTGACACACCTCTTGCACAGTCACTGCACAACCCTTATGCACCCTTTACACACTCCTCACACCTCCATTACACACTCCTCACACACCCCTTACACACCCCTTGCACAATCCTGGCCGCCTCTGTCGCGCCGCTCAGCCCTTCCACAAGCGTTACACACCCCTTGCACACCACTGAGCCCCTCTGCGGTGTTGTACAGACACAACTCTTGCACAGCCCTTACACAGCCCTTACACAGCCCTTACACAGCCCTTACACAATCCCTGCACACCCTTTGCACAAACATTTCACAACCCCAGCACCTCCGGGCTGTGACCAGGCCTTGCACGGCCCTTACACGCTCCTTGCACACCCCTGAGGTGCTTTACACACCCGGCCCTGGGTGGGTGTGCAGACCCCACACGCTCCTTGCACACCTTTTACACTCCCCGTTGCACACCCCTGGCGCCCCGCGGTGCTCGGGCACGCCCCTTACACACTCGGGGCGTCGCACAGGCCTTACACAGCTCTTACACAATCCCTTGCACGGCCTTTACACACTCCTTGCACACCTGGTGTGTTGTGCTGCCCTTGCACACCTTGCACAGCCCTGGGCACCACTGGGGTGTTGTAGAGACACAATCCTTGCACACCCATCACACAACCCTTGCACGTCCCTTACACGCCCCTTACACGCCCCTTACACAGTTCTTACACACCTGTTACACAACCCTTGCACACCTGGGGCGCTGTACAGCTCTTACACACCCCTAGAGGGTTGTACACACCTTACACATCCCTTACACAATCCCTTACACACCCCTTACAGACCAGAGGTATTGTACAGCCCTTACACACCCCTTACACACCTGGGGTGTTGTGCAGCCCTGTCACAGCCCTTACACACCCCTTACACACCCCTTACACAGCTCTTGTACACCTCGGGTATTGTACAGCCTTTACACACCCCTTACACACCCCTGGGCATCCCTGGAGTGTTGTACACACCTTACACAGCCCTTACACACCCCTTACACACCCCTTACACACCTGGGGGATTGTACAGCCCTTACACACCCCTTACACACTCCTTACACACCTGGGCTGTTGTACAGCCTTTTCACACCCCTGGGTGTCCCTGGAGTGTTGCACACCCCTTACACACCCCTTACACACCCCTTACACACCCCTTACAAACCCCTTACAAACCCGGGGTGTTGTACAGCTCTTACACAGCACTTACACACCCTTTACACACCCCGGGGCACACCTGGGGTGTTGCACACCCATTACACACACCTTACACACCTCTTGTGCACCTGGGGCATTGTATACCTGTGTCACAGCCCTTACACATCTGGAGTGTTGTACAGCCCTTACACACACCTTACACACCCCTTACACACCCCTAACACAGCCCTTACACACCCCTTGCACTCCTGGGTTATTGTACAGCCCTTAGACAGCGCTTACACACCTCTTACACACCTCTTACACACCCCTTACACCCCTGGGGTATTGTACAGCCTTTTCACACCCCTTACACACCCCTGTGCACCCCTGGAGCGTTGTACACACCTTACACACACCTTACACACCCCTTACACAATCCCTTACACACCCTTTATACCCCTGGAGCATTGTACACCCATTTCACAGCCCTTACACAACCCTCACACAGTCCTTACACACCTGTGGTGTTGTATACAGCCTTTATACAACACTTACACACCCCTTGCACAGGGGGCAGAGTGTTGTACACACCTTACACACCCTTTACACACGCCTTACACCCTTGGAACATTGTACACCCATTACACAGCCCTTGCACACCCATTACACAGCCCTTACACACCCCTTGCACACCTGGGGTGTTGTACAGCCCTTACACACCCCTCACACACCCCTCACACAGCCCTTACACACCCCTCACACACCCATCACCCCCCTGGGGTGTTGTACACCCATTACACCCGCCTTACACCCCACTTACACACCCCTTGTACACCTGGGCTATTCTACAGCCCTTACACAGCTGGGGGATTGTGTGGAGCCCTTACACACCCCTTACACACCCCTTACACACCTGGGATATGGTACAGCCCTTGCACAGCCCTTACACAGCCCTTACACACTCTTTACACATCTGGGGTATTGTACAGCCCTTACACAACACTTACACACCTCTGGGCACTTCTGGGGTGTTGAAGACACCTTACACACCCCTTACACACCCCTTACACACCGCTTACACCATCCCTTACACCATCCCTTACACACCCGGGGTATTGTGCAGCCCTTCACACACAGCTGGGCACGCGGGGGTGTTGCACACCCTGACACCCCTGGGGCATTGCACACGCATTTCACTGCCCTTACACACCCCTTACACACCCCTTACACACCCCTTACACACCCCTGACACCCCCGGGGCATTGCACACGCATTTCACTGCCCTTACACACCCCTTACACACCCCTGACACGCCCCTTACACACCCCTCACACCCCTGGGGCATTGCACACCCATTTCACTGCCCTTACACACCCTTACACACCCCTTACACCCCTGGGGCACTGCACATGCATTTCACTGCCCTTACACACCCCTTACACACCCCTTACACGCCCCTTACACGCCCCTTACACGCCCCTTACACACCCCTTACACACCCCTTACACGCCCCTTACACGCCCCTTACACACCCCTTACACACCCCTGACACCCCTGGGGCACTGCACACGCATTTCACTGCCCTTACACGCCCCTTACACACCCCTTACACACCCCTTACACACCCCTTACACACCTCTGGGGCACTGCACACGCATTTCACTGCCCTTACACGCCCCTTACACGCCCCTTACACGCCCCTTACACACCCCTGGGGCACTGCACATGCATTTCACTGCCCTTACACACCCCTTACACACCCCTTACACGCCCCTTATACACCCCTTAAACACCCCTTACACGCCCCTTACACACCCCTTACACGCCCCTTACATGCCCCTTACACACCCCTGACACCCCCGGGGCATTGCACACGCATTTCATGCGTTGCCCTTACACACCCCTTACATACCCCTTACACACCCCTGACACCCCCGGGGCATTGCACACGCATTTCACTGCCCTTACACGCCCCTTACACGCCCCTGACACACCCCTTACACGCCCCTGACACACCCCTTACACGCCCCTTACACACCCCTTACACACCCCTGACACCCCTGGGGCATTGCACACGCATTTCACTGCCCTTGCACACCCCTTACACACCCCTTACACACCCCTGGGGCATTGCACACGCATTTCATGCGTTGCCCTTACACACCCCTTACACGCCCCTTACACGCCCCTCACACCCCCGGGGTGTCGCCCGCCCCCCTCCCGTGTCCCCCCCGCCCCCTCACCGTGGCAGCCCCAGGGCAGCAGCCCCAGCAGCAGCACCGGGACCAGAACCGGCACCAGCACCGGGAGCGGGAACGGGAGCGGGAGCGGGACCAGAGCCGGGAGCGGGACCGGGCCGCGGGTGGGGGAGGGGCGCGCCATGGCGGGGGAGGGGCGCGGGGACCCCCCAAGCTCAGCGGGGGGATCCGAGCTGGGGAGAGAAAAACGGGAGAGGGGGAATTAATGAGGGGGGAATTCATTAATGGGGGGAATTCATTAATGGGGGGGGGGGAAGGCAGGGGGATTAATGGGGGTAATTAATGAGGGGGGAGTTAATTAATGGGGGAATTATTAATGGGGGGAATTATTAATGAGGGGAATTAATGGGGGGAATTAATGGTGGAGGACCCTGGGGATCAATGGGGGGAATTAATGAGGGGGGAATTCATGAATGGGGGAATTAATGGGGGGGGAAGGCAGGGGGATTAATGGGGGTAATTAATGAGGGGGGAGTTAATTAATGGGGGAATTAATGAGGGGGGAATTCATGAATGGGGGGAATTAATGGGGGGGGAAGGCAGGGGGATTAATGGGGGTAATTAATGAGGGGGGAGTTAATTAATGGGGGAATTAATGAGGGGGAATTATTAATGGGGGGAATTAATGGTGGAGGACCCTGGGGATCAATGGGGGCAATTAATGAGGGGGGAGTTAATTAATGGGTGGGGAATTGATTCATGGGGGGAATTAATGGAGGGGGAATTATTAATGGGGGGAATTAATGGGGGGAATTAATGGTGGAGGACCCTGGGGATCAATGGGGGTAATTAATGAGGGGGGAATTCATTAATGGGGGGCGATTAATGGCGGGGGGGAAGGCAGGGGGATTAATGGGGGCAATTAATGAGGGGGAGTTAATTAATGGGGGAATTGTTAATGGGGGGAATTATTAATGGGGGGAATTAATGGTGGAGGACCCTGGGGATCAATGGGGGTAATTAATGAGGGGGGAATTCATGAATGGGGGGCAATTAATGGGGGGGGGGAAGGCAGGGGGATTAATGGGGGTAATTAATGAGGGGGGGGTTAATTAATGGGGGAATTAATGAGGGGGGAATTCATGAATGGGGGCAATTAATGGGGGGGGGAAGGCAGGGGGATTAATGGGGGTAATTAATGAGGGGGGAGTTAATTAATGGGGGAATTAATGAGGGGGAATTATTAATGGGGGGAATTAATGGTGGAGGACCCTGGGGATCAATGGGGGCAATTAATGAGGGGGGAGTTAATTAATGGGTGGGGAATTGATTCATGGGGGAATTAATGGAGGGGGAATTATTAATGGGGGTAATTAATGAGGGGGAGTTAATTAATGGGGGAATTAATGAGGGGGAATTATTAATGGGGGAATTAATGAGGGGGAATTAATGGTGGAGGACCCTGGGGACCAATGGGGGTAATTAATGAGGGGGGAGTTAATTCATGGGTGGGGAATTGATTCATGGGGGGAATTAATGAGGGGGAATTATTAATGGGGGGAATTAATGGGGGGGGATCAATTAATGGGGGAGAATTAATGAGGGGGGAATTGATTAATGGGGGAAATTATGAGGGGGGAAATAATGACGGGTTAAATTAATGTGAGGATAATTACTGAGTGGGAAAATAATGGGGGTGAATTAACAAGGGGTTAAATTAATGTGGGGGTAATTAATGAGGGGGTTAAAATAATGTGGGGGTAATTATTGAGGGGGGTAAGAAATGGGGTGAATTAATAAGGGGTTAAATTAATGGGGGGGGGAATTATTGCGGGGGCTTAAATAAATTGGGGGGTGAATTAATGAGGGGGTGAAATTATTGAGGGGGTGAATTAATGAGGGGGTGAATTAATGGGGGACAATCAATTATTGGGGTAACTAATGAGGGGTTAAATTATTTTAGGGGTAATTATTGAGGGGGATAAGCAATGGGGTGAATTAATAAGGGGTTAAATTAATGGGGGGGGTCATTTATGAGGGGGTGAATTAATGAGGGGGGGCTGAACGAATGGGGGCAGTTCAATAATGAGGGGGGGTTAAATTAACTGTGGGGTAAATTAATGAGGGGGTTAAATAAATTGGCAGGTGAATTAATGAGGGGGTGAAATTAATGAGGGGTTAAATTAACGTGAGGGTAATTATTGAGTGGGGAAATAATGGGGGGGGATTAATAAGGGGTTAAATTAATGGGGGGGTCATTATGAGGGGGTGAATTAATGAGGGGGCCTGAACGAATGGGGGGCGGTTCAATTAACGAGGGGGGGGGTTAAATTAATTGTGGGGTAAATTAAAGAGGGGGTTAAATAAACTGGAGGGTGAATTAATGAGTGGGGTGAAATTATTGAGGGGATGAATTAATGAGGGGCTGAATAAATGGGGGGGGAATTAATGGGGGGGTGAATTAATGAGGGGGTGAATTAATGGGGGGGGGGAATTAATGGGGGGGTGGGTGAGTTAATGGGGGGGTGAGTTAATGGGGGGGGTGAGTTAATGAGGGGGTGAATTAATGGGGGGGTCAGTTAAATGGGGGGGTGAATTAATGGGGGGTGAGTTAATGAGGGGGTGAGTTAATGGGGGGGTGAGTTAATGGGGGGGGGTGAGTTAATGGGGGGGTGAGTTAATGGGGGGGGTGAATTAATGAGGGGGTGAGTTAATGAGGGGGTGAGTTAATGGGGGGGTGAATTAATGAGGGGGTGAGTTAATGGGGGGGTGAGTTAATGGGGGGGTGAATTAATGAGGGGGTGAGTTAATGGGGGGGTGAGTTAATGGGGGGGGTGAATTAATGAGGGGGTGAGTTAATGGGGGGGTGAGTTAATGGGGGGGGGAGGGGGCACCCGCGCTGTCCGGCCCCCCCCCCCATCTGTGCCCCCCGAATTGAGAGGGGATCCGAGCCCCCCCCCCAAATTCCGCCCCTCCCCCCCACACCCGGGGGGGCCCTGACGTTCTGTCCCCCCCCCCCCTCCCCTCCCCCCCCCCCCCGGACCATCTGCTCCCCCCAAATCCCGCCGGGATCGGAGCCCCCCCCCGCCCCCAATCCGTGGCCCCCTGGGGGGGGGGTCAGAGCCGATTATCGATTATCAATTATCGATTATCGATTATCGATCATCCGCCCCCCGCACCCCCCCCCCCCCCGGGGACCCCCCCCCCCGGCCCCCCCTCACCCCCGCGCAGGGGCCGATGCGGCCGCGGTGCATTGTGGGAAGCTCAGCCCCGGGTTGCCAGGGGCGACGGCGCCGAGGTGCATTGTGGGAGAATCCCCCCCATCACACCCCCCCCACCCAGAGTGATGGGGGGGGGGGGCGCAGCGCCATCCCAGAATGCTCCGCGCGCGACATCGGCCCCCCCCCCCCACACCCAACCCCCCCCCCAATTCCACCCCCCCTTGGGGAAACTGAGGCGGGGGCGGACCCCCCCCAGCCCCTCCCCCAAAATACTTGGGGGGTCCCCACCCCCCTCCCCCCCCGCCTCAGTTCCCCGGGGGGGGGGGAACGAACCGCGTCCCCCCCGGAGGGTCCCAGATGAGGGGGGGTCGGGAGGGGCCGCGCCCCCCTTTTCAGCGCCCACCCCCCTCAATTCCCGGCCCCCGCCCTGTTCCCCACCCCCCCCTTTATCCCCGGCCCCCGCCCTGCTCCCCCCCCCCAAATGTCACCCCCGGCCCCCCGGGACAGCGCTCACCCTCCCCCCGTTTTCCCAGCCCCCCTCTTTTCACGGCCCCTCCCCCGCGCCTCGGGACCCCCCAGTTCCCACGACCCCCCCCCCCCCCATTTTCGCGGGACCCACCCCAGATTCACGCGACCCCCCCATTCAATCCCCCCCATTCCAACCCCCCGTTTTACCGACACTCCTTTCTCATCCCCTCCCCATTTCCCAGCGCCCCCCCGGCCCCTCCGCACCTGCGGGGGCGGCTCCCCCCGGCCCCCCCATCCCCCCCCCCCGCGGGGGCCGCTCCCCAGACCCAAACGGCGCCCCCGGACCCCCCCGGACCCCCCCGTACCTGCGGGTTCAGCTCCATGCGGCGATCGCGGCGCGACCCCCCCGCACCGCCCCGCGCCCGCGGGCTCCCCCCTGCGGCGGCCGCCGGAACTGCGGGACCCCCGCCCGCCCCTCCCGGCCCGCAGCGCCGCCCGCGGCCGCCGCCGGAACTGCAGGGACCCCTCCCCCACCCCACAGCGCCCCCTGCGGCCGCCGCCGGAACTGCAGAGACCCCTCCCAGTCCGAGCGCCCCTCCCGGTCACCGCCGGAACTGCAGAGACCCCTCCCCCACCCAGCACTGCCCCCCGCGGCCGCCGCCGGAACTGCAGAGACCCCTCCCCATCCGAGAGGCCCTCCTGGTCACTGCCGGAACTGCAGAGACCCCTCCCCATCCCCCATCTCACCCAAGCCCTGCCCCCTCCTGGTCACCGCCAGGACTGTAGGGACCCTCCCCATCCCCCAGCCATCCCCCCCATCTATGCCCCACCCCCACACCACCCCCTCCTGGTCATCGCCGGAGCTGCAGCGACCCTTCCCCATCCCCCACCCTGACAGCGCCGCCCGCGGCCAGCCCTGGGACTGCAGCGACCCCTGCCCATCCCCCACCCCATCCATTGCTGCCCCCTCCTGGTCACCGCTGGGACTGCAGCGACCCCTCCCCCACCCTGGGACCGCCCCTTTCCCCTCGCGGTGACTGCCCCTCCCCCTCACCCCGCCCCCTGCCCCCAGGGTCATGGCCTGGACTGCGGGGACA
>JAVKUW010000107.1:0-23832 GCA_031885435.1 Passerculus sandwichensis | reverse complement strand
CCCTTTGGTGGTCCCCGCAGGATCCCTTTGGAGAGGGGGCCCCCCAGATCCCCTCATTAGCATAATTAGCTCATTAAGCTCATTAACCCCTTGGTGTCCCCTCAGGATCCCTTTGGAGAGGGGGCCCCCCAGATCCCCTCATTAGCATAATTAGCTCATTAAGCTCATTAACCCTTTGGTGTCCCCGCAGGATCCCTTTGGAGAGGGGGCCCCCCAGATCCCCTCATTAGCATAATTAGCTCATTAAGCTCATTAACCCTTTGGTGTCCCCGCAGGATCCCTTTGGAGAGGGGGCCCTGGGTGCCCCCAAGTTCTGGGGGGGGGGCGGGGGCGGCCCCCGCAGCCGCAGTGGGGGAGGGGCGGCGGCGGCGCCCGCGCGGCTGCACAACTACATGGACGTGAGTGGGGGAGGGGGCCCTGGGGACAGTGGGGACATTTGGGGACATTGGGGACAGTGGGGGACATTTGCGACAGTGGGGACATTTGGGGACATCTGGGACAGTGGGGGATTGGGGACATTGGGGGGATTGGGGACATTGGGGACAGTGGGGGACATTGGGGACATTGGGGGACATTGGGGACATTGGGGACATTGGGGGACATTGGGGGGTTTGGGGGATTGGGGACATTGGGGCACTGGGGACATTGGGGGACATTGGGGGGATTGGGACATTGGGGACAGTGGGGACAGTGGGGGACATTGAGGGGATTGGGGACATTGCGGGGATTTGGGACATTTGGGGACAGTGGGGGACATTTGGTGTGATTGGGGACAGTGGGGACATTGGGGACATTGGGGGCATTGGGGGCATGGAGGGGATTGGGGACATTGGGGGGATTGGGGACATTGGGGACAGTGGGGGACATTGGGATATTGGGGGGATTGGGGACATTTGGTGACTTCGGGGACATTGGGGACATTGGGGACATTTGGGACATGGGGGACATTGGGGACAGTGGGGGGGACATTGGGGACATTGGGGACATTTGGGACATTTGGGGGCATTGGGACATTGGGGGGATTGGGGGACATTGGGACAGTGGGGGGGACATTGGGGACATTGGGGACATTTGGGACATTTGGGGACATTGGGGACAGTGGGGACATTGGGGACACTGGGGACACTGGGGACATTGGGGGGACATTGGGACACCTGGGGACATTGGGGGACATTGGGGGACATTGGGGACACCTGGGGACATTGGGGACAGTGGGGGGACATTGGGGGATTGTGGACATTTGGGACATTGGGGACATTTGGGACATTGGGGGACATTGGGGACAGGGACAGATGGGCCTTGGGGACATTGGGAGGGGCCTTGGGGACATTGGGGAGGTCACAGGGACCTTGGGGACATTCGGGGTGTGGGGGACAGGGACGCTGGGGACACGGGGGCACGGGTGTGACAGCGCCATGGGGACACTGTGGGTGTCACAGTGACCTTGGTGACCCCAAGGTGACCCCAGGGTGACCCCAAGGTGACACATATACCCCCCCCCAGGCCCAGTACTACGGCACCATCTCCCTGGGGACCCCTCCCCAGAGTTTCCGGGTCATTTTCGACACCGGCTCCGCCGATCTCTGGGTGCCCTCGGCGCGCTGCTGCCTGCTCTACCTGGCCTGCTGTGAGGGGCGGGGCCTGGCGGGGCGGGGCGCGGTGGGCGGGGCTTGGCAGGCGGGCGCGGTGGGCGGGCTTGGCAGGGTGGGGTTTGGGTGGGGGCGGGGCCAAGCAGGGCGTGGTTTGGGTGTGGGCGGAGTCTAGCAGGGTGGAGTAAGTGTGATTTGGGTGGTGGGCGGGGTCTGGTGAGGTGGGATGGGCGTGGTTTGGGTGTAGGCGGGGCTTATCAGAGTGGGGATGGGCGTGGTTTGGTGTGTGGGCGGGGCTTAGCAGAGTGGGATGGGCGTGGTTTGTGTGTGGGCGGGGCTTAGCAGGGCGGGATGGGCGTGGTTTGGGTGTGGGCGGGGCTTAGCAGAGTGGGATGGGCGTGGTTTGGGTGGTGGGTGGGGCCTAGAAGGGTGTGGTTTGGGAGTGGGCGGGGCTTAGAAGGGAGGTATTGGCCTGGTTCGGGTGGTGGGCGGGGCGTGATAGGGTGTGGTTCGGGTGTGGCGGGCCTAGCAGGGTGTGGTTTGGGTGTGGGCAGAGCCTGGTGGGCGGGGCAGGGTGGAACAAATGTGGGTTGGGTGGTGGGCGGGACCTATAGGGGCGTGGTTTGGGTGTGGGCGTGGCCTAGTACCATGTAATGGGCGTGGTTTTGTGTGGGCGGGGCTTAGCAGGGTGGACCGAGTGTGGTTTGGGTTGTGGGCGGGGCTAGCAAAGTGGAAAGCATGATAGGGATGGGGCAGTGGGCGGGGCTTAACAGGGTGTGGCATGATGGAAAGGCGTGGTTTGGGTGATAGGAATGTCCTGGTATGGTGGAATGGGCGTGGTTTACACCTGGCAGGGCGTGGTCAGTGAAGTGGGCGTGGTTTGTTAGAGGAGATGGGCATATTTGGGTGTGGTTGTGTAACTGGGCGTGGTTTAGTGGTGGATGGGCGTGGTCTGGGACAGGGTGTGGTTGGGGTGCAGCCTCAAGTGATTTTTCTGGACTGTGAGGGGCGGGGCTTGAAGGGGGCGTGGTCTGGGTGAGGAGTGGTGTCTGGGGGCGGGGCCTCTGTGCAGGTGAGCACTGACAAATGGGCGTGCTCTGAGTGGGCGTGGTCTGAGTGTGAGTGGGCATCGTCTGAGGTGAGTGGGTGTGGTCTGAGATGGAGTGGGCGTGGTCTGGTGGGTGGGCGTGGTCTGACAAAACTTGTGGTCTGCGTGTGAGTGGGCGTGGTTGAGTGTGAATGGGCGCGCTCTGATTGAACGGGCGCGGTCTGATTGAAGTGGGCGTGCCTAATGAGTGGGCGTGTCCCCGCAGGGCTCCACCCCCACTACCAGCCCCTGCTGTCCAGCACCCACCGGGCCAACGGCACGGCCTTCGCCATCAGCTACGGCAGCGGGAGCCTGAGGGGCTTCCTGAGCACCGACACCGCTCACGGTGGGCTGGGGTCCCTGGGGAGGGGTCCCTGAGGGGCTTCCTGAGCACCCGACACCCTCATGGTGGGCTGGGGTCTCTGAGGAGGGGTCCTGGTGAGGGGTCCTGGGGGTCCCTGAGCACCGACACGCTCACGGTGGGCTGGGTCTCTGGGACTGGACATTTGTCAAGGCTGTGTCATTGTCCCTGTGTCACTGTCACTGTCCCCACAGGTGTCCAACGTCTTGGTGGCCATGGCAATGTCACTGTCTCTGTGTCACCACCCCGGTGTCACTGTCCCTGTGTCACCGTGTTAATGTCACTGTCTCTGTGTCACCACCCGGTGTCACTGTCCCTGTCCCTGCAGGTCTCCAATGTGTCTGTCCCCAACCAGACGTTCGCTGAGGCCGTGGCCCAGCTGGGCCTGGCGTTCGCGTTTCGATGGCGTCCTGGGCCTGGCCTACCCAGTGTCACTGTGTCCCTGTGTCACTGTCCCTGTCCCTGTGTCACCATGTCCCTGTCCCTGTGTCACTGTCCCTGTCCCTGCAGGTCTCCAATGTGTCTGTCCCCAACCAGACGTTCGCTGAGGCCGTGGCCCTGCCGGGCCTGGCGTTCGCGGCCGCGCGCTTCGATGGCGTCGTGGGCCTGGCCTACCCCGGTGTCACTGTGTCACCATGTCAATGTCCCTGTCACTGTGTCACTGTGTCACCATGTCACTGTCACTGTGTCACCCTGTCCCTGTGTCCCCACAGGTGTCCAATGTGTCCGTCCCCAACCAGACGTTCGCTGAGGCCGTGGCCCTGCCGGGCCTGGCGTTCGCGGCCGCGCGCTTCGATGGCGTCCTGGGCCTGGCCTACCCCGATGTCACCATGTTAATGTCCCTGTGTCACTGTCCCCATGTTAATGTCCCTGTCCATGTCCCCACAGGTGTCCAATGTCTCGGTGCCCAACCAGACGTTCGCCGAGGCTGTGGCCCTGCCGGGCCTGGCGTTCGCGGCCGCGCGCTTCGATGGCGTCCTGGGCCTGGCCTACCCCGCCGCGTCCGCGGGCCCCCGCGCGCCCGGTGTTCGACAACATGATGGAGCAGGGGCTGTTCCGCAACAACGTCTTCTCCTTCCACCTGCGCAGGTACGGGGGCGCACCTGGGCACGGCTGGACACCCCTAAAGTGTCCCTGAAACGGCCCCGAGCACTCCCTGATCGCGCCCTAAATGCGGGCAAAATAACCCATAGACATGTCCAAAATATCCCCCAAATACACCCAAAATATCCCCCAAAAACACCGAAAATAACGCATAAATACACCCAAACTAACCCACAAATACACCCCAATCCCTTCTGGGACCCCCCAATTCCCTCTGGGACCCCCAAAACCCCCCTGAAATTCTCTCTGAGATCCCCAAATCCCCCCCAAATCCCCTCTGGTACCCCAAATCCTGCCCTGGCGGAACCCCCCAAATCCCCCTCAGGACCCCCCAAATCTACCTGGGACCCCAAATCCCCCGTGGGACCCCAAATCCCCCCTGAAATCCTCTCTGGGATCCCCAAATTCCCTGTGGGACCCCCCCAAATCTCCCCCTAAATCCCCTGTGAGACCCTCCTGGGATCCCCAGATCCCCTCTGGGACCCCAAATCTGCCCCCAGATCCCCCCTGGGACCCCAAATTCCCCTTGAAATCCCCTCTGGGACACCTGTGGGACCCCCAGATTCCCTCTGGGATGCCCAAACCCCCATGAAATCCCCTAAGGGATCCCCCAAATCTCCTCTGTGATCTCCATGGGACCCCCAAATCCCCTGTGGGACCCCAAATCCCCCCTGAAATCCCCTGTGGGACCCCAAATTCCCCTTGAAATCCCTTCCGGGACTCCCTGTGGGACCCCAAATCCCCCCCCGGGACCCCCAAATCCTCCCCAAAATCCCCTCTGGGACCCCCCAAATCCCCTGTGGGACACCTCTGGGAGCCCCCAAATCCCCCCTGGGACCCCCAAATCCTCCCCGAAATCCCCTCTGGGACCCCCCAAATCCCCTGTGGGACACCTCTGGGAGCCCCCAAATCCCCCCTGGGACCCCCAGATCCCCCCTGAAATCCCCTGTGGGACCCCCAGATCCCCCCTGAAATCCCCTATGGGACCCCAAATCCCCCCTGAAATCCCCTCTGGGACCCCCCAAATCCCCTGTGGGACCCCCAAATTCCCCTTGGAATCCCTTCCGGGACTCCCTGTGGGACCCCAAATCCCCCCCCGGGACCCCCAAATCCTCCCCGAAATCCCCTCTGGGACCCCCCAAATCCCCTGTGGGACCCCCAAATTCCCCTGAAATCCCCTCTGGGACCCCCTGTGGGACCCCAAACCCCCCCCGGGACCCCCAATCCCCTTGAAATCCCCTGTGGGACCCCAAATTCCCCTTGGAATCCCTTCCGGGACTCCCTGTGGGACCCCAAATCCCCCCCCGGGACCCCCAAATCCTCCCCGAAATCCCCTCTGGGACCCCCCAAATCCCCTGTGGGACCCCAAATCCCCCTTGAAATCCTCTGTGGGACCCCAAATTCCCCCTGAAATCCCCTGTGGGACCCCAAATTCCCCCTGAAATCCCCTGTGGGACCCCCAAATCCTCCCCCAAATCCCCTCTGGGACCCCCCAAATCCCCTGTGGGACCCCCAAATTCCCCTTGAAATCCCTTCTGGGACCCCCTGTGGGACCCCCAAATCCCCCCTGGGACCCCAAATCCTCCCTGAAATCCCCTCTGGGACCCCCCCAAATCCCCTGTGGGACCCCCAAATCCCCCCTGAAATCCCCTGTGGGACCCCCAATCCCCCCTGAAATCCCCTGTGGGACCCCAAATTCCCCTTGAAATCCCTTCTGGGACCCCCTGTGGGACCCCAAATCCCCCCCGGGACCCCCAAATCCCCCCTGAAATCCCCTCTGGGACCCCCCAAATCCCCTGTGGGACCCCCAAATCCCCCCTGAAATCCCCTGTGCGACCCCAAATTCCCCTTGAAATCCCTTCCAGGACTCCCTGTGGGACCCCAAATCCCACCCCGGGACCCCCAAATCCTCCCCAAAATCCCCTCTGGGACCCCCAAATCCCCTGTGGGACCCCCAAATCCCCCCTGAAATCCCCTGTGCGACCCCAAATTCCCCTTGAAATCCCCTCTGGGACACCTATGGGACCCCCCAAATCCCGCCCCGGAACCCCCAAATCCTCCCCGAAATCCCCTCTGGGACCCCCCAAATCCCCTGTGGGACCCCCAAATTCCCCCTGAAGTCCCCTGTGGGACCCCAAATTCCCCTTGAAATCCCTTCTGGGACCCCCTGTGGGACCCCAAAACCCCCCCCCGGGACCCCCAAATCCTCCCTGAAATCCCCTCTGGGACCCCCCAAATCCCCTGTGGGACCCCCAAATCCCCCCTGAAATCCCCTGTGGGACCCCAAATTCCCCTTGAAATCCCTTCCGGGACCCCCTGTGGGACCCCAAATCCCCCCCCCCCAGGACCCCCAAATCCTCCCTGAAATCCCCTCTGGGACCCCCAAATCCCCTGTGGGACCCCAAATTCCCCTTGAAATCCTCTGTGGGACCCCCAGATTTCCCCTGAAATCCTCTGTGGGACCCCCAGATCCCCCCTGAAATCCCCTGTGGGACCCCAAATTCCCCCTGAAATCCCCTGTGGGACCCCCAAATCCTCCCCGAAATCCCCTCTGGGACCCCCCAAATCCCCTGTGGGACCCCAAATTCCCCTTGAAATCCCTTCTGGGACCCCCTGTGGGACCCCAAAACCCCCCCCCGGGACCCCCAAATCCTCCCTGAAATCCCCTCTGGGACCCCCCAAATCCCCTGTGGGACCCCCAAATCCCCCCTGAAATCCCCTGTGGGACCCCCAAATTCCCCCCTGAAATCCCCTCTGGGACCCCCCCAAATCCCCTGTGGGACACCTCTGGGACCCCCCAAATGCCCCCTGGGACCCCCAGGTTCCCCCTGAAATCCCCTGTGGGACCCCCTGTGGGACCCCAAATCCCCCCCCCGGGACCCCCAAATCCTCCCTGAAATCCCCTCTGGGACCCCCCCAAATCCCCTCTGGGACACCTCTGGGACCCCCCCAAATCCCCCCTGGGACCCCCAAATCCTCCCCGAAATCCCCTCTGGGACCCCCCAAATCCCCTCTGGGACCCCCCAAACTCCCCCTGGGACCCCCCTGACGCCCCCGCTCTCCCCTGGGCGCAGTGGGGCGTCCGAGGGCGACGGGGGGGAGCTGCTCCTGGGGGGCATCGACGAGGGACGGTTCGAGGGACCCCTGCACTACATCCCCGTGTCCCGCAAGAGCTACTGGCAGGTGCACATGGACAGGTGAGACACCCCAAAAAACACACCCCGATCACGCCAAAACCCACCCACAAATTCCCCCAAAATCCACCCCAAAATTCCCTCCAAAAAAATACACCCGGGTCTACACAAAATCCACCCACAAATTCCCCCAAAATCCACCCCAAAATTCTCCCCAAAAAATACACCCGGGTCTACCCAAAATCCCCCACAAATTCCCCCGAAATCCACCCCAAAATTCCCCCCAAAAAATACACCCGGGTCTACCCAAAATCCACCCACAAATTCCCCCAAAATCCACCCCAAAATTCCCCCAAAAAATACACCCGGGTCTACCCAAAATCCACCCACAAATTCCCCCAAAATCCACCCCAAAATTCTCCCCAAAAAATACACCCGGGTCTACACAAAATCCACCCACAAATTCCCCCAAAATCCACCCCAAAATTCCCCCAAAAAATACACCCGGGTCTACCCAAAATCCCCCACAAATTCCCCCCAAAATCCACCCCAAAATTCCTCCAAAAAATACACCCGGGTCTACTCAAAATCCACCCACAAATTCCCCAAAATCCACCCCAAAATTCCCCCAAAAAATACACCCGGGTCTACTCAAAATCCACCCACAAATTCCCCCAAAATCCACCCCAAAATTCCCCCAAAAAATACAGCCAGGTCTACCCAAAATCCACCCACAAATTCCCCCAAAATCCACCCCAAAATTCCCCCAAAAAATACACCCAGGTCTACCCAAAATCCCCCACAAATTCCCCCAAAATCCACCCCAAAATTCCCCCAAAAATACACCCAGGTCTACCCAAAATCCACCCACAAATTCCCCCGAAATCCACCCCAAAATTCCCCCAAAAAAATACACCCGGGTCTACACAAAATCCACCCACAACTTCCCCCAAAATCCACCCCAAAATTCCCCCAAAAAATACACCCGGGTCTACTCAAAATCCACCCACAAATTCCCCCAAAATCCACCCCAAAATTCCCCCAAAAAATACAGCCAGGTCTACCCAAAATCCACCCACAAATTCCCCCAAAATCCACCCCAAAATTCCTCCAAAAAATACACCCGTGTCTACTCAAAATCCCCCACAAATACCCCCAAAATCCACCCCAAAATTCCCCCAAAAAATACACCCGGGTCTACTCAAAATCCACCCACAAATTCCCCCAAAATCCACCCCAAAATTCCCTCCAAAAAAATACACCCGGGTCTACACAAAATCCACCCACAAATTCCCCCAAAATCCACCCCAAAATTCCCCCAAAAAATACACCCGGGTCTACTCAAAATCCACCCACAAATTCCCCCAAAATCCACCCCAAAATTCCCTCCAAAAAAATACACCCGGGTCTACACAAAATCCACCCACAAATTCCCCCAAAATCCACCCCAAAATTCCCTCCAAAAAAATACACCCGGGTCTACCCAAAATCCACCCACAAATTCCCCCAAAATCCACCCCAAAATTCCCCCAAAAAATACACCCGGGTCTACACAAAATCCACCCACAAATTCCCCCAAAATCCACCCCAAAATTCCCCCAAAAAATACACCCAGGTCTACCCAAAATCCACCCACAAATTCCCCCCAAAATACGCACAGAGCCCCCCCAAATTCTCCCCACAAATGCCCCCCAAAATCCCCCCCAAATTTCCCCCAAATATACACAAGGAGCCCCCCAAAATCCACCCACAAATTCCCCTGAAGTGCCCCCAAAATTCCCCCAAAAAATACCCACAGATACCCACAAATCCCCCACAATCCCCCCAAATCCCCCTCAAAATTCCCCCCCAAAATACCCACAACTCCCCCCCAAATCCTCCCAAAATCCCACCAAAAAATCCCCTCAAATCCCCCCAAAATCCAACCACAAATTCCCCCAAAAAATCCTCCCAAATCCCCCCAAAATTCCCCCCAAATTTCACAAAAAAATCCCCCCAAATCCTTCCTGAACCATCCCAAAATCCCCCTAAATTCTCCCAAAAAAATCCCCCCAAATCCCCCCTGAACCCTCCCAAAATCCCCCACCCCAAATCCTCCCAAATCCCCCCAAAATCCCCTCACCCAAATTCCCTCAAGACCCCCTTAAATGCCCCCAAAACCCGCTAACTGCCCCCTTAAACTGCCCCTAAATGCCCCCTGACCCCCCTTTAATTGCCCCAAGCCGCCCTTTAACTGCCCCCAAACCCCTTTGATCTGCCCCCAAACCCCCCTTTAACTGCCCCCAAACCCCCCTTTAACTGCCCCCAAACCCCCCTTTAACTACCCCCAAACCCCTTTAACTGCCCCCAAACCCCCTTTAACTGCCCCACACTCCCCTTTAACAGCCACCCTTTAACTGCCCCCAAACCCCTTTAACTGCCCCCAAACCCCCCTAAAAGTCCCCAAACCCCCCTTTAACTGCCCCCAAACCCCTTTAACTGCCCCCAAACCCCCTTTAACTGCCCCCAGACCCCCCTTTAACTGCCCCACACTCCCCTTTAACTGCCCCAGACTGCCCTTTAACAGCTGCCCTTTAACTGCCCCCAAACCCCTTTGAACTGCCCCCAAACCCCCCTAAAAGCCCCCAAACCCCCCCTTTAACTGCCCCAAACCCCCCTTTAACTGCCCCAAACCCCCCTTTAACTGCCCCCAACCCCCCTTTAACTGCCCCCAAACCCCCCTTTAACTGCCCCCAAACCCCCCTTTAACTGCCCCAGACCCCCCTTTAACTGCCCCCAAACCCCCTTTAACTGCCCCCAAACCCCCCTAAACGCCCACAAACTCCCCCTAAAAGCCCCCAAACCCCCTTTAACTGCCCCCAGACCCCCCTTTAACTGCCCCCAAACCCCCTTTAACTGCCCCCAACCCCCCTTTAACTGCCCTCAACCCCCCTTTAACTGCCCCCAAACCCCCCTAAACGCCCCCAAAGCCCCCTTTAACTACCCCCAACCTCCCTTTAACTGCCCCCAACCCCCCTTTAACTGCCCCCAAACCCCCTTTAACTGCCCCCAACCCCCCTTTAACTGCCCCCAAACCCCCTTTAACTGCCCCACACCCCCCTTTAACTGCCCCACACTCCCCTTTAACAGCCGCCCTTTAACTGCCCCCAAACCCCTTTGAACTGCCCCCAAACCCCCCTAAAAGCCCCCAAACTCCCCCTAAACGCCCCCCAACCCCCCTTTAACTGCCCCCAACCCCCTCAAACTGCCCCTAACTGCCCCCAAACCCCCCTAAACGCCCACAAACTCCCCCTAAACGCCCCCAAACCCCCTTTAACTGCCCCCAACCCCCCTTTAACTACCCCCAACCTCCTTTAATTGCCCCCCCAACCCTCATCTAACTGCCCCCAGACCCCTCTAACTGCCCCAACCCCCCCTCTAAAAGCCCCCAGACCCCCCCGTAACTGCCCCCCCGCCCCCCCCAGGCTGTCGGTGGGCGCCCCGGGGGCCGCGGGGTGCCGGGACCCTCCGCTCTGCGGGGGCGGCTGCGAGGCCATCGTGGACACGGGGACGTCGCTGGTGACCGGGCCCAGCGGGGACGTGGCCGCGCTGCACCGGGCCCTGGGCGGCTCCCGCGCCCTGGGGGGACAGGTACGGACCCCCCCAGGGACCCCAAAATATCGGGTGGGGGGCTCTGAGTGTCCCCCGGGCTCTGGGCGGCTCCCGCGCCCTGGGGGGACAGGTACGGACCCCAAAATACGGGCAGGGGGGCTCTGGGGGTCCCTGAGTGTCCCTGAGTGTCCCTGAGTGTCCCCCGGGCCCCCCAATATCGGGTGGGGGTCTCTGGGGGTGCACCGGGCCCTGGGCGGCTCCCGCGCCCTGGGGGGACAGGTACGGACCCCAAAATACGGGCAGGGGGGCTCTGGGGGTCCCTGAGTGTCCCTGAGTGTCCCCAATGACCCCCGGGCCCTGGGGGGACAGGTACGGACCCCAAAATATCGGGTGGGGGGGCTCTGGGGGTCCCTGAGTGTCCCCCGGGCCCTGGGCGGCTCCCGTGCCCTGGGGGGACAGGTACGGACCCCAAAATACCGGGCAGGGGGCTCTGGGGGTCCCTGAGTGTCCCTGAGTGTCCCTGAGTGTCCCCCGGGCCCCCCAATATCGGGTGGGGGTCCTGGGGGTGCACCGGGCCCTGGGCGGCTCCCGCGCCCTGGGGGGACAGGTACGGACCCCAAAACACGGGCAGGGGGGCTCTGGGGGTCCCTGAGTGTCCCCAATGACCCCCGGGCCCTGGGGGGACAGGTACGGACCCCAAAAATACGGGCTGGGGGGCTCTGGGGGTCCCTGAGTGTCCCTGAGTGTCCCCAATGACCCCCGGGCCCTGGGCGGCTCCCGCGCCATGGGGGGACAGGTACGGACCCCCCGAGGGACCCCCAAAATATCGGGTGGGGGGGCTCTGGGGGTCCCTGTGTTTCCCTTTGGGTGGGGGTCACTGAGTGTCCCCCAAAAACCCCCGAGTCCCTCCTGGGTGGGGGGCTCTGAGTGTCCCCACCAGTCCTATTTGGGTGGGGGTCCCCGAGCGTCCCTGAGTGTCCCCCAAGACCCCCAAATATCGGGTGGGGGGCTCGGAGTGTCCCTCGGGCCCTGGGCAGCTCCCGCGCCCTGGGGGGACAGGTACGGACCCCCCCAGGGACCCCAAAATATGGAGTGGGGGGCTCTGGGGGTCCCTGAGTGTCCCTGAGTGTCCCCAATGACCCCCGGGCCCTGGGCAGCTCCCGCGCCCTGGGGGGACAGGTACGGACCCCCCCAGGGACCCCCAAATACCGGGTGGGGGTCTCTGAGTGTCCCCTGTGGGTGGGTGTCACCCGGGGGGTCCCTGAGTGTCCCCTGTGTGAGGGTGGCACCCTGACCCCCGTGTCCCCTGTGGGTGGGTGGGTGACACCCAGGGGTCTCTGAGTGTCCCCGAGTGTCCCCTGTGTGTGGTGGCACCCTGACCCCCGTGTCCCCTCCCCAGTACCTGCTGGACTGTGACAGGGTCCCAGTGTCCCCTGTGGGTGGGTGACATCCAGAGTGTCCCCTGTGTGAGGGTGGCACCCTGACCCCTGTGTCCCCTGTGGGTGGGTGACACCCAGGGGTCCCCGAGTGTCCCCTGTGTGAGGGTGGGTGGGTGACACCCAGAGGTCTGTGAGTGTCCCCTGTGTGTGGTGGCACCCTGACCTGTGTCCCCTCCCCAGTACCTGCTGGACTGTGACAGGGTCCCAGTGTCCCCTGTGGGTGGGTGACATTCAGAGTGTCCCCTGTGTGTGGTGGCACCCTGACCCCCGTGTCCCCCCCCCAGTACCTGCTGGACTGTGACAGGGTCCCAGTGTCCCCTGTGGGTGGGTGGGTGACATCCAGAGTGTCCCCTGTGTGAGGGTGGGTGGGTGACACCCAGGGGTCCCCGAGTGTCCCCTGTGTGAGGGTGGCACCCTGACCTGTGTCCCCTGTGTGTGGTGGCACCCTGACCTGTGTCCCCTCCCCAGTACCTGCTGGACTGTGACAAGGTGCCCTCCATGCCCAACGTCACCTTCGTGCTGGGCGGGAAGGAGTTCACGCTCAGCCCCCAGCACTACGTGCTCCAGGTGGGACCTGTCACCTGTGTCACCCTGTGTGTCACCTGTGTGTCACCCTGAGTGTCACCCGTGTCACCCCTGTCACCTGTGTGTCACCTGTGTCACCCCTGTTCTCTCTGTGTCACCCGTGTGTCACCTGTGTGTCACCTGTGTGTCACCTGTGTCACCTGTGTGTCACCTGTGTGTCACCTGTGTCACCCCTGTTCTCTCTGTGTCACCCGTGTGTCACCTGTGTGTCACCTGTGTGTCACCCTGTCACCTGTGTGTCACCTGTGTGTCACCTGTGTGTCACCCCTGTTCTCTCTGTGTCACCTGTGTGTCACCCGTGTGTCACCCGTGTGTCACCTGTGTCACCTGTGTGGCACCCCTGTCACCTGTGTGTCACCTCTGTGTCACCTCTGTGTCACCTGTGTGTCACCCCCGTTCTCTCTGTGTCACCTGTCACCTGTGTCACCTGTGTCACCTGAGTGTCACCTGTGTGTCACCCTATCCCCTCTGTGTCACCTGTGTGTCACCTGTGTGTCACCTGTGTGTCACCCCTGTTCTCTCTATGTCACCTGTGTCACCTGTGTCACCTGTGTGTCACCCGTGTGTCACCTGTGTGTCACCTCTGTGTCACCTGTGTCACCTGTGTGTCACCTGTGTGTCACCCCTGTTCTCTCTGTGTCACCTGTGTGTCACCTGTGTGTCACCTGTGTGTCACCTGTGTCACCTGTGTGTCACCTGTGTGTCACCTGTGTGTCACCCCTGTTCTCTCTGTGTCACCTGTGTGTCACCCCTGTTCTCTCTGTGTCACCTGTGTGTCACCTGTGTGTCACCTGTGTCACCTGTGTGTCACCTGTGTGTCACCTGTATGTCACCTGTGTGTCACCCCTGTTCCCTCTGTGTCACTTGTGTGTCACCTGTGTGTCACCTGTGTGTCACCCCTGTTCTCTCTGTGTCACCCGTGTCACCTGTGTGTCACCTGTGTCACCTGTGTGTCACCTGTGTGTCACCCCTGTTCTCTCTGTGTCACCTGTGTGTCACCTGTGTGTCACCCCTGTCACCTGTGTGTCACCCTGAGTGTCACCTGTGTGTCACCTGTGTGTCACCCGTGTCACCTGTGTGTCACCCTGAGTGTCACCTGTGTGTCACCTGTGTGTCACCCCTGTTCCCTCTGTGTCACCTGTGTGTCACCTGTGTCACCTGTGTGTCACCTGTGTGTCACCCCGTCACCCGTGTCACCCTGTGTCACCTGTGTGTCACCTGTGTCACCTGTGTGTCACCTGTGTGTCACCCCTGTTCTCTCTGTGTCACCTGTGTGTCACCCGTGTCACCTGTGTGTCACCTGTGTGTCACCTGTGTGTCACCCCTGTTCTCTCTGTGTCACCTGTGTGTCACCCCTGTTCCCTCTGTGTCACCTGTGTCACCTGTGTGTCACCTGTGTCACCTGTGTGTCACCCCTGTTCCCTCTGTGTCACCTGTGTGTCACCTGTGTGTCACCCCTGTTCTCTCTATGTCACCTGTGTCACGTGTGTCACCTGTGTGTCACCTGTGTCACCTGTCACCTCTGTGTCACCTCTGTGTCACCTCTGTCAGGCTCTGTGTCACCTGTGTGTCACCTCTGTCACCTCTGTCACCGTCCTTGTCACCCCGTGCCGTTTTCCCTCTTGTGTCCCCCTGAGTCCTCCCCCTGTCCCCATGTCCCCATGTCCCCATTCCTGTCCCCACCCCTGTCCCCATGTCCCCAAGTCCCCCCGTCCCTCGTGTCCCCAGCTCCCCACCCTTTTCCTTGTCCCCAGGTGTGTCCCCAGGTCCCCCTGTGTCCTTGATGTCCCTGTCCCCAGGTCCCCGCCCTCCTCCTTGTCCCCAGGTGTGTCCCCGTGTCCCCAGGTCCCCCTGTGTCCTTGATGTCCCCATTCCCAAGTCCCCACCCTCCTCCCTGTCCCCTTGTCACCCCCCCTGTGCCACCTCCGTGTCCCCAAGCCCCCCTGTCCAGCATGTCCCTGTCCCCTTGTTTGTCCCCTTGTCACCCCTTGTCACCCTCCCCATGTCCCCGAGTCTCTGTGCCCGTCGTGTCCCTGTGCCCGAGTCCCCACCCTTGTCACCCTTTGTCACCTGGGGTGTCCCCCTGTCCCCGCAGGTGTCCCAGTGGGGCTCCCCCCCGTGTGTCACCCTGTGCCGTGTCCCTGTTGTCACACGTGTCACCCTGTGTCACCCTGTGCCATGTCCCTGATGTCACCCTGTGTCACCCTGTGCTGTGTCCCTCGATGTCACACCTGTCCCCCTGTGCCATGTCCCTGATGTCACACGTGTCACCCCGTGCCGTGTCCCGGATGTCACCCTGTGTCCCCCTGTCCCCCCAGGTGTCCCCAGTGGGGCTCCCCCCCGTGTGTCACCCTGTGCCGTGTCCCTGATGTCACACGTGTCACCCTGTGCCGTGTCCCTGTCCCCACCCTTGTCCCCCCTGTGTGTCAGCGGGTTCATGGCCCTCGATGTCACCCTGTGTCACCCCTGCCGTGTCCCTGATGTCACACGTGTCACCCATGATGGCCCCGTCCCCGCAGGTGTCCCCCACATGTGTCAGCGGTTCCATGTCCCTGATGTCACCCTGTGCCGTGTCCCTGATGTCACCGTGTGTCCCCCTGTCCCCGCAGGTGTCCCCAGTGGGGCTCCCCGCCGTGTGTCACCCTGTGCTGTGTCCCTGATGTCACACGTGTCACCCTGTGCCGTGTCCCTGTCCCCACCCTTGTCCCCCCTGTGTGTCACCCTGTGCCGTGTCCCTGATGTCACCCTGTGTCACCCTGTGTCACCCTGTGCCATGTCCCTGATGTCACACGTGTGTCACCCCTGCCATGTCCCTGATGTCACACGTGTCCCCCTGTGCCGTGTCCCTGATGTCACACGTGTCACCCTGTCCCCACAGGTGTCCCCCATGTGTGTCAGCAGTTCCATTTCTCTGATGTCACACGTGTCACCCTCCCCTGTGTCCCTGTCCCCGCAGGTGTCCCAGTGGGGGTCCCCCACGTGTGTCAGCGGGTTCATGGCCCTCGATGTCCCCCCGCCCGCGGGTCCCCTCTGGATCCTCGGGGACGTTTTCCTGGCGCGCTTCTACTCCGTGTTCGACCGCGACCGCGACCGCGTGGGGCTGGCACCCAGCAAGTGACACCCTGGGGACACCCCCAGGACACCCTGGGGACACCCTGGGGACACCCTGGGGACACCCCCAGGACACCCTGGGGACACCCTGGGGACACCTCGGGGCCCTTGGGGACACCCTGGGGACATCCTGGGGACACCTCGGGGCCCTTGGGGATACCTGGGCCACCCCCAGGACATCCTGGGGACACCTGAATGTCCCCAGGTGACAGCCACCCCAGGGACACCTTGGGACCACCCTGGTGACACCCTGGGGACATCTGGAGATGATTTGGGACACCCTGGGGACATCTGGGGAGCACCGGGACATCTGTGTTCTCCCTGGGACCACCCTGGGGACACCCTGGGGACACCTGGAGATGATTTGGGACACCCTGGGGACACCCTGGGGACATCTGGGACCACCTGGGACACCCTGGGGACACCTATGGATGATTTGGGGACACCCTAGGGACACCTGGAGATGATTGAGGACACCCTGGGGACACCTCGGGATGATTGGGGCACCCTGGGGAGCACCTGGACATCTGGGTCCTCCCTGGGACCACTCTGGGGACACCTGGGACACTCTGGGACACCCTGGGGACACCCTGGGGACACCTTGGGACGATTGGGGACACCCTGGGGACACCCTGAGGACACCTCTGGATCCTTGGGGACACCCTGGGGACACCTGGGACACCCTGGGGACATCTGCGGACCACCTGGGACACCCTGGGGACACCTCTGGATCCTTGGGGACACCCTGGGGAGCACCTGGGACACCCTCGGGACACCTTGGGATGATTGGGGACACCCTGGGGACACCTCTGGATCCTTGGGGACACCCTGGGGACACCTCTGGATGATTTAGGACACCCTGGGGACACCCTGGGGACATCTGGGGACCACCAGGGACACCCTGGGGACACCTTGGGATGGTTTGGGACACCCTGGGGACACCTGGAGATGACTGGGGACACCCTGGGGACACCCTGGGGACACCCTGGGGACATCTGGGGACCACCGGGGACATCCTGGGGACACCTTGGGATGGTTTGGGACACCCTGGGGACACCTTGGGATGATTGGGGACACCCTGGGGACACCCTGGGGACATCTGCGGACCACCGGGGACACCCTGGGGACACCTCTGGATGGTTGGGGACACCCTGGGACCACCCTGGGGACACCTTGGGATGGTTGGGGACACCCTGGGGACACCTTGGGATGGCTGGGGACACCTTGGGGACACCCTGGGTCCCCCCTGGATGTCAGGGTCCCCTCTGGGGGTCTCCAATAAAGCTGCTGGTTTGGGGGCTCCTGGTCACGGCGGTTTCCTGGGGGGGACCCCAAGTGACAGTGACACCCCCAGTGCCCCCCAGTGCCCCCCAGTGCCCCCCATTGATGGGCGGGGCATGAAAGGGGGTGTGGGCTCTTTAAATGAAGGGGTGGAGTCTCTGACGTGGGCGGGGCATCAGCCCATGTATGGGCAAGGCTTTGTGAAGTGGGCGTGGCCTCGCTCGCTGTGGGCGTGGCTTTCTCTCAGGGCAGACTTCACAGCGTGGGTGGGCGTGGCCACACCTCAGAGTGGGCGTGTCCTCACCTCGCGGTGGGCGTGGTTCCATAAATATGGGTTTCCCCAGCGGTGGGCGCGGTTTCAATAAAGATGGGCTTTTACCCCCTCGGTGTGGGCGTGGCCTTCCCTGAGGGTGGGCGTGGTTTCTCCTCAGGGCAGAAAATTTGCCCTCAGGGTGGGCGTGGTCTCCATAAAGGCGGGCTCCTCTGCTCGCTGTGTGGGCGTGCCCTCCCCTCACGGTGGGCGTGGTCTCCTTCCCCTCACGGTGGGCGCGGTCTCCATAAAGGCGGGCTCCTCTGCTCACTGTGTGGGCGTGCCCTCCCTTCACGGTGGGCGTGGTCTCCATAAAGGCGGGCTCCTTCCCCTCACGGTGGGCGTGGTCTCAATAAAGGCGGACCTTTCCCTCTCAATGTGGGCGTGCCCTCCCCTCAGTGTGGGCGTGCCCTCCTCAATGTGGGTGTGCCCTCCTCAGTGTGGGCGTGCCCTCCCTTCACGGTGGGCGTGGTCTCCATAAAGGCGGGCTCCTTCCCCTCACAGTGGGCGTGTCCCCCCTCACAGTGGGCGTGCCCTCCTCAGTGTGGGCGTGTCCCCCCTCAGTGTGGGCGTGCCCTCCCCTCACGGTGGGCGTGCCCTCCCCTCATGGTGGGCGTGGTCTCCATAAGGGCGGGCTTTTCCCCTCAGAGTGGGCGTGCCCTCCCCTCAGTGTGGGCGTGTCCCCCCTCAGTGTGGGCGTGCCCTCCCCTCACAGTGGGCGTGTCCCCCCTCAGTGTGGGCGTGCCCTCCCCTCAGTGTGGGCGTGCCCTCCCCTCACGGTGTGGGCGCGTCCCCGCCGCGCCTGCGCTCCCCCCGCGCCCTCCCCGCCGCGCCGGGATGCGGCACCCGCCGTCCCCTCTCCCTCCCCTCGCCCCCTCCTCCTATCGCGACTCTCGCCCCCTCCTCCCGTCGCGACTCTCGCCATGGGCTGGCAAGCCGAGCGCGACAAAGTGGTGATCAACGTCGGCGGCGTCCGCCATGAGACCTACCGCAGCACCCTGCAGACGCTGCCCGGCACACGCCTGGCCGGCCTGGCCGAACCGGGCGCCGCCGCCCGCTTCGACTACGATGCCGGCAACGGCGAATTCTTCTTCGACCGCCACCCGGCCGTGTTCGCCTACGTGCTCAACTATTACCGCACCGGCAAGCTGCACTGCCCGGCCGATGTGTGCGGGCCGCTCTTCGAGGAGGAGCTCGCCTTCTGGGGCATCGACGAGACGGACGTGGAGGCTTGCTGCTGGATGAATTACCGGCAGCACCGCGATGCCGAGGAGGCCCTGGACAGCTTCGAGAGCCCCGAGGGGCCCGGCCCGCCCGAACCGGCCGAGCCCAAGCGGCTGTGCCTGGAGGAGGGCCGGCAGGCCAGCTGGTGGCGCCGCTGGCGGCCCAAGCTCTGGGCGCTCTTCGAGGATCCCTACTCGTCCAGGATGGCCAGGGTGAGGTTTAGAGGGGATGTGAGGGGGGTTAGGGGGTTTTTGAGGTGGTTTTGAGGGGTTTAGGGCAGGCCTGAAGGGATCTTGGGGGGTTTTAAGGGGGTTCTAGAGGGGCTTAGAGCAGCCCTCAAGGGGTCTTGGGGCCTGTGAGGGGGCTCTAGAGGGGTTTCGGGCATTTCTGAGGCGGTTTGGAGCAGTCCTGGAGGGGTTTCGGGCATTTCTGAGGGGGTTTAGTGGGGTTTAGAGCAGCCCTAAAGGGATCTTGGGGGCTCTAAAGGGTCTCTAGAAAGGTTTAGGGCATTTCTGAGGGGGCTTAGAGGGGGTAGGATGTTTCTGAGGGGGTTTAGGGCAGCCCGGAAGGGGTCTTGGGGGCTTTAAGGGGGCTCTAGAGGAGTTTAGGGCATTTCTCAGGGGGTTTGGAGGGGTTTAGAGCAGCCCTGGAGGGGTTTAGGGCATTTCTGAGAGGGTTTGGAGGGGTTTAGTGTGGCCCTGAATGGGTTTTGGGGGCTGTGGAGGGGCTTAAGTGGGATCTAGAGGGGTCTAGGGCATTTCTGAGGGGGTTTAGAGGTGCTCTAGAGGGGTTTAGAGCATTTCCGAGGGGGTTCAGAAGGGCTCGAGGGGTTCAGTGCAGATCTGAAGGGGTTTTGTGCGTTTCTAAAGGGGTTTGGGGGGCTCTAGAGGGATTTAGGGCAGCTCTGAAGGGGTTTAGGGCATTTCTGAGGGGGTTTAGAGCAGCTCTGAAGGGGACTTGGAGGCTTTAAGGAGCCTCTAGAGGGCTTTAGGGCATTCCTGAGGAGGTTTGGGGGGCTCTAGAGTGGTTTAAGGCAGCTCTGAGGGGGTTCTTGGGGGCTCTAGAGGGATTTAGAGCAGATCTGAAGGGCTTTAGGACGTTTCTAAGTGGATTTAGAGGGGCTTCAGAGGGGTTTAGTGCAGCCCTGAAGGAATAGTGGGGGCTGTGAGGGGGCTCCAGAGGAGTTTAGGGCAGCTCTGAGAGGGTTTGGGGGCCTTGAGGGGGATTTAGAGCAGTGCTGAAAGGGTCTTGAAGGCTTTAAGGGGGCTCTAGAGGGGCTTAGGGCAGATCTAAAGGAGTTTAGGGCATTTCTGAGGGGGTTTAGAGGGGTTTAGGGCAGATCTGAAGGGGTTTAGGGCATTTCTGAGGGGGTTTAGAGGGGTTTAGGGCAGATCTGAAGGGGTTTAGGGCATTTCTGAGGGGGTTTAGAGGGGTTTAGGGCAGATCTGAAGGGGTTTAGGGCATTTCTGAGGGGGTTTAGAGGGGTTTAGGGCAGATCTGAAGGGGTTTAGGGCATTTCTCAGGGGGTTTATAGAGGTTTAGGGCAGCTCTGAAAGCGGTCTTGGAGGCTTTAAGAAGGCTCTAGAGGGATTTAGAGCAGATCTGAAGAGGTTTAGGGCATTTCTAAAGGGGTTTGGGGGGGCTCTAAAGGGGTTCAGGGCAGTCCTGAAAGGGTTTAGGGCATTTCTGAGGGGGTTTAGAGGGGACTTAGAGGGGTTTAGAGCAGCCCTGAAAGGATCTTGGAGGCCTTAAGGAAGTTCTAGAGGGGTTTGGGGCATTTCTGAAGCGATTTGAGGGGCTTTAGAGGGATTTAGAGCATGTCTGAAGGGGTTTAGGGCATTTCTGAGGGGGTTTAGAGGTGCCCTAGAGGGGTTTAGGGCGTTTCTGAGGGGTTTTGGGCACCTCTGAGGGGATCCTGAGGGGTTGTGAAGGGGTTTAGGGCTCTCTAGAGGGGTTTAAGGCCCCTCTGAGAGGATTTAGGGGGGCTCCAAAGAGATTTAGCAAGGTCGGGATGAGCTCCAGAGGAGTTTAGGACATTTCTGAGGGGGTTTGGGGATCTCTGAGGGGATTTGGGGCGTTTCTGAGGGGATTTGAGGGTGTTCAAAGGTGACTGATGAGTTTTAGGGGGGCCGTGAGGGGGTTTAGAGGTGTTTGAGGAGAAATCTGAGGGGGTTTAGGACAGTTAGAAGGTTTTAGGAGGAATTTTAAGTGAATTAAAGTGAATTTTGAGGGATTTTCTGCATCTTTGAAGGGGTTTAGGGCATCTTTGAAGGGTTTTAAGAGGGATGTGAGGGGTTTGGGGCATTTCTGAGAGTGTTAGGGGCGCTCTGAGGTGATTTTGGGGGTGAAATGTGAATTTAAGTGGGCTCTGAGAGGGGTTTGGGGCATTTCTGAGGGGGTTTAGGGGGGTCCTGAGGTGGTTTAGGACATTCCAGAGGGGAATCAGGGATGTCTGAGGGAGTTAAGGACGTCCCTGAGGGACTTTTGGGGGTGTTAAAGTGAATTTGAGGGCATCTCTGAGGGGGTTAAAGGGGTTTTGTGGGTCTGCAGTGGGAATCTCTCCGGTTTTGGGGGGCTCTGAGGGGGTTTAGGGGCATTTTTGAGGGGATTAAGGGAATTTTGTAGGTCTGCAATGGGAATCTCTCAGGTTTAGGGCATCTCTGAGGGGGTTTAGGGCATTTTTGAGGGGGTTTAGGGGGTCCCTGAGGGGATTTTGGAGGGGGGGTCTGTGAGGATTTTAAGGGATTTTTGAGGAGATTTAGGGGGTCTCTAATGGGGTCTGAGGGGGTTTTGGGGTCTGTGAGGGAATTCGGGGGTCTCTGAGTGGATTTTGGGGTCTGTGAGGAGTTTTGCGGGAATTTTGAGGAGTTTTGGGGGGATTTTGAGGAGTTTTGGGGGGATTTTGAGGAGGTTTGGGCGTCTGTGAGGAGGCTTAGGGGTTTTTTGGGGGTCTCCGAGTGGGTTTTGGGGTCTCTGAGGGGTTTTGGGGGTTTTGTGAGGAGATTTTGGGCTCTCTGAGGAGTTTTGGGGTCCGTGAGGAGGTTTTGGGGTCTCTGAGTGAGTTTTGGGGTCTGTGAGGAAATCCGGGGGTCTCTGAGGGGTTTTTGGGGTCCGTGAGGAGGTTTTGGGGTCTCTGAGTGAGTTTTGGGGTCTGTGAGGAAATCCGGGGGTCTCTGAGAGGTTTTTGGGGTCTCTGAGGGGTTTTTGGGGTCCGTGAGAGAATCCGGGGCTCTGTTGAGGAGATTTTGGGGGCTCGGGGGGGGGTTTTGGGGGGTCTCTGAGCTGATTTAGGGGTGCTTTGAGTGCATTTGGGGGGGCTTTGAGGTGCCGGGGGGTGCTCAGGAGCACCGCAGAAATATTTTGGGGAGGGGGTGGTGGCTTTGAGGGGGGGACACTGAGGGGACCCTGAGGGGACTTTGGGGGGACCCTGAGGGGACTTTGGGGGGAACCTGAGGGGACTTTGGGGGTGGCTTTGGGGGGACCCTGAGGGGACTTTGGGGGTGGCTTTGGGGGGACACCGGACACACGGGGTGGGAGGGGGACACGGAATTGGGGGTGATGGGAGGACACGAGGACGCGCTGGGGTGGGGCGGGGGGGGATCCCGATTTTCTCTGCATGTCCCCCCCCCCCCAGTGTCCCCCCCCCAATGTCCCCCCCTCAATGTCCCCCCCATAATGTCCTCAGTGTCCCCCCCCTCAATGTCCTCCCCTCAGTGTCCCCCCCCTCAATGTCCTCCCCTCAGTGTCCCCCCCCTCAATGTCCTCCCCTCAGTGTCCCCCCCTCAATGTTCCCCTTGTCCCCCCCTCAATGTCCCCCCCTCAATGTCCCCACTCTCCCCCCTTCAATGTCCCCCCCTCAGTGTCCCCCCCTCAGTGTTCCCCCCTCAATGTCCCCCCCTCAATGTCCCCGCTCTCCCCCCCTCAGTGTCCCCCCCCCCCAATGTCCCCGCTGTCCCCCCCTCGGTGTCCCCGCTGTCCCCCCCCAATGTCCCCCCTGTCCCCCCCTCAGTGTCCCCCCCTCAGTGTCCCCCCCCTCAATGTCCCCACTCTCCCCCCCTCAGTGTCCCCCCCCAGTGTCCCCGCTGTCCCCCCCCCCCCCGCAGCCGCTGGCCCCGATCCTGCCGCAGCGGGGCCGGGGGGGGGGGGGAAGGAGCGGGACCGCACTGCGGTGCCCCCTCCCCCCCCCTCGGCCTGTCCTACATCCCCCCCCTCCCCTCCCCCACCGTGTCACCCCCCCCCCTCCCCCCCATCCGCGTGTGGCCTAAATCGCCCCCCCCCCACCTTGGCCTAGATCCCACCCCCCCTCTCCGTGTCCCCTGTGTCCCCCCGAGTGTCCCCAATTCCTCCACCCTCCGTGTCCCTTGTGTCCCCCCGAACCCCCCCCCGAATGTCCCCAAATATCCCCCCCCAACCTGGCCTAGATCCCATCCCCCCCGCTGTCCCCTGTGTCCCCCCAAATGTCCCCAAATCCCCCCCCCGCTGTCCCTTGTGTCCCCCTGAACCTCCCCCAAGTGTCCCAAATCCCCCCCAACCTGGCCTAGATCCCGTTACCCCCCGTGTCCCCTGTGTCCCCCCAAATGTCCCCAATCCCCCCCCCGCTGTCCCTTGTGTCCCCCCAAATGTCCCCAAATATCCCCCCCCCAAGCTGGCCTAGATCCCATCCCCCCCCGTGTCCCCTGTGTCCCCCCGAGTGTCCCCAATTCCCCCCGCTGTCCCTTGTGTCCCCCCAAATGTCCCCAAATATCCCCCCCCCAACCTGGCCTAGATCCTATCTCCCCTTGTGTCCCCCCAAATGTCCCCAATTCCCCCCCCACTGTCCCTTGTGACCCCCATGAACCCCCCCAAATGTCCCCAAATATCCCCCCCCCCACCCTGGCCTAGATCCCATCCCCCTCCGTGTCCGCTGTGTCCCCCCAAATGTCCCCAATCCCCCCCCCCACTGTCCCTTGTGTCCCCCCAAATGTCCCCTAATATCCCCCACACCTTGGCCTAGATCCCATCCCCCTCCATGTCCCC
>JAVKUW010000071.1:12500-17500 GCA_031885435.1 Passerculus sandwichensis | reverse complement strand
GTCCAAGGCCCCGGGGTAGACCTGGTGTCCCAGGGCTCGGGGTAGACCTGGTGTCCAAGGCTCCGGGGTAGACCTGGTGTCCCAGGGCGCGGGGTAGACCTGGTGTCCAAGGCTCCGGGGTAGACCTGGTGTCCCAGGGCTCGGGGTAGACCTGGTGCCCAAGGCCCCGGGGTAGACCTGGTTTCCCAGGGCTCCTGGTAGACCTGGTGTCCTAGGGCCCGGGGTAGACCTGGTGTCCAATGCCCCGGGGTAGACCTGGTGTCCAAGGCCCCGGGGTAGACCTGGTGTCCAATGCCCCGGGGTAGACCTGGTGTCCCAGGGCACGGGGTAGACCTGTGGTCCCTGGCCGGCCTTACTCTACGGGTGCCTAGCAAGCGGGCAACGTATGGAGACGGCGCCAGGGAGGCTGATGGGAGAGGCTGGGTGGGGCGCCCTCAACCGCCGACGGGCGTGGGCGGCTGCGAGAGAGACGGCAAGGGCAGGGGTAAGGGCAGGGGCGGGCGCGGGGACGGGGCCAGGGACAGGGAGTGAGGGCACGCGAGAGCGTGCATGCGGACGGGCAGCCGGGCGGGCGGGCGTGCCCGCCCGCCTGGCCGGGGGGCGGGGGCAGGTGGCGGGGGGCGGCGAGGGGGCGGTGTGGTGGCCTGAAGGGATGACCTTGGGGAGTGAGCGTGCGCACTGGGGGGGGGGGGGGGGTCGGTGGGTGTGGCGCTGTATCTGTGTCTGTGTGCGGACGAGGGCCAAGGGCCGGCGGCTTCGTGCCGGCCCCGGGCGCCTCGGCACCGAGCCCCCACGGCTCCCTAGACCGACGTCGAGGGCGGAAGACCCCTGCAGACCGTGAAAGAACCCGCCCGAAAGTCGCCGCCTGTGTGCTGGCGGTGGTGCCGGCGGCAGCCGCCTCTACCGGTGGGCGGGGCGGGGCGGGGCGAGCCGCATCGGGGCCAGGGGGGCCGGGCTGTGTAGGGTCTCAGGAGGGCGTGGGTGGGACAGGGCGGGGGCGGGGGCGGGGGGGTGGTGGGGGCGCTCTTTCGCCAGTTCAGCGTGTCAGCAGGCAGACCACGGGGCACGGGTTGCCCGTCGGCTCGGCTGGGAGTGCTCTGGATACGAAAGGAGGAGAAATAAAATGTGCCAATCGTTATTGTCTGTTTGTTTTTTCCGGATGAGTTTCTCGTTCCAAGCGAATAGAGGAGCCATTCTACCCAAATCCAAACCGCGAAAATAGGTATTAATCTTGAAAGCGGGGTGGGGTTCATTGCGCGGGACGGGGCCGATCGAGCCGTCTGGCTCCGGGCTGATACGGGGCTGTGAGCTTAGCCCGGCACCAGGGTCGATGGGGACGGTGAGGCACCAGGTCTACTCCGGGCCCTGGGACACCAGGTCTACCCCGGGGCCGGCGGGACACCAGGTCTACCCCGTGGCCGGGGACACCAGGTCTACCCCGGATGCGGCGGGACACCAGGTCTACCCCGTGGCCGGGGACACCAGGTCTACCCCGGTGCCCGGGACACTAGGTCTACCCCGGATCCGGCGAGACACCAGGTCTACCCCGGTGCCCGGGACACCAGGTCTACCCCGGATCCGGCGGGACACCAGGTCTACCCTGTGGCCGGGGACACCAGGTCTACCCCGGGGCCGGCGGGACACCAGGTCTACCCCGGATCCATCGGGACACCAGGTCTACCCCGTATCCGGCGGGACACCAGGTCTACCCCGGTGCCCGGGACACCAGGTCTACCCCGGATCCGGCGGGACACCAGGTCTACCCCGTGGCCGGAGACACCAGGTCTACCCCGTGGCCGGCGGGACACCAGGTCTACCCCGGATCCATCGGGACACCAGGTCTACCCCGTGGCCGGGGACACCAGGTCTACCCCGGTGCCCGGGACACCAGGTCTACCCCGGATCCGGCGGGACACCAGGTCTACCCCGTGGCCGGGGACACCAGGTCTACCCCGGTGCCCGGGACACCAGGTCTACCTCGGATCCGGCGGGACACCAGGTCTACCCCGTTGCCGGGGACACCAGGTCTACCCCGGGGCCGGCGGGACACCAGGTCTACCCCGGATCCATCGGGACACCAGGTCTACCCCGTGGCCGGGGACACCAGGTCTACCCCGGTGCCCGGGACACCAGGTCTACCCCGGATCCGGCGGGACACCAGGTCTACCCCGTGGCCGGGGACACCAGGTCTACCCCGGTGCCCGGGACACCAGGTCTACCCTGGATCCGGCGAGACACCAGGTCTACCCCGTGGCCGGGGACACCAGGTCTACCCCGGTGCCCGGGACACCAGGTCTACCCCGGATCCGGCGGGACACCAGGTCTACCCCGTGGCCGGGGACACCAGGTCTACCCCGGGGCCGGCGGGACACCAGGTCTACCCCGGATCCATCGGGACACCAGGTCTACCCCGTGGCCGGGGACACCAGGTCTACCCCGGTGCCCGGGACACCAGGTCTACCCCGGATCCGGCGGGACACCAGGTCTACCCCGTGGCCGGGGACACCAGGTCTACCCCGGTGCCCGGGACACCAGGTCTACCTCGGATCCGGCGGGACACCAGGTCTACCCCGTTGCCGGGGACACCAGGTCTACCCCGGGGCCGGCGGGACACCAGGTCTACCCCGGATCCATCGGGACACCAGGTCTACCCCGTATCCGGCGGGACACCAGGTCTACCCCGGTGCCCGGGACACCAGGTCTACCCCGTGGCCGGGGACACCAGGTCTACCCCGGTGCCCGGGACACCAGGTCTACCCCGGTGCCCGGGACACCAGGTCTACCCCGGCCCCGGGGCCGGCGGGGGTCGGCCTTGCCCCCGAGTGGCGTGTGCCGTCCGGGGACAACAGGTCTACCTCGCTCCGGCGGGACTTAGTCGTATTTCGGCCGGTGCTGGGTAGACCTGTTGTCCCGGCCGGCTGCGGAAGTTCACCAAGGGGTCGCTGTTGCCGGCCGCCTCCGGCTGCCTCATCGTAAGAGGCGGCCTGAGGTGGCGCCTTTTCCCGGTCGAGCTCCATCGGTCCCCTTGGAGGTTTCGGCGCCTTCGGACTCATCTGTCCGTATTATGGGAGCGAGGTGACGGGCCGCATCCCCACAGGTTGGTTTCATGCCGTGCCTGTGTATAAGGCGGAGGGGAACGGCCGTGCTGGTGCGGTCGGCAGGACGGAGGAAGTGCCGCCTAGCCGGGACGAGTCTGCGTGTGGCTTTGTCCCGGCTCCCGTCTTTCCCGGGCCGAGAGAGAAGGGCTGCCGGAGAACCGGGGGGGATCTTCCCCGCGAGGCCGAGAGAGAAGGGGCTGCCGGAGAACCGGGGGCGATTCCCCCGCGAGGCCGAGAGAGAAGGGGCTGCCGGAGAACCGGGGGCGATCCCCCCGCGAGGCCGAGAGAGAAGGGCTGCTGGAGAACCGGGGGCGATCCCCCCGCGAGGCCGAGAGAGAAGGGCTGCCGGAGAACCGGGGGCGATTCCCCCGCGAGGCCGAGAGAGAAGGGGCTGCCGGAGAACCGGGGGCGATCCCCCCGCGAGGCCGAGAGAGAAGGGCTGCTGGAGAACCGGGGGCGATCCCCCCGCGAGGCCGAGAGAGAAGGGCTGCCGGAGAACCGGGGAGGATCTTCCCCGCGAGGCCGAGAGAGAAGGGCTGCCGGAGAACCGGGGGGGATCTTCCCCGCGAGGCCGAGAGAGAAGGGCTGCCGGAGAACCGGGGGGGATCTTCCCCGCGAGGCCGAGAGAGAAGGGCTGCCGGAGAACCGGGGGGGAATCTCCCCGCGAGGCCGAGAGAGAAGGGCTGCCGGAGAACCGGGGGGGAATCTCCCCGCGAGGCCGAGAGAGAAGGGCTGCCGGAGAACCGGGGGGGATCTTCCCCGCGAGGCCGAGAGAGAAGGGCTGCCGGAGAACCGGGGGGGATCTTCCCCGCGAGGCCGAGAGAGAAGGGCTGCCGGAGGACCGGGGGGGATCTTCCCCGCGAGGCCGAGAGAGAAGGGCTGCCGGAGGACCGGGGGGGATCTTCCCCGCGAGGCCGAGAGAGAAGGGCTGCCGAAAGACGATCCGAGAGAGCCGCTTGGCGGGCGTGTCCCGCTCCGGCCCGGCTTCTGCCGGCCGATTCGCAAGGGGGGGCGGCCCCCCTGGGCAGCGGTGGCGGGCGAGGCGGCGGCGCCTCGTCCCTTTCGTGCCTGGCCTTAAGCCGGGGCCCACTCGGCGGGCACTGTTTTGGGCTGTCGGCCCGCCTCGGCGGCGGTCGGCCCGCCCGGTAAAGCTGCGGAGCCCCGGGGTCGGGGCGCCCCGTCCCCGGCCCGCGTTGTTGAAGCCATCCCCCTTCCTCGGCCTTAAGCTGGGGACCCGCGTTGGCGGGCAGAGTTTTTTGGAGTTGACGGACCCGGCACCCGACGGAGGGAGCCCCCCGGACTTGTCCCGGGCGAGGCAGCGGCGCCTCGCCCACCTCGGTCGTGGCCGCATGGACCGAGCCGCTTATGCCGGGCGGGCTGGGTTGCCACGCGGGCCCGTGTTATTTTTTTTCCGCGGTTTAGGCGCGCCGGCGTGCGGGCAGAGTGGGGGCGCCCGCCCGGCCTCCGCGGATCTTTCTAATTTTTCTCCGGCGGCCTTAAGCCGCGGCACCGAGAAGCGTTGCGACGAAGGGGCGCGGCGGCGAGAGAGAAGGGAGCGAGCGGGAAGCCGGCGGGTCCGTGGGGGAGTGAGTCTCGCGTCTCGCCCCCCGGGTCCCCGGTGCCCCGGGCCCGCGGCCCCCGTGGCTAGCACGGATCGTTGCGAACGCGCCTCCATGTGCCTTATTGTCGTGCCGCTCCCCCGGCTATTTTTTCCCGGAAAGGGAGAGCCGGCCGCCGGTGGCGCGGTCCGGTGGCACTTTTTCTCGCACGCTCGGCCGGGTTCCCCGGGCCGGAAGGGGAAGCCGAGTCCCCCCGGCCTGGTGGGCCAGCCCAGTCCCAGTCCTGCCGTTGTTGCCTAGCCGAAAGGGAGCCGTTGGAGCCCGCGGGAAAACGGGCGGGCGG
>JAVKUW010000065.1:0-23914 GCA_031885435.1 Passerculus sandwichensis | reverse complement strand
TCCCCCCCCCAAATTTCCTCAAATTTCCCCAAAAATTCCCGCAAAATTCCCAAATTTTTCCCCAAATTCCTGCAATTTTCCATAAATAAAATTTTCAGATGTACCCAAAATTCCCCAAATTTCCCCAAATTTTCCCCAAGTAAAATTCCCAGATTTACCCAAACAATTCCCAAAATTTCCCCCAAATTTCCCCCAAATTTCCCCCAAATTCCCAAATTTTCCCAAAAAAATTTCCCAGATTTACCCAAAATTCCCCACGTTTCCCCCAAATTCCCAAATTTTTCCCAAAATCCCCCAAATTTTTCCCAAATTCCCCCAATTTATCCCCAAATTTTCCCCCTATATTTCCCCAAAAATTCCACCAAAATTCCCCAAGTTTTTCCCAAAATTCCCCCAAATTCCCAAATTTTTTCCAAATTTCACCCAAATAAATTTCCCAGATTTACCCAAAATTCCCCAAATTTCCCCCCAAAATTCCCCCCGAATTCCCAATTTTTTCCCAAAATCCCTCAAATTTTCCCCAAATTCCCAAATTTTTCCCCCAAAATTTCCCATCTTTACCCAAATTTCCCCAAATTTTTCCCAAATTCCCACAATTTATCCCCAAATTTTCCCCAAAAAATTTCCCAGATTTACCCAAAATTCCCCAAATTTCCCAAAAATTCCCGCAAAATTCCCAAATTTTTCCCACAAATAAATTTTTCAGATGTACCCAAAATTCCCCACATTTCCCCAAATTTTCCCCAAATAAAATTCCCAGATTTATCAAAAATTCCCGCAAACTTCCCCAATTTTTCCCAAAATCTTCCAAATTTTTCCCAATTTCCCCCAATTTATCCCCAAATTTTCCCCCCTAAATTTCCCCAAAAATTCCACCAAAATTCCCCAAATTTCCCCCAAAATTCCCCCAAATTTTCCCAATTTATCCCCAAATTTCCCCCCCAAATTTCCCAGAATTTCCAAAATCCCAAAAAATCCCCCAAAAATTCCCCCAAATCCCCAAATTTTTCCCAAAATCCCCAAATTTTTCCCAAATTTTCCCCCCAAAATTTCCCAGATTTACCCAAAATCCCCCCAAATTCCCAATTTTTTCCCAAATTTTCCCCAAAATCCCCAAAATTCCCCAAATTTCCCCCAAAACTCCCCCAAATTCCCAAATTTTTCCCCAAATCCCCCAATTTATCCCCAAATTTTCCCCCAAAATTTCCCAAATTTTTCCCAAAATTTCCCCCCAAAATTTCCCAGATTTACCCAAAATCCCCCAAAAAATTTCCTCCAAATTCCCAATTTTTCCCCCCAAATTTCCCAGATTTACTCAAATTTCCCCCTAAATTCCCAAATTTTTCCCAAAATCCCCCAAATTTCCCCCAAATTCCCAATTTTTCCCCAAATAAATTTCCCACATTCCCCCAAAATTCCCCAAATTTCCCCAATTCATCCCCAAATTTTCCCCCCAAAATTTCCCAGATTTACCCAAAATCCCCCAAAATCCCCAAATTTCCCCCAAAATTCCCCCAAATTCCCAAATTTTTCCCCAAATCCCCCGAATTTCCCCCAAATAAATTTCCCAGATTTACCCAAAATCCCCCAAATTTCCCCAAAAATTCCCTCAAATTCCCAAATTTTTCCCAAATTTTCCCCCCTAAATTTCGCCAAAAATTCCCCCAAATTCCCAAATTTTCCCCAAATTTTCCCCCAAATTCCCAAAATTTCCCAAAATTCCCAAATTCCCCCAAATTTCCCCGATTTCTCACCCGGGGTTTTCGCCGCCTCGGGGGCGCTGCAGGAAAGGGGGGGAGGGGTCAGAGAACCCCAAATTCCGCAAATTCCTCCCAAATTTTGGGGTCCAAAATTAATTTGGGGTTTGGGCTCCCCAAATTTTGGGGATTTTTTTGGGTGGGTCCCAAATTTTGGGGATTTTTTATTTTTTTTTTAATTTTGGGGTCCCCAAATTTTGGAGGTTTGGGGAATTTTTGGGGGTTCCCCAAATTTTTGGGGTCCAAAATCCCAAATTTGGGCTTTGGGCTCCCCAAATTTTGTGGGTTTTGAATTTTGGGGTTCCCAAATTTTTGGAGTTTTTGGGGTTCCCCCAATTTTTGGAGTTTTTTTTGTTCCCAATTTTTTTTTTATTTTTTGGGTTCCCCCCAATTTTTGGGGTTCGGGATCCCAAATTTGGGGTTTGGGGGGTCCCAAATTTTGGGGATTTTTTTAAAATTCAATTTTGGGGTCCCCAAATTTTGGGGGTTTGGGGAATTTTTGGGGGTTCCCCCAATTTTTGGGGTTTTTTTGTTCCCAATTTTTTTTTTTTTTTGGGGTCCTCCCAAATTTTTGGGGTCCAAAATCCCAAATTTGGAGCTTTGGGGTCCCCAAATTTTGGGGATTTTTTTTAAATTCAATTTTGGGGTCCCCAAATTTTGGGGATTTGGGGAATTTTTGGGGGTTCCCCAAATTTTTGGGCTCTGGGATCCCAAATTTGGGGTTTGGGCTCCCCAAATTTTGAGGATTTTTTTTGGGTGGGATCCGGAAATTTTGGGGTTTTTGAACTTTGGGGTTCCCCCAATTTTTGGGGTTTTTTTGTTCCCAAATTTTTTTTTATTTTTTGGGTTCCCCCCAAATTTTTGGGGTCCAAATTCCCAAATTTGGGGTTTGGGATCTCCAAATTTTGGGGATTTTTAAATTTTTTTCAATTTTGGGGTCCCCAAATTTTGGGGATTTGGGGAATTTTGGGTTCCAAAATTTTTGGGGATTCCCCAAATTTTTGGTCTCTGGGATCCCAAATTTGGGGTTTGGGCTCCCCAAATTTTGGGGTTTTTGATTTTTGGGGTTTCCCAAATTTTGGGGTCTGAGCTCCTCAAATTTTTTGGGTTCTCAAAATTTTTGGGATTTTTTTTGGGGGGGGGGGGAAATCCCAAATTTTGAGATTTTGGGGGTCCTGGAATTTTGGGTTCCAAAATTTTTGGGGTTCCCCAAATTTTTGGGGTTCGGGATCCCAAATTTGGGGTTTGGGGTCCCCAAATTTTGGGGATTTTTTTGGGTGGGATCCGGAAATTTTGGGGTTCCCAAATTTTGGGGTTTTTGAATTTTGGGGTTCCCAAATTTTTGGAGTTTTTGGGGTTCCCCCAATTTTTGGGTTTTTTTTGTTCCCAATTTTTTTCTTTTTATTTTTTGGGTTCCCCAAATTTTTGCGGTTCCCCCAAATTTTTGCGGTTCGGGATCCCAAATTTGGGGTTTGGGGGTCCCAAATTTTGGGGATTTTTTTAAAATTCAATTTTGGGGTCCCCAAATTTTGGGGGTTTGGGGAATTTTTGGGGTTTCCCCAAATTTTTGGGGTCCAAAATCCCAAATTTGGGGTTTGGGGTCCCCAAATTTTTGGGATTTTTTTGGGTGGGATCCGGAAATTTTGGGGTTTTTGAATTTTGGGGTTCCCCCAATTTTTGGGGTTTTTGGGGTTTCCCCAATTTTTGGGGTTTTTTTGTTCCCAATTTTTTTTATTTTTGGGGTTCCCCAAATCTTTGGGGTCTGAGCTCCTCAAATTTTTGGGGGTTCTCAAAATTTTTGGGATTTTTTTGGGGGGGAAATCCCAAATTTTGAGATTTTGGGGGTCCTGGAATTTTGGGTTCCAAAATTTTTGGGGTTCCCCAAATTTTTGGGGTCCAAAATCCCAAATTTGGGGTTTGGGCTCCCCAAATTTTAGGGATTTTTTTCGGGGGGGGTCCCAAATTTTGGGGATTTTAATTTTTTTTTTCAATTTTGGGATCCCCAAATTTTGGGGATTTTTTTTAAATTCAATTTTGGGGTCCCCAAATTTTTGGGATTTGGGGAATTTTTGGGGGTTCCCCAAATTTTGGGTCCAAAATCCCAAATTTGGGGTTTGGGCTCCCCAAATTTTGGGGATTTTTTTTGGGGGGGGGTCCCAAATTTTGGGGTTCCCAAATTTGGGGAGTTTTTGGGGTTCCCCCAATTTTTGGGGTTTTTTGTTCCCAATTTTTTTTTATTTTTTGGGTTCCCCCCAAATTTTTGGGGTTCGGGATCCCAAATTTGGGGTTTGGGGGTCCCAAATTTTGGGGATTTTTTTTAAAATTCAATTTTGGGGTCCCCAAATTTTGGGCATTTGGGGAATTTTTGGGGGTTCCCCAAATTTTTGGCGTCCAAAATCCCAAATTTGGGGTTTGGGGTCCCCAAATTTTTGGGATTTTTTTGGGTGGGATCCGGAAATTTTGGGGTTTTTGAATTTTGGGGTTCCCAAATTTTTGGGGTTTTTGGGGTTCCCCAAATTTTTGGGGTTTGGGATCCCAAATTTGGGGTTTGGGGGTCCCAAATTTTGGGGATTTTTTTTTAATTCAATTTTGGGCTCCCCAAATTTTGGAGGTTTGGGGAATTTTTGGGGGTTCCCCAAATTTTTGGTGCCCAAAATCCCAAATTTGGGGTTTGGGGTCCCCAAATTTTGGGGATTTTTTGGGTGGGATCCGTAAATTTTGGGGTTTTTGAATTTTGGGGTTCCCAAATTTTTGGAGTTTTTGGGGTTCCCCCAATTTTTGGGTTTTTTTTGTTCCCAATTTTTTTTATTTTTATTTTTTGGGTTCCCCAAATTTGGGAATTTTTGGGGTTTTTGGTTCCCCAAATTTGAGATTTTTGGGGTCCCCAAATTTGGGATTTTTGGGGTTTTTGGGTTCCCCAAATTTGGGATTTTTGGTTTCCCCAAATTTGGGATTTTTGGGGTTTTAGGGTTCCCCAAATTTGGGATTTTTGCGTTCCCCAAATTTGGGATTTTTGGGGATTTTGGGTTCCCCAAATCTGGGATTTTTGGATTCCCCAAATTTGGGATTTTTTGGGGGTTTGGGGTTCCTCAAATTTGGGATTTTTGGGTCCCCAATTTTGGGATTTTTGGGTTCCCCAAATGTGGGATTTTTTGGGGTTTTTGGGATTTTTTGGGTTTTTGGGGTCTCACCTGGGCTCGGCCTTTTTGCACTTGAATTTCTTACCTGGGGAGAGAATTCGGGGTCGGGAGGGGAACCCCAAAAATTGGGGAGGATTTGGGGGAAATTTGGGATTTTTGGGGACTTTTGGGGGAATTTTTTGGGGAATTTTGGGGGGAATTTTTGGGGGATCTTGGGGGATGACTTGGAAATTTTGGGGAAATGTTGCGGGAAAATTTGGGGAATTTTTGGGGAATTTTTGAGGTTTTTGGGGTTTTTGGGGTGGGGATTTTGGGGAAATTTTTGGGATTTCTGGGGGAATTTTTGGGGTTTTTAGGAGAATTTTCGGGGTTTTTGGGGTGGGGATTTGGGGGGACTTTTTGGGGTTTTTGGGGGAATTGTTGGGGCTTTTTGGGGTTTTTGGGGTGGGGATTTTTGGGGGAAATTTTGGGGTTTTGGGGTGGGAATTTGGGGGAATTTTTGGGTTTTTTGGGGTGGGGATTTTGGGGGAATTTTTAGGGTTTTTGGGGGAATTTTGGGAGAATTTTTAGGGGATTTTTGGGGGAATTTTTGGGGTTTTGGGGGAATTTTTGGGGTTTTTGGGGTGGGGATTTTGGGGATCCCGGGGTTTTTGGGGTGGGGATTTTTGGGGAATTTTTGGGGTTTTTGGGGTGGGGATTTTGGGGGGAATTTTTGGGGGATCTTGGGGGATGACCTCGCAATTTTGGGCAAATGTTGCGGGAAAATTTGGGGGATTTTTGGGGTTTTTGGGGAATTGTTGGGGGTTTTTGGGGGAACTTTTGGGATTTTTGGGGTGGGGATTTTTGGGATCCTGGGTTTTTTTTTTGGGGTGGGGAATTTTGGGGGAATTTTGGGGTTTTTGGGGTGGGGATTTGGGGGAATTTTGGATTCTTGGGGGAACTTTCGGGAGAATTTTTGGGTTTTTGGGGCGGGGATTTCTGGGTTTTTGGGTGAATTTTGGGTTTGGGATTTTTGGGTTCTTGGGAAGCTCCAGGGAGGATTTTGGGGTCCCGCGGGGGTTTTGGGGCTCGAGAATTTTGGGGTTTTTGGGGGAATTTTTGGGGTTTTTGGGGTGGGATTTTTGGGGGATTTTTGGGGGATGATTTGGAAATTTTTGAGGGATTTTTAGGAATTTGGGGAAATTTGGATTTTGGGGATGTGGGGGGGGAAATTTTGGGGGAATTTTTGGGATTTTTGGGGTGGGGATTTTGGGGGAATTTTTGGGGTTTTTGGGGTGGGGATTTTGGGGTTTTGGGGGGAATTTTGGGAGGGTTCGGGGGTTTTAGGGTCCAGGACTTTGGGGGGTTTGGGGTCAGGATTTTTGGGGACTTTGGGGTTTGGGGTTTTGAAATTTTGGGGTTTTTGGGGTTTTTGGGGTGGGGATTTTGGGGGGATTTTTGGGGGAATTTTTGGGGTGGCAATTTTGGGGGGATTTTTGGGGGAATTTTTGGGGTTTTTGGGGGTCGGGAATTTTGGGGGAAAAATTTTTGGGGTTTTTGGGGTCGGGATTTTGGGGGAATTTTTAGGGATTTGGGGTGAGGAATTTTGGGGATTTTTGGGGGATGAGTTGGAAATTTTCGAGGGATTTTTAGGAATTTGGGGAAATTTGGATTTTGGGGATGTGGGGGGGGAAATTTCGGGGGAATTTTTGGGGGAATTTTTGGGGTTTTTGGGGTGGGGATTTTGGGGATCCCGGGGGTTTTTGGGGTTCGGATTTTTGGGGTTTGGGGTTTGGGATTTTTGGGGTTTTTGGGGTGGGGATTTTTGGGGTTCGGGTTTTTGGGGTCAGGATTTTGGGGGTTTTTGGGGTTTTGGGGCAGTTTTTGGGGTTGGGATTTTTGGGGCACTTTTGGGGGAATTTTTGGAGTCCTGGGGAGTTTTGGGGTGGGGATTTTTGGAGATTTTTGGGGTTTTTGGGGGTCGGGAATTTTGGGGATTGGGATTTTTGGGATTTTTGGGGTTTTTGGGGTGGGGATTTTTGGGGGTCAGGATTTTTGGGGTTCGGGGATTTTAGGCTTCGGGGATTTGGGGGTTTGGGATTTTGGGGATTTTTGGGGTTTTTGGGGTTTGGGGTTTTTGGGGTTTTGGGGTTTTTGGGTTTGGGGTTTTTGGGGTTTTGGGGTTTTTGGGGTTTGGGATTTTTGGGGTTTTTGGGGTTTTTGGGGATTTTGGGGTGACTCACTGAGGGCGATCAGCACCCCCAGCACGAACATGACGATGCTCAGGATCAGCCCCGCCAGCCGCAGCGATTCGTAATCTGGGCACCCCCAAAAAGCCCCGAAATCAACCCAAAACCGCCCTCGGCACCCCCAGAAATGAAATCCCCACCCCCCAAAACCCCCAGGGACCCCAAAACCCCAAAAATTCACCCCAAAAATCCCCAGATTTACCAAAATCCTCCAAAAAAATCAACATAAAATCACCCCAAAAGCCCCAAATTAACCCCAAAATCAACGCAAAAAAACCCCAAAAAATGAAATTTCTGCACCCCAAAACCCCCAGGGAACCCAAAAGTCAAAAAATTCACCCCAAAAATCACCAAAAAAACCTCAAAATGCACCAAAATAATCCAAAAATCAACATAAAATCACAAAAAAGCCCCAAATTCACCCCAAAATCGACCCAAAGAAGCCCAAAAATGAAATTTCTGCACCCCAAAAACCCCGGGGAACCCAAAACACCAAAAATTCACCCCAAAAACCCCAAAATTCAACATAAAATCACCCAAAAAGCCCCAAATTCACCCAAAATCAATGCAAAAAAAAAACCAAAAAATGAAATTTCTGCCCCCGAAAAACCCCAGGGACCCCAAACCCCCAAAAAATTCGCCTCAAAATCACCCAAATCTTCCAAAATTTCCCCCAATCCCCCCAAAATTCCCCTAAAATCCCCCCAAAATCCCAAAATTTCCCCAAAAACCCCCAAATTTCACCTAAAATACCCTAAAAATTCTCCCCAAATCCACAATGCTCACCCCAAAAATCCAAATTTCCCAAAAATTTCCCAGAATTTCCCCAAAATTCCCCAAATTTGCCCAAATTCCCCCCAAATTCCCCTAAATCCCCCAAAATTTCCCCCAAATTTCCCCCAAAATTCCCCTAAAATCCCCCAAATCTTCCAAAATTTCTCCCAATCCCCAAATTCCCCTAAAATCCCCAAATTTCTCCCAAAATTCCCCCCTAAAAAACCCCAAATTTCACCTAAAATCCCCTAAAAATTCTCCCAAATCCGCAATGCTCCCCCCAAAAATCCCAAATTTTCCCCCAAAATTTCCCAGAATTTCCCCCCAAATTTCCCAAATCCCCAAAAATTTCCCAAATTTGCCCAAAATTCTCCCCAAAATTCTCCAAGTCCCCCAAAATTTTCCCCAGATTCCCCAGAATTTCCCCAAAATTCCCCTAAAATCCCCCAAATCTTCCAAAATTCCCCCAAATTTCCCCCAAAATTCCCCTAAAATCCCCAAATTCCCCAAATTTCCCCCCAAATTTCCAAAATTCCCCCAAATTTTCCCCAAACTTCCCCCAATTTTCCCCAAAATTCCCCTGAATCCCCAAAATTTTCCCCCAAATTCCCCAGAATTCCCCCAAATTTCCCAAATCTTCCAAAATTTCCCCCAATCCCCCCAAAATTCCCCTAAAATCCAAAATTCCCCTAAAATCCCCAAAATCCCCAAAATTTTCCCTAAATTTCCCCCCAAAAACCCCAAATTTCACCTAAAATCCCCCAAAAATTCTCCCCAAATCTGCAATGCTCACCCCAAAAATCCCAAAATTTTCCCCAAAATTTCCCAAAATTCCCCAAAATTCCCCCCAAATTTGCCCAAATTCCCCTAAATCCCCAAAAATTTTCCCCAAAATTCCCCCAAAATTCCCCTAAAATCCCCCAAATCTTCCAAAATTTCCCCCAATCCCCCCAGAATTCCCCTAAAATCCCAAAATTCCCCAAATTTCCCCCCAAATTTCCAAAATTCCCCCAAATTTTCCCCAAACTTCCCCCAATTTTCCCCAAAATTCCCCCAAAATTCCCCAAAAATCCCCAAAATTCCCCCAAAATCCCAAAATTTTCCCCAAAATTTCCCAGAATTTCCCCAAATTTCCCCCAAATTTCCAAAATCCCCCAAATTTACCCAAATTTGCCCAAATTCCCCCCAAATTCCCCCTCACCGTAGTGAAAAGGCTCCCGGGCCCGCGCAGCCTCTGCAAAAGAAAATTCGGAAATTTGGGAAAATTTGGGAAAATTTGGGGATTTTTGGGGCAAAAATTGGGATTTTGGGGGGATTTTTGGGGTTTGGGGAGTTCAGGATTTTGGGGGGAAATTGGGATTTTTGGGGGATTTTGGGGGATTTTGGGGATTTGGGGAGTTCGGGATTTTGGAGGGAAATTGGATTTTTGGGGGGATTTTTGGGGGGGATTTTGAGGAGTTCAGAATTTTGGGGCAAACTGGGAATTTTGGGGATTTTTGGGGATTTGGGGAGTTCAGGATTTTGGGGAAAATTGGGATTTTTGGGGGATTTTTGGGAATTTTGGGGGTTTGGGGAGTTCGGGATTTTGGGGGCATTTTGGGATTTTTGGGGGGAATTTTGGGAATTTTGTGGTTTTGGGGAGTTCAGGATTTTGGGGGAAAATTGGGATTTTTGGGGGGATTTTTGGGGATTTTGGGAGTTCGGGATTTTGGGGGGAAATTGGGATTTTTGGGGGAGTTCAGGAATTTCGGGGTTTTGGGGAATTTGGCGTTCTGGGAATTCACCCTCTGGGGTTTTGGGCGAGTTCGGGATTTTTTGGGGGGAGTTTGGGATTTTTTGAGGGGGGTTTGGGGTTTTTGGGGGGGGTTTGGGGTTTTTGGGGGGAATTTGGGGTTTTTGGGGGGAATTCGGGGTTTTTGGGGGACAATTCGGGTTTTTTGGGGAATTCGGGGTTTCAGGAATTGGGAAATTGTTCAGCACCCCCAGAACCCACCCAGGGAGCCCCAGAGCCACCCGGGACCCCCAAAACCCACCCGGGACCCCACAGAACCCCATAGAACCCATCCAGGACCCCCTAAAACCCCCCAAAAGCCCCCCAAAACCCACCCGGACCCCACAGAATCGCCCAGGACCCCCAAAGAATCCACCCGGGACCCCACAGAACCCCCAGGACCCCACAGAACCCCAAAGAACGCACCCAGGACCCCCTAAAACCCACCCGGACCCCACAGAACCCACCCGGACCCCATAAAAACTCCCCAGAACCCACCCGGGACCCCACAGAACTCACTGGGACCCCCAGAACCCACTGGAAGCGCCCAGATCCCACCCGGGACCCCCAAAACCCACCCGGGACCCCCGAGAACCCACCCGGGACCCCACAGAACCCCCCAGAACCCCCCAGAACCCCAACCCGAGACTCCCCCAGAACCCACCCGGGACCACAAAGAACCCCCAGAACCCCCAAAGAATCCACCCAGGACCCCACAGAACCCCAAAGAACCCCATTGGGACCCCCAGAACCCACTCGGACCCCACAGAGCCCACCCGGGACCCCCCAGAACCCCCCAAACCCACCCGGGACCCCAAAGAAACCCCATAGAACCCATTGGGACCCCCAGAACCCACACGGACCCCACAGAGCCCACCCGGGACCCCCCAGAACCCACTCGGACCCCCCAAAACCCACCCGGGACCCCCCAGAACCCCAAAGAACCCCATTGGGACCCCCAGAACCCACTCGGACCCCCCAGAACACCCTAGGACCCCCCAGAACCCCACAGAGCCCAACTGGGACCCCCGAGAACCCACCCGGGACCCCCCAGAACCCATCCAGGACCCCACAGAACCCCCAGGATCCCACAAAATCCCCCAGAACCCACCCGGGACCCCACAGGAACCCACCCAAAACCCACCCGGACCCCAAGGAACCCCCAGGACCACGCAGAACCCACCCGGGACCCCCCAGAACCCCCCAAACCCACCCGGGACCCCACAGAACCCCCAGGACCCCCCAGAACCCATCCCGGACCCCAAAGAAACCCCACAGAGCCCATTGGGACCCCCAGAACCCACACGGACCCCACAGAACAGCCTGGGACCCCCCAGAACCCCCCAAACCCACCCGGGACCCCCCAAAACCCGCCCGGACCCCATAGAACCCCACAGAACCCACCCTGGACCCCATAGAAACCCCACAGAACCCCCAAAACCCACCCCGGGACCCCCTAAAAGCCACCCGGGACCCCACAGAACCCCAAAGAACCCCATTGGGACCCCCAGAACCCACTCGGACCCCCCAGAACACCCTGGGACCCCCCAGAACCCCACAGAGCCCACTCGGGACCCCCCAGAACACACCCGGGACCCCCCAGAACACCCCCAAAACCCACCCGGGACCCCAAAGAACCCCCAAAACCCACCCAAACCCATCCCGGACCCGAAAGAAACCCCATAGAACCCATTGGGACCCCCAGAACCCACACGGACCCCACAGAACAGCCTGGGACCCCCCAGAACACACCCAGGATCCCCCAGAACACCCTGGGACCCCATAGAACCCCACAGAGCCCACCCGGGACCCCCCAGAGCCCACTCGGGACCCCAAAGAAACCCCATAGAACCCATTGGGATCCCCCAAAACCCACCCAGGACCCCCCAGAACCCCCCAGAACCCACCCAGGACCCCCCAGGACACACCCAAAACCCACCCGGGACCCCACAGAGCCCATTGGGACCCCCCAGAACACACCCAAAACCCACCCGGAACCCCCCAGCACCCACCCGCACCCCGTAACAGCCACCCTGCGCCCCACAGCACCCCAAAGCTCTGCGCTGGCACCCCATAGCACCCAGAGCACCCCAAATCCTGCCCCGGCACCCACAGCACCCACAGCACCCACAGCACCCCAAATCCTGCCCCGGCACCCCAAATCCTGCCCGGCACCCCATAGCGCCCACAGCACCCACAGCACCAAATGCTGTCCCGGCACCCACAGCACCCAAATCCCCGCTCTGGCACCCCGTAACACCCTGCACCCCACAGCACCCTCTGCACCCCAAAACCCTGCACCGGCACCCACAGCACCCTATAGCACCCACAGCACCCACCCTGCAGCCCAAATCCGCACTGGCACCCACAGCACCCACCCGGCACCCACAGCACCCAAATCACACACTGGCACCCATCCTGGCACCCACCCGGCACCCCCCGTGCTTCACCCAGCACCCACCCTGCACCCTCAGCACCCCAAACCCTGCAGTGGCACCCACAGCACCCACAGCACCCCCTGGCACCCAAACCCCCGCATTGGCACCCACAGCACCCACCCGGGAGCCCCTCAGCACCCAAACCCTGCATTGGCACCCCCGGCACCCACCTGCACCCCCTGGCACCCCAAATCCCACACAGGCACCCACAGCACCCACCCGGGACCCACAGCACCCACCGGGCACCCCAAACCCCCTCACTGGCACCCAGTCAGCACCCACCCAGCACCCCCTGGCACCCATCCTGCACCCCCAGCACCCCCTGGCACCCAAACCCCCGCATTGGCACCCACAGCACCCACCCGGGACCCTGTGGCACCCACAGCACCCAAATCCCACATTGGCACCCACAGCACCCACCTTGGACCCCTGGCACCCACCCTGCACCCCGCAGCACCCAAATCCCTGCACTGGCACCCACAGCACCCACCCTGGACCCCTGGCACCCATCGAGCACCCATCCTGCACCCACAGCACCCATCCTGCACCCCAAATCCCTGCATTGGCACCCACAGCACCCACCCGGGACTCATCCTGCACCCCCAGGGGACCCCAGCACCCACCCTGCACCCACCTGGCACCCAAATCCTGCAGGAGCACCAACCCAGCACCCACCCGGGATCCCACAGCACCCAAACCCTGCACTGGCACCCACAGCACCCACCCAGCACCCCCTGGCACCCAACCTGCACCCATCCTGCACCCCAAACCCTGCAGAAGCACCCACAGCACCCACCCGGCACCCCCCGTGCTTCACCCAGCACCCACCCTGCACCCACCCGGGCACCCCAAATCCCTGCAGTGGCACCCACAGCACCCACCAGCACCCCTGGCACCCTTCGAGCACCCATCCTGCACCCACAGCACCCAAACCCCTGCACTGGCACCCACAGCACCCACCTTGGACCCCTGGCACCCAAATCCTGCAGGAGCACCCCTGGCACCCACCCTGCACCCACCCTGCACCCCAAACCCTGCACTGGCACCCACAGCACCCACCCGGGACCCCCTGGCACCCAAACCCCACATTGGCACCCCCTGGCACCCCTGGCACCCACCCTGCACCCATCCTGCACCCCCAGCACCCACTGGCACCCTAAACCCCTGCAGTGGCACCCACAGCACCCACCCTGCACCCACCCTGCACCGCAAATCCCACACGGGCACCCACAGCACCCACCCGGGACTCACCCTGCGCCCCACAGCACCCAAACCCCTGCACTGGCACCCACAGCACCCACCTTGGACCCCTGGCACCCAAATCCCCGCATTGGCACCCACAGCACCCACCCGGGAGCCCTCAGCACCCAAACCCTGCAGTGGCACCCACAGCACCCACCCAGCACCCACAGCACCCACCCTGCACCCACAGCACCCACCCTGCACCCACAGCACCCACAGCACCCACCCTGCACCCCAAATCCCTGCACTGGCACCCACAGCACCCATCCGAGACCCCACAGCACCCTTCGAGCACCCACCCTGCACCCACAGCACCCCAAATCCCGCACTGGCACCCACAGCACCCACCTTGGACCCCTGGCACCCAAATCCCCGCATTGGCACCCACAGCACCCAGCCGGGACCCCCCTGCACCCCTCGGGACCCCCCCGCACCCAAACCCTGCTTTGGCACCCACAGCACCCACCCTGCACCCAAATTCCGCAGTGGCACCCACAGCACCCACCCTGGACCCCTGGCACCCATCGAGCACCCATCCTGCACCCACAGCACCCATCCAGCACCCCAAATTCCACAGTGGCACCCACAGCACCCACCCGGGATCCCACAGCACCCAAACCCCTGCACTGGCACCCAGTCAGCACCCACCCTGCACCCATCCTGCACCCCCAGCACCCACTGGCACCCTAAACCCCTGCATTGGCACCCACAGCACCCACCCTGCACCCACCCTGCACCCCAAATTCCGCAGTGGCACCCACAGCACCCACCCGGGACCCACAGCACCCATCCTGCACCCACAGCACCCACCCAGCACCCCCTGGCACCCAACCTGCACCCATCCTGCACCCCAAATCCTGCAGTGACACCCACAGCACCCATCGAGCACCCATCCTGCACCCACAGCACCCCAAATCCCGCACTGGCACCCACAGCACCCACCCGGGACTCATCCTGCACCCCCAGCACCCAAACCCCTGCACTGGCACCCACAGCACCCACCTTGGACCCCTGGCACCCAAATCCTGCAGCAGCACCCCTGGCACCCACCCAGCACCCACCCGGCTCCCACAGCACCCGCAGCACCCACCCTGCACCCACCCAGCACCCACCCTGCACCCACCCAGCACCCACCCTGCACCCTGTGGGCACCCATCCTGCACCCCAAACCCTGCATTGGCACCCACAGCACCCACCCGGGACTCATCCTGCACCCACAGTGGACCCCCAGCACCCACCTTGGACCCCTGGCACCCATCCTGGCACCCATGCTGGCACCCACCCTGCACCCCAGAGCACCCACCCGGGGCACCCAAATCCTACAGCGGCACCCACAGCACCCACCCGGGACCCCTGGCACCCATCCTGGCACCCACCCTGCACCCCAGCACCCATCCTGCACCCCAGAGCACCCACCCGGGACCCCTGGCACCCATCCTGGCACCCATCCTGCACCCACAGCACCCATCCTGCACCCACCGGGGCACCCCAAACCCCTGCATTGGCACCCCCGGCACCCACCCGGGGCACCCTGGCACCCAAACCCCCGCACTGGCACCCACAGCACCCACTCAGCACCACCTGGCACCCCAAATCCTGCACCCATCCGGCACCCCCTGCACCCTCGGGCACCCCAAACCCTGCACTGGCACCCACAGCACCCACCACCAGCACCCCCTGGCACCCACCCAGCACCCTCGGGACCCTCCAGGACTCCCTGGCACCCCCCTGGCACCCCTGCAGTGCCCACCTGTGCCACCCCTGCACCCACCCTGCACCCTGCAGCACCCAGGGCACCCTGGCACCCACCCTGCACCCATTCCACACCTTGGCACCCACCCTGCACCCATCCTGCACCCTGGCACCCACCTGGCACCCACCCTGCCACCCTGGCACCCACCCTGGCACCCACCCTGGCACCCACCCTGCACCCATCCCGCAGCCCTGGCACCCACCCGGCACCCCCTTGGCACCCTGCAACGCCCATCCTGCACCCTCTGGCACCCTGCCACCCTGGCACCCATCCTGCACCCTCTGGCACCCTGCAGCACCCACCCGTGCCAGCCCTGGCACCCACCCTGCACCCCAAACCCCTGCAGTGGCACCCCTGGCACCCATCCTGCACCCACCCTGCGGTGCCCACCCGTGCCAGCCCTGGCACCCCAGATCCTGCACTGGCACACCTGGCACCCCCCCTGGCACCCACCCTGCACCCTGCAGCACCCACCTGTGCCAACCCTGGCACCCCAAATCCCTGCATTGGCACCCCTGGCACCCCGTGGCACCCACCCTGCACCTGCTGCAGTGCCCCCTGCACTGGCACCCCGGGCACCCCAAATCCCCTGCACTGGCACCCCCCAGCACCCCCTGGCACCCCCTGCAGTGCCCACCTGTGCCCCCGATCCCTGCACTGGCACCGCTGGCACCCCCAGATCTTGCACTGGCACTGCCCAGCACCCCCAAATCCCGCTCAATGCCCCCCAGGATCCCCTGGCACCCATCCTGCACCACCTGCAGTGCCCACCTGTGCCCCAAATCCCTGCATTGGCACCCCCGGCACCCCCTGGCACCCACCCTGCACCCATCCTGCCCCACCCTGCGGTGCCCCTGCAGCGCCCACCTGTGCCCCAAATCCTGGCAGCAGCACCGCCCTGGCACCCCAAATCCCTGCATTGACACCCCCAGGACCCCCTGGCACCCCCAGATCCCCCTCAATGCCCCCCAGGACCCCCTGGCACCCATCCCCTGCACCCACCTGTGCCCCGATCCCTGCATTGGCACCCCCGGCACCCCAAATCCCTGCACTGGCACCTCCTAGGACCCCCTGGCACCCAAATCCCTGCATTGCACCCCTCAGTGCCCCCTGGCACCCCCTGGCACCCATCCTGGCACCCTCAGTGCCCCCCCAGCACCCCTTGGCACTCACCCTTGCACCCCCTGCAGTGCCCACCTGTGCCCCCAATCCCTGCACTGGCACCCCCGGCACCCCCTGCAGTGCCCCCCCAGGACCCCTCAGTGCCCCCTGGCACCCCCAATCCCTGCATTGGCACCCCTGGCACCCTCAATGCCCACCCAGGACCCCCTGGCACCCCCTGGCCCCCCCAAAGCCCCCCGGGCCCCCGCACCTCCCATGGCGGGCTCAGTGGGGTGGCCATGGCGCCTCCGCTCCGCTCCGCTCGGGTTCGGTTTCGGGTTCGTTCGGCTCCGCTTCGGGTCCCGTTCGGCTCCGCTTCGGCTCCGCTCGGCTTCGGGTCCGCTCGGCTCCGCTCCGGGTTCGGTTCGGGTTCGGCTCCGCTTCGGCTCCGCTTCGGGTCCGGTTCGGGTTCGGCTCCTTTCGGGGTCCCCCCCCCACCCCGGTTCGGGTTCGGAGCCTTCGGGTCCGTTCGGAACCACCGGAACCGCTCGGAACCGCTCGGAACCGCTCGGAACCGCTCGGAACCGCTCGGGTCCGCTCGGAACCGCTCGGGTCCGTTCGGAACCGCTCGGAACCGCTGGAAACCGCTCGGAACCGCTCGGGTTTGTTCGGAACCGCTGGGAACCGCTCGGAACCACCGGAACCGCTCGGAACCGTTCGGAACCGCTCGGGTCCGTTCGGAACCGCTCGGAACCGCTGGAAACCGCTCGGAACCGCTCGGGTTTGTTCGGAACCGCTCGGGTCCGTTCGGGTCCCTTCGGAACCGCTGGGAACCGCCCGGAACCGCTCACATCTCGTGAGAGTGGTCCGTTCGGAACCGCTCGGAACCGCTCGGGTCCGTTCGGAACCGCTCGGGTTTGTTCGGAACCGGTGGGAACCGCTCGGAACCGCTCGGGTTTGTTCGGAACCGCTCGGGTCCGTTCGGCTCCGCTCGGCTGCGGCCGCCGCGCTGCGGCAGAAGGGGCGGGGCCAGCGCGGGGAGGCCACGCCCAGCGGGGCGGGGAGCGGCAGAGACCCCAAAAAAACGGCCCCAAAAAAAAGCACCAAAAATGCACCAAAATGCACCAAAATGCCCCAAAAATGCACCAAAAACGCCCCCAAAATGCCTCAAAACCGCTCCGAAAAATTGAAAAAAAATCCCCCCAAAAATGTTACCACAATATAAAAATATATACAGCCAAAAAAATATATAGAGCCTCAAAACTGTTCCGAAAAATTGAAAAAAAAAAGCCAAAAAATGTTACCAAAATATAAAAATGTATAGAGCCAAAAAAATAGACCCGAAACCGCATGAAAATACCCCCAAAAACAACAGAAAAATTTTTAAAAATAAAAAAAAATAACCCCAAAATATACTCCAATAATGCAACCAAACCACCCAAAAATAGCCCCAAAAATCAAAACAAATCTAAAAAATTACCCCGAATATTACCAAAAAACTAACCCCCAAACCACCCAGAAATACTCAAAAAATACCCAAAAATAAAAAAAGATATATCCCAAATATTACCCAAAAATACCGTCAAAATACTCCAAAATGCCCCAAAAACTGGAAAAATTTCCTAAAAAACACCATCAAAATATAAAAAAAATATACCCCCAAAACCCACCCCAAATAGCCCTAAAATAGTCCCAAAAATTGAAAAAAAAAATCCCAAAAAATCCTCAAATTATGCCACAAAAATAACCCCTAAAATCACCCATGATGCCCCAAAAATGACGTGGAAAATTGGAAAACAAATCCAAAATTACCCCCAAAATTGCTCCCAAAATAGACCCCAAAAACACCCCCAAAAATGCCTCGAAAATGACGCGAAAAATTGGGAGAATTCCCAGAAAATGCCCCCCAAAATACCCCAAAATATACCCCAAAAATAGCCCCAAAACCACCCAAAAATACTCAAAAAACACCCCAAAAATTTTTAAAAATCGCAGAAATACCCCAAATATTACCCAAAAACACCCCCCAAAATGCCCCAAAAACTGGAAAAAACATCCAAAAAATATCCCCAAAAATGGCCCAAAATAGACCCCAAAAATACCAGAAAATGCCCCGAAAATGCCCCGAAAAATTGAAAAAAATCCAAAAAATACCCCCAAAATTGCACCCAAAATAGACCCCAAAAATGTCCCCAAAAAAGATCCCAAAAATGCCCGAAAATGCCCCAAAAATGCCACGAAAAATTGGAAAAAAAATCCCAAAAATGCTCCCCAAAAATGCCCCAAAATAGACCCCCAAAATGGCCCCAAACCCACTCAAAAATAGCCCCAAGAATGCCCAAAAATGCCACGAAAAACTGAAAATAAATCCAAAAAATACCCCCAAAATGGCCCAAAACAGACCCAAAAATGCCCCTAAAAATTGGGAAAAAAATCCCCAAAAATCCCCCCAAAATGCCACGAAAACTTGGAAAAAACATCCAAAAAATCCCCCCAAAAATTGCCCAAAATAGACCCCAAAATGCCAGAAAACGCCCCAAAAATGCCCCGAAAAATTGGAAAAAAATTCCAAAAAATACCCCCAAAATTGCACCCAAAATAGACCCCAAAAATGTCCCCTAAATTGCACCCAAACCCACTCAAAAATACCCCCAAAATGCCCCAAAAATGCCACGAAAAACTGAAAATAAATCCAAAAAATCCCCCCAAAATGGCCCAAAACAGACCCTAAAAATTGGGAAAAAATCCCAAAACCCCCCCCCAAAAATGCCACGAAAACTTGGAAAAAATCCCAAAAAAATCCCCCCAAAATGCCCCAAAACCACCCAAAAATACTCAATAAACGCCCCAAAAATTAAACCAAAAAATCTCCAAAATGCCCCAAATATCACCCAAAAATAACCCCGAAATAGCCTAAAAGTTGGGAAAAAATCCAAAAATGCTCCCCAAAAATGCCCCAAAAAAGACCCCAAAAATGGCCCCAAAACCGCTCAAAAATAGCCCCAAGAATGCCCCAAAAATGCCACGAAAATTTGAAAAAAATCCAAAAAATCCCCCCAAAATGGCCCAAAACAGACCCTAAAATGCCCCTAAAAATTGGAAAAAAAATACCAAAAAATCCCCCCAAAAATGCCACGAAAACTTGGAAAAAATTCCCAAAAAATTCCCCAAAATAGCCCCAAAACCACCCAAAAATACTCAATAAATGCCCCAAAAATTAAACCAAAAAATCTTCAGAATACCCCAAATATCACCCAAAAATAACCCCAAAAATGGAAAAAAAATCCCAAAAATGCTCCCCAAAAATGCCCCAAAATAGTCCCGAAAAATGGCCCCAAAAATGCCCCGAAAATTTAGAAAAAACATCCAAAAAATATCCCCAAAAATGGCCCAAAATAGACCCTAAAAATTGGAAAAAAATCCCAAAAAATCCCCCAAAAAATGCCACGAAAACTTGGAAAAAATCCCCAAATAATCCCCCCCAAATCACCCAAAAATACTCAATAAATTCCCCAAAAATTAAACAAAAAATCTCCAAAATGCCCCAAATATCACCCAAAAATAACCCCAAAATACCCCAAAAATTGGGAAAAAATTCCAAAAATGCTCCCCAAAAATGCCCCAAAAGAGACCCCAAAAATGGCCCCAAACCCACTCAAAAATAGCCCCAAAATGCCCCAAAAATGCCACGAAAAACTGAAAATAAATCCAAAAAATACCCCCAAAATGGCCCAAAACAGACCCTAAAAATTGGAAAAAAAATCCCAAAAAATCCCCCCAAAAATGCCACGAAAACTTGGAAAAAATCCCAAAAAATCCCCCCAAAATGCCCCAAAACCACCGAAAAATACTCAATAAACGCCCCAAAAATTAAACCAAAAAATCTCCAAAATATCCCAAATATCACCCAAAAATAACCCCAAAATAGCCCAAAAATTGGAAAAAAATTCCAAAAAATGCTCCCCAAAAATGCCCCAAAATAGACCCCAAAAATGCCCCGAAAATGCCCCGAAAATTTGGAAAAAATTCCAAAAAATACCCCCAAAATTGCACCCAAAATAGACCCCAAAAATGTCCCCAAAAAAGCCAGAAAATGCCTCAAAAACGCCACGAAAAATTGGGGAGAAAATCCCAAAAATGCTCCCCAAAAATGCCCCAAAAGAGACCCCAAAAATGGCCCCAAAACCGCTCAAAAATAGCCCCAAGAATGCCCCAAAAATGCCACGAAAATCTGAAAAAAATTCCAAAAAATACCCCCCAAAATGGCCCAAAACAGACCCTAAAAATTGGAAAAAAAATCCCAAAAAATCCCCCCCAAAAATGCCACGAAAACTTGGAAAAAATCCCAAAAAAATCCCCCCAAGATGCCCAAAACCACCCAAAAATACTCAATAAACGCCCCAAAAATTAAACCAAAAAATCTCCAAAATAACCCAAATATCACCCAAAAATAACCCCAAAATAGCCCAAAAATACCATCAAAAATACCCCAAATATCCAAATATTATCCCTAAAATTACCCCAAAATACTCCCCAAAATAATACCCCAAAATTATAAAAATATCCCCAAAAATTCACAAAAAATTACTCTCAAAAATACCCCCAAAATCATAAAAATATCCCCCAAAATACACAAAAAATTAATCTTAAAAATACCCCAAAAATCATGAAAATATCCCCAAAATTCATAAAAATATCCCCAAAAATACTCCAAAAATTACCCTCAAAAAAACCCAAAAATCATAAAAATATCCCCAAAAATACACAAAAAATTGCCCTCCAAAATACCCCAAAATCATAAAAATTCCCCAAAAATACACAAAAAATTACCCTCAAAAATACCCCTAAAATTCCCCCCAAATCCCCCAAATTTCCCCAAAACTTTCCCCAAATTTCCTCTCAAAATTCCTTCAAATCCCAAATCTTTAAAATTTGCCTCAAATTCGTCCCAAAATTCCCTCAAATGCCTGAAAATTCCCCCCAAATTCCCCAAATTTCCCCTAAAATTCCCCAAATTCCCCCCAAATTCCCCCAAATTCCCCAAATTTCCCCAAATTTCCCCAAATTCCCGCTCAAAATTCCCTCAAATCCCAAATCTTTAAAATTTGCCTCAAATTCCTCCCCAAATTTTCCCAAAATTCCCCAAATTTCCCCTAAAATTCCCCCAAAATTCCCCAAATCCCCCAAATTTCCCCAAAACTTCACCCAAATCTTTAAAATTTGCCTCAAATTCCTCCCAAAAATTCCCTCAAAATTCCCCAAATTTTCCCTTAAAATTCCCCAAATCTTCCCCCAAATTTCCTCTCAAAATCCCCTCAAATCCCAGATCTTTAAAATTTGCCTCAAATTCCTCCCAAAATTCCCCCCAAATTTCCCCGAAAATTGCCCCAAAATTTCCCCTAAAATTCCCCCAAATTCCCCCAAATCTCCCCCAAAAATTCCCCAAAATCCCAATTTTTCCGCCAAATCCCAAAAAATCCCCAAATTTTCCCTAAAATTCCCCAAAATACCCAAAATATTTCCCCCATATCCCTGAAATCCCCCCAAAATTCCCAGAACTTTCTTCAAAATTCCCCCAAATCCTGAAATTCCCCTGCAAATTCCCTCAAATCCCAAATCTTTAAAATTTGCCTCAAATTCCTCCCAAAATTCCCCAAATCCCCCAAATTCCCCAAAATTCCTCTCAAAATTCCCTCAAATCCCAAATCTTTAAAATTTGCCTCAAATTCCTCCCAAAATTCCTCCCAAAATTCCCCCCAAATTCACCAAATCCTAAAAATCACCCAAATTTCCCCAATTCCCCAAAATTCCCCCAAATTTCCTCTCAAAATTCCCTCAAATCCCTCCCAAAATTCCCCAAATTTCCCCTCAAATTCCCCCAAAATTCCCCAAAATTCCTCTCGCAATTCCCTCAAATCCCTCCCAAAATTCCCCAAAATTCCCCCAAATTTCCCCAATCCCCCAAATTTCCCCTAAAATTCCCCAAATCCCCCAAAACTTCACCCCAATTTTCCCCCCAAATTCCCTCAAATCCCAAATCTTTAAAATTTGCCTCCAATCCCTCCCAAAATTCCCCAAAAATTCCCCCAAAATTCCCCTAAATTTCCCCAATCCCCAAAAAATCCTCAAAAATCCCCCCAAAACCCTAAAAATCCCCCCAAAATCCCAAAGAATCAAAAAAAAATTCCCCCAAAATCCCCAAAATTCTCCCAAATTTTCCCCAAATCCCAAAAAATCTCAAATTTTCCCTCAGGCAGCGCCAGGAGTCGAACGGGGCCTCCTTTATTGGGGTCGGGTTGGGAATTTGGGGAAATTTGGGGAATTTGGGGAAATTTGGGGAAATTTTGGGGAAAATTTTGGGATTTTGGGGATTTGGGGGGATTTTGGGGGGAGGATTTCTCAGAATTTGGGGGAATTTTGGGGATTTTTGGGGTTTGGATTTGGGGAATTTTCGGATTTTGGGGGAAATTTTGGGATTTTTGGGGGGAAGATTTTTCAGGATTTGGGGGAATTTGGGGAATTGGGAAAATTTTGGGATTTTGGGGAAAATTTGGGGAGTTTTGGGTTTTTGGGGGGGATTTTGGGGATTTTTGGGGTTTGGATTTGGGGAATTTTGGGATTTGGGGATTTTGGGGGAAATTTTGGGATTTTTGGGGATTTTGGGGGGAGGATTTTTCAGGATTTGGGGGAATTTTGGGGAATTTGGGAAATCGGGGAAATTTGGGGATTTTTGGGGGAAATTTTGGGATTTTTGGGGGGAAGATTTTTCAGGATTTGGGGGAATTAGGGAAATTTTGGGATTTTGGGGAAAATTTTGGGATTTTTGGGATTTTTGGGGGGGGGAAGGGGAAGGATTTTTCAGGATTTGGGGGGATTTTGGGAATTTTGGGGATTTTGGGATTTTGGGGGAAATTTTGGGATTTTTCGGGGAGGATTTTTCAGGATTTGGGGGAATTTGGGGGATTTTTGGGGTTTGGATTTGGGGGGTTTTGGGATTTTTGGAATTTTTGCGGTCGGGATTTGGGGGATTTGGGGATTTTTGGCGGATTTTTGGGGTCAGGATTTGGGATTGAATTTTGGGATTTTTTGGGGGATTTTTTTTTTTATTTTTTTGGGATTTGGGGGAATTTTTTTGGGGAAGAGTTTTCAGGATTTGGGGGAATTTTGGGGATTTTTGGGATTTTGGGGGAGGTTTTGGGGATTTTTGAGGGAATTTTTTGGGATTTTTGGGGTCAGGATTTGGGGATTTTGGGAAAATTGGGGATTTGGGGGTCGGGATTTGGGGGCACATTGGGGATTTTGGGGGATTTTGGGGATTTTTGGGGTCAGGATTTGGGGGATTTTTGAGGTCGGGATTTGGGATTTTTGGGAATTTTTTTGGGGTCATGATTTGGGATTTTGGGGGATTTTTGAAATTTGGGATTTTTGGGATTTTGGGGAATTTTGGGATTTTGGGATTTTGGGGAATTTTGGGCTCAGGATTGGAATTTTTTGGCTCAGGATTCACAATTTGAGGAATTTATTTTCATTTTTGGGTTGAGGATTTTGGGGGAGGTTTTGGGGATTTTTGAGGGAATTTTTTGGGATTTTTGGGGTCGGGATTTGGGGGGATTTTTGAGGTTGGGATTTGGAATTTTTGGGATTTTTTGGGGGGGTCAGGATTTGGGATTTTGGGGGATTTTTGGGATTTTGGAACTCTCACGAGATGTG
>JAVKUW010000097.1:10000-15000 GCA_031885435.1 Passerculus sandwichensis | reverse complement strand
CCCCCTCTCTCTCTCTCGGCTCTCTCTCTCTCTGGGCTTTTCCTCGCTCGCGCGCTTCCCCGGGGCCCGCGCCCCGCTTCGAGACTCGGCCTCGCGCTGGAAGTCACGGCGCGCGGCGCGCGGAACGGGGCTCGGCCGGGGCTGACCCGCCCCCACAAAGCCGAACCACCCGCCCGCCGGCCGGTCGCCGGCGAAGCGACCGGCCGCCGGCGAGGTTGGGCCGAGCGGGGCACGCTCGCAGGGAGGAGCGAAACCCCGTCCGGCACGTCCCCCCACCGGGCCGCGCGGAAAGCACCGGACGTGCTAGAGGAGACAGCGACCCGACGAGGCGGGCGCGGCCCGGACACCGAGGCCCCCTTTTCAGCCGGGGCGGCTCGCTCTGCAGCAGGCGGCGGAACGGCAAAGGAGCGCGCGGATCGGGCTCTGGTCCCCCGTCCGCGCCCCATCGGTTCGGGTCGTTTTCAGCCGAGTCTCCCTCTCTCTCTCCATCGTCCCCGCGGCTCAGCTCCAACCGCACCGCCGCCCGGCGCTGCTCGCGGCCGGCACCCACGGGCGCTCCCCGGACCGGGGCCGGCACCGGCACCTCGCGTGGTTTTTTAAGGACACCTGAAGGCTAGCGGGGCCACGCGGCCGTCACACAGCTGGGGTCGGTAAAGACGCCCTCCCCGGCAGCGGGAGGGGCGACACCTCGCCTGCGACGGGAAGCGAACTGGAAAAGGAGACCGCCCTGCCCGAGCACCGGACACCCCCGCCGTGACTTCCCCGCGACAGAGAAGCCCCGGAAGGAGAGCCGGCCGGCCGAGGGCCCTCTCCGACGCCACCCGAAAAGCCTCATCGATCGAGCACGGCCGAGGAAGGAGGCGCGCCAACAGCGACAAGGGCCCCACGGCCACGGTCCTGGGACAACGGCGACGGCCGCCCGAGCCCCGCCTGCGGAGCGCTCGCGGCAGAGGAGGAGCGCGGGGGGTGCCGCCACCCGCCCGCCCGTTTTCCCGCGGGCTCCAACGGCTCCCTTTCGGCTAGGCAACAACGGCAGGACTGGGACTGGGCTGGCCCACCAGGCCGGGGGGACTCGGCTTCCCCTTCCGGCCCGGGGAACCCGGCCGAGCGTGCGAGAAAAAGTGCCACCGGACCGCGCCACCGGCGGCCGGCTCTCCCTTTCCGGGAAAAAATAGCCGGGGGAGCGGCACGACAATAAGGCACATGGAGGCGCGTTCGCAACGATCCGTGCTAGCCACGGGGGCCGCGGGCCCGGGGCACCGGGGACCCGGGGGGCGAGACGCGAGACTCACTCCCCCACGGACCCGCCGGCTTCCCGCTCGCTCCCTTCTCTCTCGCCGCCGCGCCCCTTCGTCGCAACGCTTCTCGGTGCCGCGGCTTAAGGCCGCCGGAGAAAAATTAGAAAGATCCGCGGAGGCCGGGCGGGCGCCCCCACTCTGCCCGCACGCCGGCGCGCCTAAACCGCGGAAAAAAAATAACACGGGCCCGCGTGGCAACCCAGCCCGCCCGGCATAAGCGGCTCGGTCCATGCGGCCACGACCGAGGTGGGCGAGGCGCCGCTGCCTCGCCCGGGACAAGTCCGGGGGGCTCCCTCCGTCGGGTGCCGGGTCCGTCAACTCCAAAAAACTCTGCCCGCCAACGCGGGTCCCCAGCTTAAGGCCGAGGAAGGGGGATGGCTTCAACAACGCGGGCCGGGGACGGGGCGCCCCGACCCCGGGGCTCCGCAGCTTTACCGGGCGGGCCGACCGCCGCCGAGGCGGGCCGACAGCCCAAAACAGTGCCCGCCGAGTGGGCCCCGGCTTAAGGCCAGGCACGAAAGGGACGAGGCGCCGCCGCCTCGCCCGCCACCGCTGCCCAGGGGGGCCGCCCCCCCTTGCGAATCGGCCGGCAGAAGCCGGGCCGGAGCGGGACACGCCCGCCAAGCGGCTCTCTCGGATCGTCTTTCGGCAGCCCTTCTCTCTCGGCCTCGCGGGGAAGATCCCCCCCGGTCCTCCGGCAGCCCTTCTCTCTCGGCCTCGCGGGGAAGATCCCCCCCGGTCCTCCGGCAGCCCTTCTCTCTCGGCCTCGCGGGGAAGATCCCCCCCGGTTCTCCGGCAGCCCTTCTCTCTCGGCCTCGCGGGGAAGATCCCCCCCGGTTCTCCGGCAGCCCTTCTCTCTCGGCCTCGCGGGGAGATTCCCCCCCGGTTCTCCGGCAGCCCTTCTCTCTCGGCCTCGCGGGGAGATTCCCCCCCGGTTCTCCGGCAGCCCTTCTCTCTCGGCCTCGCGGGGAAGATCCCCCCCGGTTCTCCGGCAGCCCTTCTCTCTCGGCCTCGCGGGGAAGATCCCCCCCGGTTCTCCGGCAGCCCTTCTCTCTCGGCCTCGCGGGGAAGATCCTCCCCGGTTCTCCGGCAGCCCTTCTCTCTCGGCCTCGCGGGGGGATCGCCCCCGGTTCTCCAGCAGCCCTTCTCTCTCGGCCTCGCGGGGGGATCGCCCCCGGTTCTCCGGCAGCCCCTTCTCTCTCGGCCTCGCGGGGGAATCGCCCCCGGTTCTCCGGCAGCCCCTTCTCTCTCGGCCTCGCGGGGAAGATCCCCCCCGGTTCTCCGGCAGCCCTTCTCTCTCGGCCCGGGAAAGACGGGAGCCGGGACAAAGCCACACGCAGACTCGTCCCGGCTAGGCGGCACTTCCTCCGTCCTGCCGACCGCACCAGCACGGCCGTTCCCCTCCGCCTTATACACAGGCACGGCATGAAACCAACCTGTGGGGATGCGGCCCGTCACCTCGCTCCCATAATACGGACAGATGAGTCCGAAGGCGCCGAAACCTCCAAGGGGACCGATGGAGCTCGACCGGGAAAAGGCGCCACCTCAGGCCGCCTCTTACGATGAGGCAGCCGGAGGCGGCCGGCAACAGCGACCCCTTGGTGAACTTCCGCAGCCGGCCGGGACAACAGGTCTACCCAGCACCGGCCGAAATACGACTAAGTCCCGCCGGAGCGAGGTAGACCTGTTGTCCCCGGACGGCACACGCCACTCGGGGGCAAGGCCGACCCCCGCCGGCCCCGGGGCCGGGGTAGACCTGGTGTCCCGGGCACCGGGGTAGACCTGGTGTCCCGGGCACCGGGGTAGACCTGGTGTCCCCGGCCACGGGGTAGACCTGGTGTCCCGGGCACCGGGGTAGACCTGGTGTCCCGCCGGATACGGGGTAGACCTGGTGTCCCGATGGATCCGGGGTAGACCTGGTGTCCCGCCGGCCCCGGGGTAGACCTGGTGTCCCCGGCAACGGGGTAGACCTGGTGTCCCGCCGGATCCGAGGTAGACCTGGTGTCCCGGGCACCGGGGTAGACCTGGTGTCCCCGGCCACGGGGTAGACCTGGTGTCCCGCCGGATCCGGGGTAGACCTGGTGTCCCGGGCACCGGGGTAGACCTGGTGTCCCCGGCCACGGGGTAGACCTGGTGTCCCGATGGATCCGGGGTAGACCTGGTGTCCCGCCGGCCCCGGGGTAGACCTGGTGTCCCCGGCCACGGGGTAGACCTGGTGTCCCGCCGGATCCGGGGTAGACCTGGTGTCCCGGGCACCGGGGTAGACCTGGTGTCCCCGGCCACGGGGTAGACCTGGTGTCTCGCCGGATCCAGGGTAGACCTGGTGTCCCGGGCACCGGGGTAGACCTGGTGTCCCCGGCCACGGGGTAGACCTGGTGTCCCGCCGGATCCGGGGTAGACCTGGTGTCCCGGGCACCGGGGTAGACCTGGTGTCCCCGGCCACGGGGTAGACCTGGTGTCCCGATGGATCCGGGGTAGACCTGGTGTCCCGCCGGCCCCGGGGTAGACCTGGTGTCCCCGGCAACGGGGTAGACCTGGTGTCCCGCCGGATCCGAGGTAGACCTGGTGTCCCGGGCACCGGGGTAGACCTGGTGTCCCCGGCCACGGGGTAGACCTGGTGTCCCGCCGGATCCGGGGTAGACCTGGTGTCCCGGGCACCGGGGTAGACCTGGTGTCCCCGGCCACGGGGTAGACCTGGTGTCCCGATGGATCCGGGGTAGACCTGGTGTCCCGCCGGCCACGGGGTAGACCTGGTGTCTCCGGCCACGGGGTAGACCTGGTGTCCCGCCGGATCCGGGGTAGACCTGGTGTCCCGGGCACCGGGGTAGACCTGGTGTCCCGCCGGATACGGGGTAGACCTGGTGTCCCGATGGATCCGGGGTAGACCTGGTGTCCCGCCGGCCCCGGGGTAGACCTGGTGTCCCCGGCCACAGGGTAGACCTGGTGTCCCGCCGGATCCGGGGTAGACCTGGTGTCCCGGGCACCGGGGTAGACCTGGTGTCTCGCCGGATCCGGGGTAGACCTAGTGTCCCGGGCACCGGGGTAGACCTGGTGTCCCCGGCCACGGGGTAGACCTGGTGTCCCGCCGCATCCGGGGTAGACCTGGTGTCCCCGGCCACGGGGTAGACCTGGTGTCCCGCCGGCCCCGGGGTAGACCTGGTGTCCCAGGGCCCGGAGTAGACCTGGTGCCTCACCGTCCCCATCGACCCTGGTGCCGGGCTAAGCTCACAGCCCCGTATCAGCCCGGAGCCAGACGGCTCGATCGGCCCCGTCCCGCGCAATGAACCCCACCCCGCTTTCAAGATTAATACCTATTTTCGCGGTTTGGATTTGGGTAGAATGGCTCCTCTATTCGCTTGGAACGAGAAACTCATCCGGAAAAAACAAACAGACAATAACGATTGGCACATTTTATTTCTCCTCCTTTCGTATCCAGAGCACTCCCAGCCGAGCCGACGGGCAACCCGTGCCCCGTGGTCTGCCTGCTGACACGCTGAACTGGCGAAAGAGCGCCCCCACCACCCCCCCGCCCCCGCCCCCGCCCTGTCCCACCCACGCCCTCCTGAGACCCTACACAGCCCGGCCCCCCTGGCCCCGATGCGGCTCGCCCCGCCCCGCCCCGCCCACCGGTAGAGGCGGCTGCCGCCGGCACCACCGCCAGCACACAGGCGGCGACTTTCGGGCGGGTTCTTTCACGGTCTG
>JAVKUW010000097.1:0-2500 GCA_031885435.1 Passerculus sandwichensis | reverse complement strand
GTGGTGCGACGGCGCCCTCGGCGCCCCCGAGACCGCGACAGAACGGCGGGAGGAGGGCGGGCGAAGGGAGGAGGGGGTCCGCACCCCCTGTCCCCGGCCCTCTCGCCTCGCGCGCGCGCGGCAGCACGGCACGGTACCGCCGCGGTACCCACCCGCAGACAGCCGCCCGCACGGGGGGGAAGGCCGGGGGCGAGGCCCGCGCCTCGCCTCCCTTCTCGCCCTTCTCTCTCTCTCTCTCTCTCTCTCGCTCTCCGTTCTCTCGGCCCTCGGCGGCGCTTTCGACGCCGTCTCTCGCTCTCCCCCCGGCCGCCGCCACCGCATCCGCGGCGCGGCCCCGGCGAGGACGAGCTCCGCCCCAGCGGCTCGCTCCGGGAGCGGGGAGCTACGGAGCGCTCCCCGAGTCTGCATTTAGGGGGACGAAGGCCCTGCGCGGCGACTGCGACGACGACGACGACGACCGCGACGACGACGACGCGCGCCGGGCCGCAGGCAAGGGGATCGGGGCCGCCGAGGGAAACGCTTCCCTCGCCGAACCGCCTGACCGCCTTCCCTCCGGGCACCGGCGGGACGCCGCCGCCGCCGCCGCCCGCCGCCGCCGCCCGCCGCGGGCAACGGGCCTGCGAGGCGACCCCAGCCGCGCCGCCGGGGTGGCCCCCGGACGGCGATTGATCGTCAAGCGACGCTCAGACAGGCGTAGCCCCGGGAGGAACCCGGGGCCGCAAGTGCGTTCGAAGTGTCGATGATCAATGTGTCCTGCAATTCACATTAATTCTCGCAGCTAGCTGCGTTCTTCATCGACGCACGAGCCGAGTGATCCACCGCTAAGAGTTGTCTGGCTTTCGGGCGCCGCTCACGCCGAGCGGCCCCTTTGTCTCTCGCGCCGAGGACGCGCGGGCGCGCGCCTGGCTTCGACCGTACGAGCACACAGAGAAACGGAAGGGGAAAAAAATGATCGGAGAAGCCCACGCTCCGAAGGACCGCCAAGAGGCGGGGGAGCCCGCGCCCCCGACCGCCTCCCCCCGCGAGGGGAGACGCCGACCTCACATGCCGTCCTTCGGAGGCGGCCCAGGCGCCCGGGCTCGGCCCGGCCTCCGCGCGGAGGGCCACGCGGCGCGCGCCGGGCACGCGGGGGGCTCGGCGGCCCGCCCGCTCTCGCTTTCACGGGACGACGCGCGCGCACACACACACGCGCTCGGGCCACGGGCGGCCGGGGGCGCGGCCGACGGCCCCCGCACACGCCGGCTCCCCTTCGGCCCCCTTAACCGCGGGGCTCGCCGCGCGCCGCCGCGCCGCCGCGCGGCCGGCTCTCTCTTCCCCGGCGGCCTTAACCCCGCTCGAGACGGCACGCGACGACGACCGTGCCGCCGGCGCGCCTTCCCGCCCGGCGGGACCGCTCCCGCCGGGCGGGCCAAGCGTCCGGGCGGACGCGCTCCGCCGCCGGCCCCGGAGGCGGACGCCACCGAGACCCGAGCCGGCGTCGCCAGCGCCCGAGGCCTGCCGGACGGCAGACCCCGCCGTCGCCGGGGCCGCACTCCCGGCGCCGCCGCCGCCGCGTCGCACCGCCGGGGCCCCTTGCCTCGGCACGCGCCCGGCGGAAGGCGTACGGCGCTGAGCCGGGGGGCAACGCCCGCTCTCCTCGTTTTCACGCGGAGACCGGGCGGGGGAAGCGCCCCCGCGGCCGCCCGCACGCCTTCCTACGGCCCACACGCGGCCGGGAAGGGCGACGGAGGACGCGACGTGCAGGGCCCGGGACGGGACCGCCGCCGGCGACGGCGGGCGCCCTCCGGCCGACCGTCCCCGCTGGGGGGGACACCCGTCGAGCGGCGCCGCCGCCGCTCGGCACGGGGCCGCCCGCGCTCGCGGGCCTCCGCCGACGGAGGGCCCGCCGGACGCTCGCCCCCCGGGCGGGCGGGCGATCGAGCCGGGCGGGGGACGGCCGGCGGACGGCGCCGCCGATGCGTTCGAGGAGGAAAGGCCGTCGAGGGGAGAGGGGCCGGACGCGCGGGACGCGGCGCCGCGCGCGCGAGAGACCGCGGCAGCGGGCCGAGGAGAGAAGCGCGGCGGACCCCGGCGGCCGCAACCCCGCGGCCGAGGAAAGGCAGAGAGCGGGCGCTCTCTGCCGGCGTCGCCCGTTACGACGAGGCGAGCGGGTCGGCCCCCGCGGCCGACCGCGCGCCGCGGCCTCTCCGCCGAGGCCGGGCCGCGGAGAGGGGGGGGCAGGGCGCCCCTCCCCGGCGCGGCGCGGTTACCCCCGCGCGCGCGCGCGGCGGGGACGACGACGACGACGACGACCACGACGGAGGGAGCGCGGCCGGCGGCCGCGGACACCACCGCAGGGGCTCGGCGGGAGTAGCTGCTCCCCACCCCTCAGTGGCGCCGCACCGCCGCCCGGCGACACCCGCCGCCGCCGCCGCCGCCGCCGCCGCCGGCACCGCCGCCGCCACGGCGGGCCGCGCCGAGCCGCCCGAGTCTTTAAACCGCCGCCCGGCTCGCCGGCCCC
>JAVKUW010000078.1:0-24300 GCA_031885435.1 Passerculus sandwichensis | reverse complement strand
CCTCAAATCCCCCCAAATTCCCCCAAATCCCCCCAAATTCCCACCCAATCCCCCCAAATCCCCCCAAAATCCCCAATTCCCCAACCCCCAAAATCCCCCCCCCAAATCCCCAAATTCCCCAAATTCCACCTCAACCCCCCCAAAATCCCCCCCAAATTCCCCAAATTTTTCCCCCAAATCCCCCTCAAATCCCCCAAATTTCGCCAATTCCTCCAAGTTTACTCCAATTCTGCCTCAAATCCCACCCAAATCCCCCCAAATCCCCCCTCAAATCCCGCAAAATTCCCCAAATTTTTCCCCAAATTCCGCCTCAAACCCCCAAAATCTCCCCCAAATCCCCCAAAATTCTCCAAATCCCCCCAATTTTCGGGGTCCCCCCCCCGTTTGTTGGATACAGCCCAGGCTCTGGCCCAGAGTGGAACATGGAGACCCCCGAGAAGAACCCCAAAAACTCACCCCGAGCAGCGCCAGGGACCCCCCGAGGGCCCCCCAAAACCTGCGGGGGAAAAAATGGGGAGGGGTCAGGAATGGGGGGGGAACCCCAAAATCCCACCCAAAATCCCAAAAAATCCCCCAAAATCCCACCCCAAAATCCAAAAAATCCCCCCAAAATCGCCCCCCCAAAATTCAAAAAAATCCCCCCAAAATCCCACCCCAAAATCCGCCCACGGACCCCCAAAATCTCCCCCAGGGACCCCCAAAAACCCCAAAATTCCCCCCAAAATCCCCTCAGGGGCCCCCAAAAACCCCAAAATTCCCCCCAAAATCCCCTCAGGGACCCCCAAAATCCCCCCAAAATTCCCCTTCAAAAATAAAAAAAATCCCCCCCAAAATCCCCCCAGGGACCCCAAAACCTCAAAATTCCCCCAAAATCCACCCAAGGATTTTATGGTAGGGTCTGTACTGGTCTGTACCTGGTCCATACTGGTTTGTACTGGTTTATACTGGTTCATACTGGTCCATACTGGTTTGTACTGGTTTATACTGGTTCATACTGGTCTGTACTGGGTTTGTACTGGTTTGTACTGGTTTATACTGGTTTATACTGGTTTAAACTGGTTTATACTGGTTTATACTGGTCCGTACTGGTTTGTACTGGTCTGTACTGGTCCATACCGGTCTGTACTGGTTTATACTGGTCTGTACTGGTCCATACTGGTTTGTACTGGTTTATACTGGTTCATACTGGTCTGTACTGGCTTGTACTGGTTTATACTGGTTTATACTGGTCTGTACTGGTCCATACTGGTTTGTACTGGTCCGTACTGGTTTATACTGGTTTGTACTGGTCCGTACTGGTTTCACTCACCCGGGCTCCAGCTCTCCTGATTCGCTTTTGGGCGGGTCTTGGGAAAGGAAAAAAGGGGCGGAGTCAGAGCCGGCCACGCCCACCCTGACTCCTCCATAGCCCCTCCCCCCTTATCCCACCCTATTAAGCCCCGCCCACCCAACAGCGTGCGCATATGCCCCGCCCCCTTTGGCCCCTCCCACCACGTTAGGCCACGCCCATCCTGAGCATTAGCCCCACGTGTGCTGCCCCCTTTGGCCCCGCCCACCCCATTAGGCCACGCCCCTTATCATTGACCACGCCCATTCAGAGTGGCCCATGCCCCTCCCCCTTTAGCCCCGCCCACACAGAGCTGCCCGTCTCCTTTGGCCCCTCCCACTCCCTTAGCCCCGCCCATTTATAGCAACACCCCGTTTGACCACGCCCCCTTCCCCTCTTAGCCCCGCCCACCAATAGCACCAACCCCCATTGCCCCGCCCCCTTCATCCCTGACCCCGCCCACCCACAGCAGCCCCCCTTGGCCCCGCCCCCTTTATCCATGACCCCGCCCACCCACAAGCAGCCCCCTTGACCCCGCCCCCTTTGTCCCTGACCCCGCCTATGCAGAGCAGCACCCTATTGGCCCCGCCCCTTTAGCCCCGCCCCCTGACCCCCGCCCATCCTCATTAGCATTCCCCAGGTGCGCGGTCATGGCCAGGAACCGCCCGGGCAGCAGCGCATCTGCAAAGGGGGAGGGGCCAAAAAAGGGGGGAGGGGCTAGCACCGGGACACACCCCCCTTCCCTAAGCCCCGCCCCCTCGTCGCAGAAACGCTCCGCCCACCGGACTCCCCCTCCCCACCATGGGGAATTCCCCGCCCCCACCCGTTTAGCTCCTCCCCCCACCCCCTTTAGCCCCTCCCACCCCTTTAGGGACCCCTCCCCCACCCCGGGAGTTCCCCCGTTTTCCCGCCACCCGCGCGAGCGGCGCCGTTACCGAGGCAACGGCTCAGGCCACGCCCACCGTTATGGCCACGCCCACTGCCACGCATCTATCGGACAGGCCACGCCCTTTTAAAGGGGCCGCGCGCCCTCCTGGGAGATACCGGGGGACTGTACGTGTTTGTACTGGGCTTTACTGGTTTCTACTGGGCTAGGCCGGGCCATACAGACCTGTACTGGTTTATACTGGTTTTATACTGGTCCGTACTGGTCCCCCCGTCGCTCTCTGATTGGCCCGCCGCCCCTCCCGGCCCCGCCCCTGTTGCCGGGCGGAACGGCCGCGCACAAAATGGCCGCCGCCTCCTCCTCCTCCTCCTCCTCCTCCCCACGTGACCACGCTTTCCCCGCGCTGATTGGCCGTACACCGCTCCCCCTCCCCCTCGCCCGTATCGACCAATCAGCGCCGAGTCACGCGCGCGGTGGGCGGAACGGGTGAAGGCGCGCGCAAAGGGGGGGGGGCGTGGCTTTGTGAGGTACCGACCAATTGGAGCGCGGCGCGCGCGGGGAGGCGGGGTTTCGTGAGGCGATCGCCAATGGGAGCGCGGCGCCCGTCGTGGGGGGCGGAGACTCTGGAAGAGCCGACCAATGGGAACGCGGCGCGCGCTGGGCGGCGGCCAATGGGAGCGCGCGGGGCAAATTTGAAGCGGCGGCGGCGACAGCGAAGGGCGGCGGGTGAGGGGCGGAAACTCGGGGAGTTTTAGGGGGGGATTTTTGGGGGTCCCGAGGGGATTTGGGGTGTCCTTAGGGGATTTCTGAGGGGATTTGGGGGGTCCTGAAGGAAACTGCGGGCTCCTGAGGGGGACTGGGGCGTTTTTGAGGGGATCTGGGAGGTCCTGAAGGGGTGTCTGGGGGGAACTGGGGAGTCCTGAGGCGAACTGTGGGGTCCTGAGAGAGTTTTTGAGGGTAACTTGGGGTTCCCAAGGGGAGTTAGGGGGTCCTGAGTGAGTTTCTGAGAGGATTTGGGGCTCCGGAGTGGAATTTGGGGGATTCTGAGTGGAACTGGGGCTCCTGAGGGGGATTTTGGGGGGGGTCTTGAAGGAAATTGGGGGCTCCTGAGGGGGACTGGGCGTTTTTGAGGGGATCTGGGAGGTCCTGAAGGGGTGTCTGAGGGCAACTGGGAGGTCCCGAGGAGAACTGGGGGGTCCTGAGGGGATTTCTGAGGGGATTTTGGGGGGTCTTGAAGGGAATTCGGGGCTTCTGAGGGGAACTGGGAGGTCCTGAGAGGGTTTTGGAGGGGATTTTGGGGGTCCGGAGGGGAATTAGGGGGTTCCCCGATGGAATTGGGGGGTCTGAGGGGATTTTGGGGGGTTTTCTGAGGGGATTTTGGGGGGGTCCTGAGGGGGTTTCTGAGGGGATTTGGGGGTCCGGAGAGGAATTGGGGGGTCCTGAGGGGATTTGGGGAATTGGGGGGATCCTAAGGAAAATTGGGGGGGTCCTGAGGGGGATTCTGAGGAAATTTGGGGGTCCTGAGGGGGTTTGGGGGGAATTTGGGGGTCCCGAAGAGGTTTCTGAGGGGTTTTTGGGGGTCCCCGATGGATTTTGGGGGGTCCCCGATGGATTTTGGGGGCCCCCTGACCCTTTTTGCCCCCCCAGGATGGCACAGAAGGAGAACGTGGCCCCCCCCAGCCTGAGCAAGGTGAAGCCCCCTCCCCAATCTGGGGGTCCCCAAGGGTTTTTGGGGTGACCCCTCCCCATTTTGACCCCTGCCCCAATTTTGGGGTGATTTTGGGATGACCCCTGCCCCAATTTTGTGGGGATTTTGGGGTATCCCCTGCCCCAATTTTGGGGTGACCCCTCCCCAATTTTGGGGGAATTTTGGGGGGATTTTGGGGTATCCCCTGCCCCAATTTTGGGGGGTTTTGGGGTGATCCCTCCCCAATTTGGGGGTGATTTTTGGGGGGGATTTTGGGGTGATCCCTCCCCAACTTTGGGGTGATTTTTGGGTGATTTTGGGGTGACCCCTGCCCCAAATTTTGGGGTGGATTTTTGGGGTGTCCCCCTCCCCAATTTCAGGGGATTTTGGGGTGACCTCTGCCCAATTTTGGGTGGGTTTTGGGGGTGATTTTGGGGGGATCCCTCCCCAATTTTGGGTGATTTTTGGGGGGATTTTGGGGGTGAACCCTGCCCCAGTTTTGGGGTGATTTTGGGGTGACCCCCTCCTTTATTTCAAGGGATTTTGGGGTATCCCCTGCCCCAATTTTGGGGGTGATTTTGGGGTGTCCCCCCTCCCCAATTTTGGGGGGATTTTTGGGGGGGATTTTTGGGGTGATCCCTGCCCCAATTTTGGGGAGATTTTGGGGGTGTCCCCCCTCCCCAATTTTGGGTGGGTTTTGGGGGTGATTTTGGGGTGACCCCTGCCCAAATTTGGGATGATTTTTGGGGGTGATTTTGGGGTGACCCCTGCCCCAATTTTGGGGTGATTTTTGGGGGGTGATTTTGGGGTATCCCCTGCCCCAATTTTGGGGTGACCCCTCCCCAATTTTGGGGTGATTTTGGGGTGACCCCTCCCCAATTTTGGGTGGGTTTTGGGGGTGATTTTGGGGTGATCCCTCCCCAATTTTGGGGTGATTTTTGGGCGGACTTTGGGGTATCCCCTGCCCAAATTTTGGGGGTGATTTTGGGGTGACCCCCTCCCCAATTTCAGGGGATTTTGGGGTGTCCCCCCTCCCCAATTTCAGGGGATTTCGGGGTGACCCCTGCCCAATTTTGGGTGGATTTTTGGGGGTGATTTCGGGGTGACCCCTCCCCAATTTTGGGGTGACCCCTGCCCACGTTCCCCCCCCAGAGTTTGGTGCCCCCCCCCCTGCGGGTGCCCTGCAAGGGACCCCCCGGGCTCGGAGCCCCCCGGGAAGGCCCTGCCAGGTATGGGGGGTCCTGGGGGGATTTGGGGGGGGTTTGGGGGGATTTGGGGGGTCCTGGTGAGATTTGGGGGAAATTTGGGTGGAAATTGGGGGATTTGGGGGGATTTGGGGGTTCCTGGGGGGGATTTGGGTGGAAATTGGGGGGATTTGGGGGAAATTTGGGGGGTTTGGGGGGTCCTGGGGGGGATTTGGGGGAAATTTGGGGGGTCCTGGGGGGATTTGGGGGAAATTTGGGTGGAAATTGGGGGGGATTTGGGGGTTCCTGGGGGGATTTGGGGGAAAATTGGGGGGATTTGGGGGGGTCCTGGGGGGATTTGGGTGAAAATTGGGGGGATTTGGGGGAAAATTGGGTGGAAATTGGGGGATTTGGGGGGTCCTGGGGGGGATTTGGGGGGAAATTTGGGGGGTCCTGGGGGGGATTTGGGTGAAAATTGGGGGGATTTGGGGGGTCCTGGGGGAATTTGGGGGAAATTTGGGTGGAATTTGGGGCGGTTTGGGGGGTCCGGGGGGGGGATTTGGGGGAAATTTGGGGGGATTTGGGGGGGTCCTGGGGGGGAATTTGGGGGAAAATTGGGGGGATTTGGGGGGTCCTAGGGGGGAATTTGGGGGGAGCTTGGGGGATTTGGGTGGAAATTGGGGGTTTGGGGGGAAATCTGGGGAGTCCTGGGGAGGATTTGGGGTATTTTTTGGGGTCCTGGGGCTGGTTTAGGGGTGATTTTGGCTGGTTTTGGGGTGTCTCTGGTCAGTTTTTGGGGTGCTGACCTCTGTTTACCCCAGGAGCTGGTTTGGGGTGATTTTGGCAGTTTTTGGGGTGTTTTTGGCTATTTTGGGGTGTTTTGAGCAGTTTTTGGGGTGGTTTTTTGGGTGTTTTTGGCTGTTTTGGGGTGTTTTGGGCAGTTTTTGGGGATATTTGAGCAGTTTTTGGGGTGATTTTGGCCGTTTTGGGGTGGTTTTTGGGGTGTTTTTGGCCGTTTTTGGGGTATTTTGGGTGTTGTTGGCAGTTTTTGGGGTGGTTTTTTGGGTGTTTTTGGCTGTTTTTGGCCGTTTTTGGGGTGCTGACCCCCCCCTTTCCCCCCCAGGAGCCGGGCGGGTGCCCCTGGAGCCCAGCGCGGTGCCAGCCCCCGCCCCCGCCCGTGTGAGTGACGTCATGGGGGGCGGGGCCACAACCGGGGGGAGGGGCCACATGGGAGGGGCGGGGCCACAACGGAGGGGGAGGGGCCACACCCGGGGGGAGGGGCCACAATGGAGGGGAGGAGCCACAATGGAGGGGGAGGGGCCACAATGGGAGGGGGAGGGGCCACAATGGAGGGGGAGGAGCCACAATGGAGGGGAGGGGCCACAACTGGTGGGAGGGGCCACAACAGGGGTGGGAGGGGCCACAATGGAGGGGGAGGGGCCAGAACAGAGGGGGAGGAGGTGACACTCAGGTGACACACAGGTGACACTCAGGTGACACTCAGGTGACACACAGGTGACACACAGGTGACACAGGTGACACTCAGGTGACACACAGGTGACACAGGTGACACACAGGTGACACACAGGTGACACAGGTGACACTCAGGTGACACACAGGTGACACACAGGTGACACAGGTGACACAGGTGACACTCAGGTGACACACAGGTGACACAGGTGACACTCAGGTGACACTCAGGTGACACACAGGTGCCACAGGTGACACACAGGTGTGACACAGGTGACACACAGGTGACACAGGTGACACTCAGGTGACACAGGTGACACACAGGTGTGACACAGATGACACAGGTGACACAGGTGCCCCAGGTGACACAGGTGACACACAGGTGACACACAAGTGACACACAGGTGACACACAGGTGATGCAGGTGACACACAGGTGACACTCAGGTGACACTCAGGTGACACTCAGGTGACACTCAGGTGACACAGGTGTGACACAGGTGACACAGGTCACACACAGCTGACACACAGGTGACACAGATGACACAGGTGACACACAGGTGACACACTCAGGTCACACAGGTGACACAGGTGACACTCAGGTGACACACACAGGTGGCACACAGGTGGCACACAGGTGACTGACACAGGTGTCCCCGTCACAGCCGCTCGTTCTCCTTGGAGGATTTCGAGGTGGGGAAGGGAAGGTCAGGGATGTCCCTCAGGTGTCCCCAGGTGACACAGGTGACACAGGTGACATAGACGTGACACAGGTGACACTCAGGTGACACACAGGTGACACAGGTGACACAGATCACACAGGTGACACACAGGTGACACTCAGGTGACACACAGCTGACACACAGCTGACACACAGGGTGCTCCAGGTGACACACAGGTGACACTCAGGTGACACTCAGGTGACACAGGTGACACACAGATGACACAGGTGCCCCAGGTGACACTCAGGTGACACAGGTCACACACAGCTGATACACAGGTGACACACAGGTGACACAGTTGACACACAGGTGACACTCAGGTGACACACACAGGTGACACAGGTGCCCCCAGGTGACACACAGGTGACACACAGGTGACACAGGTGGCACAGGTGACACAGGTGACACACAGGTGACACACAGGTGTCCCCCCCGTCACAGCCGCTCGTTCTCGCTGGAGGATTTCGAGGTGGGGAAGGGAAGGTCAGGGACATTCCCCAGGTGACACACAGGTGACACTCAGGTGACACAGGTGACACACAGCTGACACACAGGTGACACACAGGTGACACAGGTGCCCCAGGTGACACACACAGGTGACACAGGTGACACACACAGGTGACACACACAGGTGCCCCAGGTGACACAGGTGTCCCCCCCGTCACAGCCGCTCGTTCTCGCTGGAGGATTTCGAGGTGGGGAAGGGGAGTTCAGGGACATTCCCCAGGTGACACAGGTGACACAGGTGCCCCAGGTGACACACACAGGTGACTGACACAGGTGTCCCCTGTCACAGCCGCTCGTTCTCGCTGGAGGATTTCGAGGTGGGGCGGCCGCTGGGCAAGGGCAAGTTCGGCAACGTGTACCTGGCGCCGGGAGCGGCGCTCGGGCTTCCTGGTGGCCCTCAAGGTGCTCTTCAAGAGCCAGGTGGAGCAGGAGGGCGTGGAGCACCAGCTGCGCAGGGAGATCGAGATCCAGGCACACCTCAGGTACTCACGGGATACACCTGGGGGGATGAAACACACCTGGGGTACACCTGGGGTACACCTGGGGGTGGGAAATGCACCTGGGATACACCTGGGGTACACCTGGGATACACCTGGGGTACACCTGGGGGGATAAAACACACCTGGGATACACCTGGGTATGGGAGATACACCTGGGGCACACCTGGGGTACACCTGGGGCATGGAGCACCAGCTGCGCAGGGAGATCGAGATCCAGGCGCACCTCAGGTACTCACGGGTTACACCTGGGATACACCTGGGATACACCCTGGGGGGATAAAACACACCTGGGATACACCTGGGTATGGGAAATGCACATGGGGTACACCTGGGATACACCTGGGGTACACCTGGGATACACCTGGGATACACCTGGGGTACACCTGGGGTGTGGAGCACCAGCTGCGCAGGGAGATCGAGATCCAGGCGCACCTCAGGTACTCACGGGATACACCTGGGAGGGAGAGGTACTCATGGGATACACCTGGGATACACCTGGGGGGATAAAACACACCTGGGATACACCTGGGGTACACCTGGGGCGTGGAGCACCAGCTGCGCAGGGAGATCGAGATCCAGGCCCACCTCAGGTACTCACGGGTTACACCTGGGGGGATAAAACACACCTGGGATACACCTGGGATACACCTGGGTATGGGAGATACACCTGGGATACACCTGGGGTACACCTGGGATACACCTGGGGCGTGGAGCACCAGCTGTGCAGGGAGATCGAGATCCAGGCACACCTCAGGTACTCACGGGATACTCCTGGGGGGATAAAACACACCTGGGATACACCTGGGGTACACCTGGGGGTGGGAAATGCACATGGGATACACCTGGGATACACCTGGAGCGATAAAACACACCTGGGATACACCTGGGAGGGAGAGGTACTCATGGGGTACTCATGGGATACACCTGGGATACACCTGGGGGGATAAAACACACCTGGGATACACCTGGGGTACACCTGGGAGGGAGAGGTACTCATAGGATACTCATGGGATACACCTGGGGTACACCTGGGGGGTCCCAGGTTCTCTGGAAGGTCCCAATTTTGGGGTGGGGGGGTCCCGATTTTGGGGTCCCCCATTTTGGATCCCCCCTAAACATCTCGGACCGTACCATTGTACCCCAACCCGGGGGGAGCCGTTTTAATTCCGCTTCTTTGGGACCCCCCAAAACAAATCCCGGGGGGGGAATTTTGGGTCTGGGGGTGACCCCAAATTGGGGGTGGGGGTCTCAATTTTGGGGTTGGGGTCTCAAGTTTGGGGTCCCCCAAATATGTCAGACCGTACCATTGTACCCCAACCCGGGGGGAGCCATTTTGGGGAGGGGGTCCCTGGGGGGGGTTCAAATTTTGGGGAGTCCCAATTTTGGGGTGGGGGTCCCGATTTTGGGGTCCCCCAAACGTCTCGGACCGTACCATTGTACCCCAACCCGGGGGGAGCCATTTTAATTTCGCTCCTTTGGGACCCCCCAAAACAAACCGGGGGGGGGAATTTGAGTCTGGGGGTGACCCCAAATTTGGGGTGGGGGTCTTGAATTTGGGGTCCCCAATTTTGGTTCCCCCCCAAACATCTCGGACCATACCACTGTACCCCAACCCGGGGGGAGCCATTTTAATTCCACTCCTTTGGGACCTCCCAAAACAAACCCGGGGGGGGGAATTTTGGGTCTGGGGGTGACCCCAAATTTGGGGTGGGGGTCCCGATTTTGGGGTCCCCAATTTTGGATCACCCCCAAACATCTCGGACCATACCATTGTACCCCAACGCGGGGGGAGCCATTTTAATTCCGCTCCTTTGGGACCCCCCAAAACAAACCTGGGGGGGGGGAATTTTGGGTCTGGGGGTGACCCCAAATTTGGGGTGGGGGTCTCAATTTTCGGGGTCTCCCTCCCCAGGCACCCCAACGTCCTCCGGCTCTACAATTACTTCCACGACCGGCGCCGCGTCTTCCTCATCCTCGAGTTCGCGCCCCGGGGGGAGCTCTACAAGGAGCTGCAGCGCTGCCGGCGCCTGGACGCCACCAGGACGGCCACGGTGAGCCCCAAAAACCCCAAAAATCACCCCAAAAATGGATCCAGGGACCCCAAAAACCCCAAAAACCACCCCAAAATCACCCCAAAACCACCCCAGAGCTCTACAAGGAGCTGCAGCGCTGCCGGCGCCTGGACGCCACCAGGACGGCCACGGTGAGCCCCAAAACCAGCAAAAATCACCCCAAAAATGGATCCAGAGACCCCAAAAACCACCCCAAAATCACCCCAAAAAAACCCAAAAATCACCCAAAAAAAACCAAAAAAAATCACTCCAAAATCACCTCAAAAACCCCCAAAATCACCCCAAAAATGGACTCAAGAACTCCAAAAATCACCCCAAAAATGGATTCAGGGATCCCAAAAACCCCGAAAACCGCCCCAAAACCCCCCAAAAAAACCAAAAATCACCCAAAAAACCCCAAAAAAACCACCCCAAAATCACCTCAAAAACCCCAAAAGTTACCCCAAAAATGGACTCAGGGACCCCAAAAACCCCCAAAAACCACCCCAAAAATGGACTCAAGAACCCCAAAAATGGATTCAGGGATCCCAAAAACCGCCCCAAAATCACCCCAAAAAAACCCAAAAATCACCCAAAAAACCCTAAAAAAACCACCCCAAAATCACCTCAAAACCCCCAAAAATTACCCCAAAAATGGACTCAGGGACCCCAAAAATGGCCCCCAAAAATCACATCAAGGACCCCAAAAAACCCAAAAACCACCCCAAAAAGTGATCCAGAGACCCCAAAAAAACACCCTAAAAACCAAGTCAAGGACCCCAAAAACCCCAAAAATCACCCCAAAAATGGATTCAGGGACCCCAAAAACGACCCTAAAACCACCCCAATAACCCCCAAGATCACCTAAAAAACCCCAAAATCACCTCAAAAACCCCCAAAATTACCCCAAAAATGGACTCAGGGACCCCAAAAACCCCAAAAAAACCACCCCAAAACCACCAAAAATGACCCCCAAAACCCCAAAACCAGATCCAAGGACCCCAAAAACCCCAAAAATCACCCCAAAAATGGACTCAGGGACCCCAAAAAAACCACCCCAAAAACTAAGTCAAGGACCCCAAAAACCACCCCAAAAATGGATTCAGGGACCCCAAAAACTCCAAAAACCAACTCAAGGACCCCAGAAAATCCCAAAAACTGCCCCAAAAATCGATCCGGGGACCCCAAAAACCCCAAAACCACCCCAAAAATGGACTCAGGGACCCCAAAAACCCCAAAATTCCCCCCAAAATCCCACCAGGGACCCCAAAAACCACAAGGGGGCACCGGGGGAGGATTTGGGGGTCCCTGGGGTGGATTTGGGGGTCCCGGGGGGTTTTGGGGTGCCCCGAGTCCATTTTTGGGGTCCCCAGGACGATTTTGGGGTGCCCTGAGTGGATTTTGGGGTCACTTTGGGGGATTTTGGGGTGCCCAAACCCCAAATTTTGACCGAAAAATCGCCCAGAGCTGGGTTGGGTTTGGGGTCACTTTGGGAGATTTGGGGGTCCCGGGGTGGATTTGGGGGTCCCGGGGGGTTTTGGGGTGCCCCGAGTCCATTTTTGGGGTCCCCGGGACGATTTTGGGGTGCCCTGAACGATTTTGGGGTTCCCAGGACGATTTTGGGGTGCCCTGAGTGGATTTTGGGGTGCCCAAAACCCCAAATTTTGGCCGGAACATCGCCCAGAGCTGGGTTGGATTTGGGGGTCCCTGGGGGGAATTTGGGGGTCCCTGGGGGTGTTTTGGGGGTCCCGGGGGGTTTTGGGGTGCCCCGAGTCCATTTCTGGGGTCCCCGGGACGGTTTTGGGGTGCCCTGAACCCCGAATTTGGGGGCAGCTGATGGAGGAGCTGGCGGACGCGCTGCTGTACTGCCACGGGCGCAAGGTGATCCACCGCGACATCAAACCCGAGAACCTCCTGCTCGGCCTCAAGGGGGAGCTCAAGATCGCCGACTTCGGGTGGTCCGTGCACGCCCCCTCGCTCAGGTGAGGGCTGGGGCACACCTGGGCACAGCTGGGGCACACCTGGGCACAGCTGGGCACAGCTGGGGGGAGAAAATTGGGAGAAAATCGGTGAAAATTCAGGAAAAAATCGGTGAAAATTGGGAAAAAAATTGGTGAAATTGGTGAAAATTGGGTGAAAATCGCGGATTTTGGGTGGTCCGTGCACGCCCCCTCGCTCAGGTGAGGGCTGGGCACACCTGGGCACAGCTGGGGCACAGCTGGGCACAGCTGGAGGGAGGAAATTGGGAGAAAATTGGTGAAAATTTGGAAAAAATCGGTGAAAATCGGTGAAAATTTGGAGGAAATCGGTGAAAATTTGGAGGTTTAGGGACACCTGGGGGCACCTAGGACAGAGCTGGGCACACCTGGGGCACACCTGGGCACACCTGGGCACAGCTGGGCACAGCTGGAGGGGGAAATTGGGAGAAAATCGGTGAAAATTGGGAAAAAATTGGGTGAAAATTTGGAGAAAATTGGGAGAAAATTGCGGATTTTGGGTGGTCCGTGCACGCCCCCTCGCTCAGGTGAGGGCTGGGGCACACCTGGGCACACCTGGGCACACCTGGGCACAGCTGGGCACAGCTGGAGGGGGAAAAAAGGGAAAAAAATTGGTGAAAATTGGTGGAAATTTGGAGAAAATCGGGAGAAAATTGCGGATTTTGGGTGGTCCGTGCACGCCCCCTCGCTCAGGTGAGGGCTGGGGGCACACCTGGGCACAGCTGGGCACACCTGGGCACAGCTGGGCACAGCTGGAGGGGGGAAATTGGGAGAAAATTGGTGAAAATCGGTGAAAATTTGGAGGAAATCGGGGAAAATTTGGGAAAAAAACGGTGAAAATTGGGAGAAAATTGAGGAAAATTGGCGAAAATTGGTGAAAATTGGGGGTTTAGGGACACCTGGGCACACCAGGGCACAGCTGGGCACAGCTGGAGGGGGAAAATTGGGAGGAAATTGGTGAAAATTGGGAGAAAATCGGTGAAAATTGGGAAAAAATTGGGAGAAAATTGGGTGAAAATTGGGAGATAATCGCGGATTTTGGGTGGTCCGTGCACGCCCCCTCGCTCAGGTGAGGGCTGGGGGCACACCTGGGCACAGCTGCGCACACCTGGGCACACCTGGGCACAGCTGGAGGGGGAAAATCGGTGAAAATTTGGTGAAAATCGGTGAAAATTGGGAGGAAATCAGTGAAAATTGGGAGAAAATTGGGTGAAAATCGCCAATTTCGGGTGGTCCGTGCACGCCCCCCTCGCTCAGGTGAGAGCTGGGGGCACAGCTGGGCACAGCTGGGCACAGCTGGGCACACCTGGGGGGAGAAAAAAGGGAAAAAAAATGGTGAAAATCGGTGAAAATTGGGTGAAAATCGCCGATTTTGGGTGGTCCGTGCACGCCCCCTCGCTCAGGTGAGGGCTGGGGCACACCTGGGCACAGCTGGGCACAGCTGGAGGGGGAAAATTGGGAGAAATTGGTAAAATTGGGGAAAATCGGTGAAAATTTGGAGAAAATCGGGGAAAATTTGGAGGAAAATTGAGGAAAATTTGGAAAAAATCGGTGAAAATTTGGAGAAAAACCGGTGAAAATTGGGAGAAAATTGAGGAAAATTGGGGGTTTGGGGACACCTGGGCACAGCTGGGGCACAGCTGGGCACAGCTGGGGGGGAAAAAATTGGGAGAAATTGGTGAAAATTGGGAGAAAATTGGGTGAAAATTGGGTGAAAATCGCCGATTTCGGGTGGTACGTGCACGCCCCCTCGCTCAGGTGAGGGCTGGGGCACACCTGGGCACACCTGGGCACAGCTGGGCACAGCTGGAGGGAGGAAATTGGTGAAAATTTGGTGAAAATCGGTGAAAAATTGGAGGAAATCGGTGAAAATTTGGAGGTTTAGGGACACCTGGGGGCACCTAGGACAGAGCTGGGCACACCTGGGCACACCTGGGGCACAGCTGGAGGGGGAAAATTGGGAGAAAATTGGTGAAAATTGGGAAAAAATTGGTGAAAATTGGGTGAAAATTTGGAGATAATCACGGATTTCGGGTGGTCCGTGCACACCCCCTCGCTCAGGTGAGGGCTGGGGGCACACCTGGGCACAGCTGGGCACAGCTGGAGGGGGAAAATTGGTGAAAATTTGGTGAAAATTTGGAGAAAATCGGTGAAAATTTGGTGAAAATCGGTGAAAATTTGGAGAAAATCGGTGAAAATTTGGGAAAAAAACCGGTGAAAATTGGGAGAAAATTGAGGAAAGTTGGTGAAAATTGGGTGAAAATTGGGGGTTTGGGGACACCTGGGCACACTGGGGCACACCTGGGCACAGCTGGGCACAGCTGGAGGGGGAAAATTGGGAGAAATTGGTAAAATTGGGGAAAATTGCTGAAAATTTGGTGAAAATTGGGTGAAAATTGGGTGAAAATTTGGAGAAAATTTGGAGAAAATTGCGGATTTTGGGTGTTTAACCCTTTCAGGTGTGTGTTTAACCCTTTGTGTGTGTGTTTAACCCCTCAGGTGTGCCCAGGTGTGTGTTTAACCCCTCGTGTCCCTGTTTAACCCCTCAGGCGCCGCACCCTCTGCGGCACGCTGGATTACCTGGCACAGGGGTGTGCCCAGGTGTGCCCAGGTGTGTGTTTAACCCTTTGTGTGTGTGTTTAACCCCTTCAGGTGTGTGTTTAACCCTTTCAGGTGTGCCCAGGTGTGTGTTTAACCCCTCAGGTGTGTGCCCAGGTGTCTGTTTAACCCTTTCAGGTGTGTGTTTAACCCCTCAGGTGTGTGTTTAACCCCTCAGGCGCCGCACCCTCTGCGGCACCCTCGATTACCTGCCCCCCGAGATGGTGGACGGCGGCGGCCACGACGAGAAGGTCGACCTGTGGTGCCTGGGGGTGCTGTGCTACGAGCTGCTGGCCGGGCACCCGCCCTTCGAGAGCCCCTCGCCCGCCGACACCTACCGCAGGATCACGCAGGTAACGCGCCTGGCACACCTGGGCACAGCTGGGCACACCTGGGCACCGGAATCTGGGAAAAATCCCCGTCAAAATGGGCCAAAACTGAGCCAAACCAGCCCAAAATTACCCAAATCCACTCTGAGAGCCACTCAGACATGGACACCTACCGCAGGATCACGCAGGTAACGCGCCGGGCACACCTGGGCACACCTGGGCACACCTGGGCACACCTGGGCACCGGAATCTGGGAAAAATCCCCGTCAAAATGGGCCAAATTGAGCCAAACCAGCCCAAAATTACCCAAATCCTCTTTGAGAGCCTCTCTGAGGGTGATACCTACAGGAGGATCACACAGGTAACGCACCTGGCACACCTGGGCACACCTGGGCACACCTGGGCACAGAAATCACCTGAAATCTGGGAAAAATCCCTGTCAAAATGGGCCAAAGTGACCCAAAACTGAGCCCAAAATTACCCAAAATTACCCAAATCCTCTGTGAGAGCTGAGACCCGCAGGAGGATCACGCAGGTAACGCACCTGGCACACCTGGGCACACCTGGGCACAGCTGGGCACTGAAAACTGGGAAAAATCCCCGTCAAAATGGGCCAAAGTGACCCAAAACTGACCCAAAATCACCCAAATCCTCTGTGAGAGCCACTCAGCCATGGACACCTACCGCAGGATCACGCAGGTAACGCACCTGGCACACCTGGGCACACCTGGGCACCGAAAAGTGGGAGAAATCCCCGTCGAAATGAGCCAAATTGAGCCAAAACTGAGCCCAAAATTACCCAAAATCACCCAAATCCTCTTTGAGAGCCACTCTGAGGGTGATACCCACAGGAGGATCACGCAGGTAACGCACCTGGCACACCTGGGCACACCTGGGCACACCTGGGCACCAAAATCTGGGAAAAATCCCCGTCAAAATGGGCCAAAGTGACCCAAAACTGAGCCCAAAATTACCCAAAATTACCCAAATCCTCTGTGAGAGCTGAGACCTGCAGGAGGATCACGCAGGTAACGCACCTGGGCACACCTGGGCACACCTGGGCACTGAAATCTGGGAAAAATCCCCGTCAAAATGGGCCAAAACTGAGCCAAAACTGACCTAAAATCACCCAAATCCACTTTGAGAGCCTCTCTGAGGGTGATACCTACAGGAGGATCACGCAGGTAACGCACCTGGGCACACCTGGGCACACCTGGGTACCAAAAACTGGGAAAAATCCCTGTCAAAATGGGCCAAATTGAGCCAAAACTGACCCAAAATTACCCAAAATTACCCAAATCCTCCTTGAGAGCTGAGACCTGCAGGAGGATCACGCAGGTAACGCACCTGGGCACACCTGGGCACACCTGGGCACCGGAATCTGGGAAAAATCCCTGTCAAAATGGGCCAAATTGAGCCAAAACTGACCCAAAATTACCCAAATCCTCTTTGAGAGCTGAGACCTACAGGGGGATCACGCAGGTAACGCGCCGGGCACACCTGGGCACACCTGGGCACACCTGGGCACCAAAAACTGGGAAAAATCCCCGTCAAAATGGGCCAAATTGAGCCAAAACTGAGCCCAAAATTACCCAAATCCACTTCGAGAGCCACTCTGAGGGTGACACCTACCGCAGGATCACGCAGGTAACGCGCCGGGCACACCTGGGCACACCTGGGCACAGCTGGGCACCGGAATCTGGGAAAAATCCCCATCAAAATGAGCCAAATTGAGCCAAAACTGACCCAAAATTACCCAAATCCCCTTTGAGAACTGAGACGTACAGGAGGATCACGCAGGTAACGCACCTGGCACACCTGGGCACACCTGGGCACCGAAAAGTGGGAGAAATCCCCGTCAAAATGGGCCAAAGTGACCCAAAACTGACCCAAAATTACCCAAATCCCCTTTGAGAACTGAGACGTACAGGAGGATCACGCAGGTAACGCACCTGGCACACCTGGGCACACCTGGGCACAGCTGGGCACAGCTGGGCACCGAAAACTGGGAGAAATCCCCGTCAAAATGGGCCAAATTGAGCCAAAACTGAGCCCAAACTGACCCAAATCCTCTGTGAGAGCTGAGACCTGCAGGGGGATCACACAGGTAACGCGCCGGGCACACCTGGGCACAGCTGGGCACAGCTGGGCACCAAAAACTGGGAAAAATCCCCGTCAAAATGGGCCAAAACTGAGCCCAAAATTACCCAAAATTACTCAAATCCTCCTTGAGAGCTGAGACCTACAGGAGGATCACACAGGTAACGCACCTGGGCACACCTGGGCACACCTGGGCACACCTGGGCACTGAAATCACCTGAAAACTGGGAAAAATCCCCGTCAAAATGGGCCAAAACTGAGCACAAAATTACCCAAATCCCCTTTGAGAACTGAGACCTGCAGGAGGATGACGCAGGTAACGCACCTGGCACACCTGGGCACACCTGGGCACCGAAAAGTGGGAGAAATCCCCGTCAAAATGGGCCAAATTGAGCCAAAACTGACCCAAAATTACCCAAACTGACCCAAATCCTCTGTGAGAGCTGAGACCTGCAGGAGGATCATGCAGGTAACGCACCTGGGCACACCTGGGCACACCTGGGCACCGAAAAGTGGGAAAAATCCCCGTCAAAATCACTCAAACTGAGCCAAAATTACCCAAATCCACTTTGAAAGCCCTTCACCTGTGCCCCCCAATCTCACCTGTCCCCAGGTGTCCCCAGGTGTCCCCAGGGGTGCCCAGGTGTCCCCAGGTGTCCCCTCACCTGTCCCCAGGTGTCCCCAGGTGTCCCCTCACCTGTCCCCAGGTGTCCCCACGTGTCTCACCTCTCCCTTACCTGTCCCCAGGTGTCCTCAGGTGTCCCCAAGTGTCTCCAGGTGTCCCCAGGTGTCCCTGTGTCTCACCTGTCCCCAGGTGTTCCCTCACCTGTCCCCTCACCTGTCTCACCTGTGTCTCACCTGTCCCCAGGTGTTCCCAGGTGTCCCCTCACCTGTCTCCAGGTGTCCCCAGGTGTCCCCAGGTGTCCCCAGGTGTCCCCTCACCTGTCCCCAGGTGTTCCCAGGTGTCCCCTCACCTGTCCCCAGGTGTCCCCAGGTGTCCCCAGGTGTGTCCCAGTCCCTCACCTGTCCCCAGGTGTCCCCTCACCTGTCCCCAGGTGTCCCCAGGTGTCCCCAGGTGTGTCCCAGTCTCTCACCTGTCCCCAGGTGTCCCCTCACCTGTCCCTCACCTGTCCCCAGGTGTGTCCCCAGGTGTCCCCAGGTGTCCCCAGGTGTGTCCCAGTCTCTCACCCGTCCCCAGGTGTCCCCAGGTGTCCCCAGGTGTTCCCAGGTGTCCCCTCACCTGTCCCCAGGTGTCTCCTCACCTGTGTCTCACTTGTCCCCCCCAGTGTCACCTGTCCCCAGGTGTGTCCCCAAGTGTCCCCAGGTGTGTCCCAGTCTCTCACCTGTCTCTCTCCCCCCCCCCCCCCAGGTTGACCTGCACTTCCCCCCGCACATCCCAGAGGGCGCTCGCGATCTGATCCAGCGGCTGCTGCGGCGGGAGCCGGGACAGCGCCTGGGCCTGAGGGGGGTGCTGGGACACACCTGGGTACGGAACCACTCCCGAAGGGTGTTACCGCCTGGGTACTGTCCATCCTGACCCCCGAGTGACCCCTGAGTGACCACTGACCATCCCCTGAGTGACCCCTGAGTGACCATCCCCACACTGACCATCACTGACCATCCCCACACTGACCATGGCAGAGCCGGGACAGCGCCTGGGCCTGAGGGGGGTGCTGGGACACACCTGGGTATGGAGCCACTCCAGGAGGGTGTTACCGCCTGGTTACTGTCCATCCTGACCCCTGAGTGACCCCTGAGTGACCACTGACCATCCCCACACTGACCATCACTGACCATCCCCACACTGACCATGGCAGAGCCGGGACAGCGCCTGGGCCTGAGGGGGGTGCTGGGACACACCTGGGTACGGAGCCACTCCAGGAGGGTGTTACCGCCTGGTTACTGTCCATCCTGACCCCTGAGTGACCCCTGAGTGACCACTGACCATCCCTGACCATCCCTGACCATCCCCTGAGTGACCATCCCCACACTGACCATGGCAGAGCCGGGACAGCGCCTGGGCCTGAGGGGGGTGCTGGGGCACACCTGGGTACGGAGCCACTCCCGAAGGGTGTTACCACCTGGGTACTGCCCATCCTGACCCCTGAGTGACCCCTGAGTGACCACTGACCATCCCCTGAGTGACCCCTGAGTGACCATCCCCACACTGACCATCCCTGACCATCCCCACACTGACCATGGCAGAGCCGGGACAGCGCCTGGGCCTGAGGGGGGTGCTGGGGCACACCTGGGTACGGAGCCACTCCAGGAGGGTGTTACCGCCTGGGTACTGCCCATCCTGACCCCCGAGTGACCCCTGAGTGACCACTGACCCACACTGACCATCCCCTGAGTGACCCCTGAGTGACCATCCCCTGAGTGACCATCACTGACCATCCCCACACTGACCATGGCAGAGCCGGGACAGCGCCTGGGCCTGAGGGGGGTGCTGGGGCACACCTGGGTACGGAACCACTCCAGGAGGGTCCTGCCACCTGGGTACTGTCCATCCTGACCCCTGACCCCTCCGGACACTGCCCTGAGTGACCCCTGAGTGACCATCCCCACACTGACCATGGCAGAGCCGGGACAGCGCCTGGGCCTGAGGGGGGTGCTGGGACACACCTGGGTCAGGAACCACTCCAGGAGGGTCCTGCCACCTGGGTACTGCCCATCCTGACCCCTGAGTGACCCCTGAGTGACCATCCCCTGAGTGACCATCCCTGACCATCCCCACACTGACCATGGCAGAGCCGGGACAGCGCCTGGGCCTGAGGGGGGTGCTGGGACACACCTGGGTACGGAGCCACTCCCGAAGGGTGTTACCACCTGGGTACTGCCCATCCTGACCCCTGAGTGACCCCCGAGTGACCACTGACCATCCCTGACCATCCCCGGAGTGACCCCTGAGTGACCATCCCCTGAGTGACCATCCCTGACCATGGCAGAGCCGGGACAGCGCCTGGGCCTGAGGGGGGTGCTGGGACACACCTGGGTACGGAGCCACTCCCGAAGGGTGTTACCGCCTGGGTACTGTCCATCCTGACCCCTGAGTGACCCCTGAGTGACCACTGACCATCCCTGACCATCCCCTGAGTGACCATCCCCACACTGACCATGGCAGAGCCGGGACAGCGCCTGGGCCTGAGGGGGGTGCTGGGGCACACCTGGGTCAGGAACCACTCCCGAAGGGTCCTGCCACCTGGGTACTGCCCATCCTGACCCCCGAGTGACCCCTGAGTGACCACTGACCATCCCCTGAGTGACCATCCCCGCACTGACCATCACTGACCATCCCTGACCATGGCAGAGCCGGGACAGCGCCTGGGCCTGAGGGGGGTGCTGGGACACACCTGGGTACGGAGCCACTCCAGGAGGGTGTTACCGCCAGGTTACTGTCCATCCTGACCCCCGAGTGACCCCCGAGTGACCACTGACCATCCCTGACCATCCCCTGAGTGACCATCCCCACACTGACCATCACTGACCATCCCTGACCACTGAGTGACCATCCCTGACCATCCCTGATCATCCCTGACCGTCACTGACCATCACTGACCATCCCCTGAGTGACCATCCCTGACCATCACCGACCATCCCTGACAGTGACCCCTGAGTGACCACTGACCATCCCTGACAGTGACCCCTGAGTGACCACTGACCCCTCCGGACACTGCCCTGAGTGACCCCTGAGTGACCATCCCCACACTGACCATCCCCACACTGACCATCCCTGACCATCACTGACAGTGATCCCTGAGTGACCACTGACCATCCGTAATACTGACCATTGACCACTGACCATCCCTGATAGTGACCCCTGAGTGACCACTGACCATCACTGACCATCCCTGACCCACCCTGACCATCCCTGACAGTGATCCCTGAGTGACCACTGACCCACCCTGACCATCCCTGAGAGTGACCATTGACAATCCCTGATAGTGACCACTGACCATCCCTGAGAGTGACCCCTGAGTGACCACTGACCATCCATGACAGTGACCACTGACCATCCCTGAGAGTGACCCCTGAGTGACCATTGACCCACTGACCATCCCTGACCATCCCTGACCGTCACTGACCATCACTGACCATCACTGACAGTGACCACTGACCATCCCCGATAGTGACCCCCGAGTGACCACTGACCACCCCTGACAGTGACCACTGACCCCTGACCCCTCCGGACACTGACCATCCCCCCCCAAGTGACCATTGACCATCCTTGATAGTGACCACTGAGTGACCACGGATCTACTGACCATCACTGACCATCGCTGACCATCGCTGACCATCCCTGATGGTGACCACTGAGTGACCATCCCTGACAGTGACCACTGAGTGACCATTGACCATCCTTGATAGTGACCACTGAGTGACCACTGACCCACTGACCATCCCCAATAGTGACCACTGACCCCTGACCCCTCCGGACACTGACCATTTCCCCCCAAGTGACCATTGACCATCCTTGATAGTGACCACTGAGTGACCACGGACCTACTGACCATCACTGACCATCACTGACCATCGCTGACAGTGACCCCTGAGTGACCACTGACCCCTGACCCCTGCGGACACTGCCCTGAGTGACCCCTGACCCCTCCAGCACCCTCCTGGCACTGCCCACTTGACCTTTGACCCCTTGGACACTGCCCACTGACCTTTGACCCCTTGGACACTGCCCACTGACCCTTGACCCCCCCCCCAACCCAAATTTGGGGGAGGGGCTGGGGATGCCCCGCCCCCATTTTCGGCGATGCCCCGCCCCCATTTTGGGGTTGCTCCGCCCCTGTTATTCGAAGCCACGCCCCTGATATTCGAAGCCCCGCCTCCATTATTCGAAGCCACGCCCCCGTTGTTCGAAGCCACGCCCCCATTGTTCGAGGCTCCGCCTCCATTGTTCGAAGCCACGCCCCCATTATTTGAAGCCACGCCCCCGTTATTTGAAGCCACGCCCCCATTATTCAAAGCCACGCCCCCGTTGTTTGAAGCCACGCCCCCATTGTTCGAGGCTCCGCCCCCATTGTTTGAAGCCACGCCCCCATTGTTCGAGGCTCCGCCCCCCTCGTTGGAAGCCCCGCCCCCCGTTATTTTGGGGAGGGGTCTCCGCCCCTCCCCCCCCCAATAAAGGTGTTTTGGTTTTACCTGAGAGAGTCCGGGGGGGAGGGGGGGGAGGGGCGGGACCCCCATGGAGACCCCAGACCCACAAAAACCCCAAAGGGACCCACAGAGACCCCAAAGGGAGACCCCAGACCCACAGGGAGACCCCAGACCCACAAAAACCCCACATGGAGACCCCAGACCCACAGGGAGACCCCAGACCCACAAAAAATCCCATAGAGAGACCCCAGACCCACAAAAACTCCATAGGGACCCATAGAGAGACCCCAGACCCACAGAAACCCCAAAGGGAGACCCCAGACCCACAGAGAGACCCCAGACCCACAGAGAGACCCCAGACCCACAGAAACCCCATAGGGACCCACAGAGAGACCCCAGACCCACAGGGAGACCCCAGACCCACAGAAACCCCACAGGGAGACCCCAGACCCACAGAGAGACCCCAGACCCACAGAAACTCCATAGGGACCCCAGACCCACAGAGAGACCCCAGACCCAAAGGGAGACCCCAGACCCACAAAAACCCCACAGAGAGACCCCAGACCCACAGAGAGACCCCAGACCCACAGAAACCCCATAGAGACCCCATAGAGAGACCCCAGACCCACAAAAACCCCACAGGGAGACCCCAGACCCATTAGAAACTCCATAGAGAGACCCCAGACCCACAGAGAGACCCCAGACCCATAAAAACCCCATAGGGACCCACAGAGAGACCCCAGACCCACAAAAACCCCATAGAGACTCATAGAGAGACCCCAGACCCACAGAAACTCCATAGGGACCCACAGAGAGACCCCAGACCCACAGAGAGACCCCAGACCCACAAAAACCCCAAAGGGAGACCCCAGACCCACAAAAACTCCATAGAGAGACCCCAGACCCAAAGGGAGACCCCAGACCCACAAAAACCCCATATGGACTCAGAGAGACCCCAGACCCACAGGGAGACCCCAGACCCATAGAAACCGCACAGAGAGACCCCAGACCCATTAGAAACCCTATAGGGACCCATAGGGAGACCCCAGACCCATAAAAACTCCATGGGGACCCACAGAGAGACCCCAGACCCACAAAAATCCCACAGAGAGACCCCAGACCCACAGAGAGACCCCAGACCCACAGAAAATCCACAGGGACCCACAGAGAGACCCCAGACCCACAAAAAATCCCTTAAAGAGACCCCAGACCCATAGAAACCCCACAGAGAGACCCCAGACCCATAAAAACCCCATAGGGACCCACAGAGAGACCCCAGACCCACAGGGAGAACCCAGACTAATAGAGAGACCCCAGACCCATAAAAAATCCTACAGGGACCCCATGGAGACCCCATAGATTCCCCCATAAAACCCCATAGAGCCCACAGAGCCCCATAGACCCCATAGAGCCCCATAGACCCCATAGACCCCATAGAGCCCCATAGAGCCCCACAGACCCTATAGAGCCCCATAGACCCCATAGAGACCCATAGAGCCCACAGAGCCCCATAGATCCCCCATAGATCCCCATAGACCCCATAGAGCCCCATAGAGCCCCACAGACCCCATAGACCCCATAGAGCCCCATAGAGCCCATAGAGCCCATAGAGCCCATAGAGCCCATAAAACCCCATAGATGCCCCATAGAAAACCCTGTGCCCCACAGGCTCCTCCCACCCCATAGACCCGCCCACCCCACAGCACAGCACACCCCATAGAGCCCATAGAGCCCCATAGACCCCATAGACGCCCCATAGATCCCCATAAAACCCCATAGATGCCCCCATAGACCCCATAGAGCCTCATAAACCCCATAGAGCCCCATAGAGCCCCCA
>JAVKUW010000062.1:0-26502 GCA_031885435.1 Passerculus sandwichensis | reverse complement strand
ACACATCTCGTGAGAGTAAATTTTGGTTATGATAAGCCACGCCCACTTTGCCCTAGGCCACGCCCATTAATCTCACCTTTAAATACTTAATGACCATATATGGCCATTAAGCCACGCCCACCGCCCTTTAGCCCCTCCCACTTTCCCTTAAGCCACTCCCACAACCCTCAATTACCATATATGGCCATTAAGCCACGCCCTCTGCCCTTTAGCCCCTCCCACTTTCTGTTAAACCACTCCCACCACCCTTAATTACCATATATGGCCATTAAACCACACCCACCATCATTTAGCCCCTCCCACTTCCCTTTAAGCACCTCCCACAATCCCTAATTACCATATATGGTAATGGCGTCCCAACCAATGCCTTCAAGCCCCTCCCACCAAGCCCTGGCCACGCCCACATTTCCATTTAGGGCAAGTTTTCGGACCCAAGCCACGCCCACAAGTTTTAACCCCTCCCACTGCACTCTAACACCCAATGAAAGCCAACAAGCTCCTCCCACTTCTGTTTAAGCTCCTCCCACAGCCCTTTTAGTACGTCCCACTTTTCCTCATTTGCATAAATGGTCAATGAGCCCCTCCCACCAACCCTTAGCCCCTCCCACAATTAAGCCCCTCCCACCAGCATCAAACCCCAGCCCCCTCAGCTCTAAGCCCCTCCCACCACCCCTTAGGCCCCTCCCACATCCTTTAACCCCGCCCACATTCAATGTATGGTCTTTAAGCCCCTCCCACAACCTGTTGAGCCCCTCCCACATCCTAAGCCCCTCCCACTCCCCATATATGGCTGTCAGGCCCCTCCCACCGCCTGTTAGCCCCTCCCACTACCCTTTAAATCTCTCCCACCACCCCTTAAGCCCCGCCCACATTCCACACATGGGCATTAAGCCCCTCCCATCACTCCATTAAGCCCCGCCCACCAACACCTAAGCTCCTCCCACCATCATAATCAACATACGGCCTTAAGCCCCTCCCACCACTTCTTAAGCTCCTCCCACCTCCCTTTAGGCTCCTCCTACCTTTATTAAACCCCTCCCACCTCCCTTTAAGCCCCTCCCACTTTTGAACCCCTCCCATCCCCTTTCAGCCCCTCCCACCCCTTCAAGCCCCTCCCACCGCCTGTTAAGCCCCTCCCACCACCCTTTAAATCCCTCCCACCACCCCTTAAGCCCCGCCCATGTCTTTAAGCCCCTCCCACATTCCATACATGGTCATTAGGCCCCTCCCACCCTATTAAGCCCCTCCCATCACTCCATTAAGCCCCGCCCACCAACACCTAAGCTCCTCCCACCGTTCATATAATTAACATAGGGCCTTAAGCCCCTCCCACCACTTCTTAAGCTCCTCCCACCTCCCTTTAGGCTCCTCCCACCTTTATTAAACCCCTCCCACCACCCTTTAAGCCCCTCCCACTTTCTAAACCCCTCCCACCACTCTTTAAGCCCCTCCCACTTTCTAAACTCCTCCCACTGCCCTTTAAGCTCCTCCCACTTTCCAAACCCCTCCCATTCTGTTTAAGCCCTTCCCACCTCTCCTTAAGCCCCACCCACTACCCCTGAAGCCCCTCCCACCTTTGATAAGCCCCTCCCCCTTTTCAAACCCCTCCCACCACTCTTTAAGCCCCTCCCACTTCCTAAACTCCTCCCATCGCCCTTTAGCCCTCCCACTTTCAAACCCCTCCCATCCTCTTTTAGCCCCTCCCACCCCATTAAACCCCTCCCACCCCATTAAGCCCCTCCCACCACCCCTGAAGCCCCTCCCACCTCCTCTTAAGCCCCTCCTACAACCCCTGAAGCCCCTCCCACCTCTCCTCAATCCCCACCCACCAACCCCCAAGCCCCTCCCACCTCTCCTTAAGCCCCACCCACTACCCCTGAAGCCCCTCCCACCTTTATTAAACCCCTCCCAACACCCTTTAGCTTTACAAACCCCTCCCACCACTCTTTAAGCCCCTCCCACTTTCTAAACTCCTCCCACCACCCTTTAAGCCCCTCCTACTTTTGAACCCCTCCCATCCCCTTAAGCCCCTCCCACCCCATTAAACCCCTCCCAGCACCCCTGAAGCCCCTCCCACCTTTGATAAGCCCCTCCCCCTTTTCAAACCCCTCCCACCACCCTTTAAGCCCCTCCCACTTTCTAAACCCCTCCCACTGCCCTTTAAGCTCCTCCCACTTTCTAAACCCCTCCCATTCTGTTTAAGCCCCTCCCACCTCTCCTTAAGCCCCACCCACTACCCCTGAAGCCCCTCCCACCTTTATTAAGCCCCTTCCACTGCTTTTTAAGCCCCTCCCACTTTCTAAATCCCTCCTATTCTTTTTAAGCCCCTCCCACTTCCCAAACCCCTCCCATTCTTTTAAACCCCTCCCACCCATCCAAGCCCCTCCCCCATCAAGCCCCGCCCCTTTTCCTATTGAAGCCACGCCCACCTTTCCTCTCGGGCCGCGCCTCTCTCTGCCCCCGCCCCTTCTCCTTGTCCCCGCCCCCTTGTGGGCGTGTCCTGCCGCCGCGGCCCTCGCGGGGGGCGTGTCCCGGCGCGGCCCCGCCCCCCGGGGGGCGTGTCCCGGCGTTGGGGGCGGGGCTTTTGCCGCGGTCCCACTCGCGCTGCTCCCGGGCCCGTTCCCGCCGGGAGCGCTCGCGCTCGCGCTCCGCCCACTGCCAGGGCTCCGCCCCCCGCGGGGCGTGGCCGGGCGGGGACACGCCCCCCTGGGCGGGGTGCAGGGAGGAGGAGGAGCCGGGGGAGGGGGCGGGGAAAGGGGGGGAGGGGCGGGGCTGCAGGGGGTGGGAGGGGCTGGAGGGAGGGGGCGGGGCCAGGAGGCCGCGGTGGAAATCCAGCTGGGAAGGAAAAGTCGGCACCGAAAATTGAAAATTTTCACCCAAAAATTCCACGAATTTTGCCCCAAATTCAGTCGCAAAATTTGCAAATTTCGCCCCACAAATTCCACCCTAAAACTTAAAAATTTCACCCCACAATTTACAAATTCCAGCCCAAAATTCCAACCCAAAATTCACCAAACTCCACCCCAAAATTTACAAACTTCACTCCTAAATCCACCCCAAAATTCACCAATTGTAACCCAAAACCCACCCCTGAATTTACAAGTTTTAACTCAAAATCCACCCCAAAAATTCACAAATTTCACCCCAATAATTACAAATTTTAACCCAAAACTCCACCCAAAAACTCACAAACTTTACCCCTAAATCCACCCCGAAATACACAAATTTTAACCCGAATTTCAACCCAAGATTTACAAATTTCACCCCAAATCTCCACCACAAAATTCCACCCCAAAATTTACAACTTTCACCCCAAAACCCACCCCAAAATTCACCAATTTTAACCCAAAACCCACCCCAGAATTTACAAGTTTTAACTCAAAATCCACCCCAAAAATTTACAAATTTCAGCCCAAAATTCACAAACTTTAGCCTAAAACTCCACCCCAAAATTTACAAACTTTACCCCTAAATCTACCCCAAAATATACAAATTTTAACCCAAGTTTCAAGCCAAAATTTACGAATTTTACCCCTAAACCCACCCTGAAATATACAAGTTTTAACGCAAATTCCACCCCAAGATTTACAAATTTCAACCCAAAATCCACCTCAGAATTTACAAATTTTAACCCAAAACCCACCCCAAGATTTACGAACTTTACCCCTAAATCCACCCCAAAAATTACAAATTTTAACCCAAAACTCCACCCCCAAATTTGAAAATTTCAACCCAAAATCCACCCCAAAACCCACTCCAGAATTTAGAAGTTTTAATCCAACACTCCACCCCAAAATTTACAAATTTCCCCCCCAAATTTACATATTTTAACCCGAAATTCCACCCCAAAAATTCACAAACTTTACCCCTAAATTCACCTCAAAATTCACAAATTTCACCCCAAAATTCCACCCAAATATTTATAAACTTTACCCCTAAATCCACCCTAAAATTTAAAAATTCTAACCCAAAACCCACCCCGAAATTCACCAATTTAATCCCAAAACCAGCCCAAATTTTACAAATTTTACCACAAATTCCACCCCAAAATTTACAAATTTTAACCCAAAACCCACCCCAAAATTTAGAAATTTCACCCCAAAAATTCAACCTCAAAACTTACAAATTTCACTCCAAAATCCACCCCAAACTTCAGCAATTTTTACCCAAAACCCACCCCAAAATTTTTAAATTTTAACCCAAAAATCCACCCCAAAATTCCGAAATTTTTACCCAAAGTCCACCCCAAAATGTACAAATTTTCACCAAAAACCCACCCCAAAATTTAGAAATTTCACCCCAAAATTCAACCCCAAAACTTACAAATCTCACCCCAAAATTTCCCCCCAAAATTTACAAAATTTGCCCAAAATTTGGATTTTTTGCCCCATTTCTGTCCCCACCTCCTCCTGCTGGGCGAAGTCGGCCGCGAGCACTTTGGGGTTGGACTGCGGCCACTTCACCCCGTGCAGCGCCTCCCGCGTGGCCACCGCCTCCTCCACGGAACAATACTGCAAGAAAATAAACACAAAAATCTGAATTTTGGGAAATTTAAAAATTTAGAAATTTTAGGAAAAAAACCCGGAGAAAATCCGACGAAATTTGGGGTTTTTACGGCGTTTTAAAGCCAATTTTTTGGCGTTTTCCAGTGAATTTTCAGCGATTTTTTTAAACGCTTTTGAACAATTACAAGACATTTTGGATAATTTTCAAAATTTTTAGGTAATTTTTAGAATTTTTCACAGAATTTTTCCTCGATTTCACAAAATTTTGAAGGATTTTTTTCGTTTTTTGGGAAATTTCAGGAATTTTTTGAGCTTTTTTTCTGGAGAATTTTCGGAGAAATTTTGGGGTTTGAGAACTGTTTGAAGCAAACTTACAAAAAATTTTAAAATATTCTAAATTTCTTGCATTTTTAAAATATTTTTAGGAGAATTTAAAGGAAAATTTGGGTGGGTTTGGGGATTTTTTATGGAAATTTTCTGTGAATTTTGGGCCGTTGTGGGGCTGCCCCTGTGCGGTGCCTCCCGCGTGGCCACCGCCTCCTCCACCGAGCAGTACTGCAAAAAAATCACCACAAAAACCTGAATTTTGGGAAATTTAAAAATTTGGGAATTTCAGGAAAAAAACCCGGAGAAAATCCCACGAAATTTGGGGTTTTTACGGCGTTTTAAAGGGAATTTTTAGGGGTTTTTAAGGGTAAAAATCCGAATTTTTTTCCCTTTTTATACTAAAATATTACAAAAAAATTTTAAATACTCTTTCAATTTTTATTACTTTAGAGAACTGAAAAAATTGAAAAAACTTTCAAAAGCTTTATTGAAGGTTTTTTAGAATCTTAAGAGAATTTTTATTTTGAATTTTATGAGATTCTCGTAAATATTGGAGCTCTCTAAGAATTTAAAATAAATCCTGGATTATGGAAACCCCAAAAAATTCCAATGAACTTTTCCTAAATCCTGAAATAATTTTGAGAAAACTTCGGGGTTTTTAAAGATTTTAGAGATTTTTTAGAATCAGTTTTTTGTGAATTTTAAGGTGAATTCCAGTCAAACGCTGCGGCTTTTAGGGGTTTTTAAAACAAATTTTTACCTGCTTTTTAAAAAATTTAGAATTTTTTATCTTTTTAAATTTTTTTGAGGACTTTCGTGAAAATTTGGGTGGATTTGGGCAATTTTTTGTGAGGTTTTTTGGAATTTTTTGGGGTTTTTTATCGATTTTTCCCGACCACCAGGGGGCGCCACCCCCGTTCCCCTCGATGGTTTTTCCCTCTAAAATCTTCATTTTTCACCCAAATTTCGCCGTTTTTTCGCCGAATTTCGCCGTTTTTTTCGGGAAATTCGAATTTTCCTCAGATAAAACAATAATTTTTGGGGTGAATTTGTGGGATTTGGGGTCTGTACCGTGACGAAGCAGTGGGATTTGATGCGGTCGATGCAGAACCCGTTGTGCTTAAAACACCAATAAATTTTAAAAACGAATTTTTGAAAAACTTGAAATTTTTTATCTTTTTAAAATTTTCAAGGACTTTTGCGAAAATTTGGGTCGATTTGGGCAATTTTTTGTGAGGTTTTTTTAAATTTTTTTGGGTTTTTTTATCGATTTTTCCCGACCGCCAGGGGGCGCCACCCCCGTTCCCCTCGATGGTTTTTCTCTCTAAAATCTCCATTTTTCGCCCAAATTTCGCCCTTTTTTCGCGGAATTTCGCCGTTTTTTCGGGAAATTCGAATTTTCCTCAGATAAAATAATAATTTTTGGGGTGAATTTGTGGGGTTTTGGGTGGGTACCGTGACGAAGCAGTGGGAATTGATGTGGTCGATGCAGAACAAATTGTGGTTAAAACACCAATAAATTTTAAAAATGAATTTTTGAAAAATTTAGAAATTTTTCTCTTTTTAGAACTTTTTAAGGATTTTTCCAAAAATTTGGGTGGATTTGAACAATTTTTTGTGACTTTTTTGGAATTTTTCAGGCATTTTTTAGGGTTTTTTAATCGATTTTTCCCGACCACCAGGGGGCGCCACCCCCGTTCCCCTCGATGGTTTTTCCCCTCAAAATCTTCGTTTTTCGCCCAAATTTCGCCATTTTTTCGCGGAATTTTGCCGTTTTTTCTGCAAATTCGAATTTTCCTCAGATAAAACAATAATTTTTGGGGTGAATTTGTGGGGTTTTGGGTCGGTACCGTGACGAAGCACAGTGGGATTTGATGCGGTCGATCCAGAACCCGTTGTGCTTAAACCACCAATAAATTTTAAAAGCTAATTTTTGAAAGATTTGAAATTTTTTATCTTTTTAAAATTTTTCAGGGACTTCTGTGAAAATCTGGGTGGATTTGGGCAATTTTTTGTGAGGTTTTTTGGAATTTTTTTGGTTTTTTTATCGATTTTTTCCCGACCGCCAGGGGGCGCCACCCCCGTTCCCCTCGATGGTTTTTCCCTCTAAAATCTCAGTTTTTCGCCCAAATTTCGCCGTTTTTTCGCGGAATTTTGCCGTTTTTTTGGGGATATTTCTATTTTAGTCAGACCAATTGATGATTTTTGGGGTGAATTTCTGGGATTTTGGGTCGCGTACCGTGACGAAGCAGTGGGATTTGATGCACTCAATCCAGAACCCGTTGAGCTTAAAACACCACTAAATTTTAAAAATGAATTTTTAAAAATTCTGAAATTTTTTATCTTTTTGAAACTTTTCAGAGACTTCTGCAGAAATTTGGGTGGATCTGGGCAATTTTTTGTGAATTTTATTGGAATTTTTCGGGACTTTTTTTGGGTTTTTTTATCGATTTTCACCGACCACCAGGGGGCGCCACCCCCGTTCCCCTCAATGGTTTTTCCCTCTAAAATCTCCATTTTTCGCCCAAATTTCGCCATTTTTTCGCGGAATTTCGCCGTTTTTTTCGCAGAATTTGAATTTTCCTCAGATAAAACAATAATTTTTGGGGTGAATTTGTGGGATTTGGGGTCGGTACCGTGACGAAGCAGTGGGATTTGATGCGGTCGATCCAGAATCCGTCGTCCTTGAGGCGCCCGGTGCGGCCCAGCAGCTCCTTCAGCTGCCCCAGCGTGAAGGGACGCACCTGGAAAAGGGCGTGGCCAAAAAAGGGCGGGGTCAGGCAAAGGGGTGTGGTCGTGTAAAAGGGGCGTGGCCAGGTGAAGCCACACCCCAAAAAAATCCCCAAAAATTTGGGTGGAAATCGACCAAAACGGCCCCGAATGGATCAAAAAATCCCCCCCACTACCCCAAAAACGACCCAAATTTTACCCAAAATAACAAAAAAAAACCCTTTAAAAATCCTCAAAAATTCCTTTCCCCCCACCCCAAAAATCACCCAAAACCCCAGGAATCTTCTCCAAATTTCCCCTGAATTTTCCCATGAATTTTTCCCCAAATTTCCCCCAATTTTTTTCCTGAATTTCCCCCAAATTTCCCATGAATTTTTCCCCGAATTTTTCCCCAAGTTTTCCCCGGATTTCCCCCAAATTTTCCCCAAATTTTTCCCCAAACTTCTCCCAAATTCTCCGCCCAATTTTCCCAAATTGTCACCGAATTTCCCACAAATTTTTCCCCTGTTTTCTCCAAAATTTTCCCCGAATTTCCCCCAAACCTTTTCCCAAATTCTCCCCCTAATTTTCTCGATTTTTCCCCAAATTTCCCTGAATTTCTCCCAAATTGTCCCTCTAAATTTCCCATGTTTTCCCCGAATTTCCCCCAAACTTTCCCCATATTTTTCCCCGAATTTCTCCCAAATTCTCCCCCTAATTTTCCCCAAACTTTCCCCCAAATTTTCCTTGAATTTCCCACAAATTTTCCCCCAATTTTCCCCAAATTACCTCCACATTCTCTCCAAATTCTCCCCAAATTTTCCGTGAACTTTCCCCTAAATTTCCCCCAAATTTTTTTCTGAATTTCTCCTAAATTTCCCCAAATTTTCCCAGAGTTCCCCCTAATTTTTCCCCAAATTTTCCCCGGATTTCTCCCAAATTCTCCGCCCAATTTTCTCAAATTTTCGCCGAATTTCCCCCAAATTTTCCCCTAAATTTCTCCCACATTTTCCTCGAATTTTTTCTTAAATTTCCCTGAATTTCCCCCAATTTTTTTCCCAATTTTCCCTGAATTTTTCCCAACTTTCCCCCAGATTTTTCCCCAAGTTTTTCCCCTAATTTATTCCCCAATTTTCCCCAAATTTCAACCAAATTTTCCCTGATTTTTTCCCAATTTTCCCCCAAATTTATTCCCCTTACTTTCCCCAATTTTTCCCCAATTTTCCCCAAATTTTCCCTGTTTTTTTCCAAATTTTCCCCAAATTCCCCCGAATTTCCCGAATCCCCCGCTTTTCCCCCCAGTTTTCCCTCACCAGGTTGCAGAGGTGCACGATGGGGGAGGGGCGCTGCCGGGGGGGGGAGGGGCGCGGCGCCGCCCGCACGGGCTCGTCCACCGGGAGCAGCAGCGACCCCGAGCGCCAGGGCGGGGGCGGGGCGCGCCGGGGGGGCGGGGCCTCGCCTGGGAAAAGGGGCGGGGCTTAGCAATGACGTCATTGCAAAAAATCCCAGAGTTTTTGGGGTTTATTTTCATTTTTTTGTGATTTTTTTGGCATTTTTAGGGGTTTTAGTGAAGGCTGGGAGCGCCTCATGGGCGGGGCTTCAATCACAAAAAGGGGCGGGGCTTAGCTGCGACGTCATCACAAAAAATCCCCATTTTTTGAGATTTTTAAAATGATTTTTGGGGATTTTTAAGCATTTTTAGAAGTTTTAGTGAAACCTGGGAGCGCCTTGTGGGCGGGGCTTCAACCGGAAAAATGGGCGGGGCTTAGCAATGACATCATCACAAAAAAATCCCGGAATTTTGGGGTTTATTCTGATTTTTTGGGGAATTTTTTAGGCATTTTTAGGGGTTTTAGTCAAGGCCCCCAAGTGCTGTGGGGGGGGCTGGGCGTGCCGCGGGGGCGGGGCCTCGCCTAGGAAAAGGGGCGGAGCTTAGCCGTGATGTCATCGCAAAAAATCCCAGAATTTTTAGGGTTAATTTTGATTTTTTGGGGAATTTTTTTAGGCATTTTCAGAGGTTTTAGTGAAAGCTGGGAGCGCCTTGTGGGCGTGGCTTCAACTGGAGAAATGGGCGGGGCTTACCCATGACGTCATCACAAAAAAAATCCCCATTTTTAGGAGTTTTTATCTGATTTTTGTGTATTTTTAAAGATTTTAGTAAAGGCTGGGAGCAACTTGTGGGCGGGGCTTCACCCGCAGAAAGGGGCGGGGCTTAGCAATGACGTCATCACCAAAAAAAACAAAACTGGAATTTTTTTTGGGATTTTTTGGGAGAATTTTTGTGATTTTTGGGGAATTTTGGGGTTTTAAAGTGAACTCCGTTGCCAAAAATGGGCGGGGCTTCCCCTGGGCAAAGGGGGCGGAGCTTCGTGGTGACATCATAGCGCAAAATCCAAGGATTTTAATTTTTTTTTAATTTTTAAGGGATTATTTTGGAATTTTTTGGGTTTTTTTTGGGGGGATTTTTGGGGGTTTCAGTGAAGCCCCTGCGACCGCCTTGGGGGGGGGGCGGGGCCTGGCATAGGGGGCGGGGCTTAGGGATGACATCATCAGAAAACAATCCCCCTATTTTCGTTTTTTTTTTTCAAAACTAAATTTTTAAACCTAAATTTAAAATTTTTAAACTAAATTTTAAAATTTAAACTATATTTTAAAACTAATTTTTAAATTTTAAAAACTGAACTTTCTAAAAACTAAATCCCCTCCCCCACCCCTTCAAGCCCCTCCCACTTTTTATTATTTTATTTTTAGCCCCTCCCCCTCTTTAGCCCCGCCCCCGCTCACCTCCTTTCCCCTCCCCCTCTGCCGGGGTGGGCGTGGCCGCTGTGGCGGGAGGGGCGGGGCCTGCGTTGGCCCCTCCCCCTCCCGCCGTGGTGGGCGGGGCTTGCCCGGCGTGTGGGAGGGGCTTGTCCTGGCCCCGCCCCTCGTCGCTCTCCTCCCCCTCCTCCTCCTCCTGCCCCTCCCCCCGCCCGTTCTCGCCCAATGAGGCGGGGACCACCTGGAAAAAGGGGCGGGGCTTAGTAAAAAAGGGGTGTGGCCTAAGCAAGATAATGTTTAGCATAGTGGGTGGGGCTTAAAGGGAAAGGGGCGGGGCTTAAGGGAAAGGGCGGAGTTTAATGGAAGGGGGAGGGGCTTGGAGGTCTTAAAATGGGGAGGGGCTTAATAAAAGGGGGCGGGGCTTAAATAGGGGAATATGTTAAAGCAAAAGGGGCGGGGCTTGGATAGTGGGGGAGGGGCTTAACAGGAAAGGGGAGGGGCTTATTGGGAGGGGGAGGAGCTTGAAGGGAAGTGTTTAATGAGAGGGCGGGGCATGAATGGAAAGGGGCGGGGCTTAAAGAGGAAGTGCTTAAAATGGGAGGAGCTTATGGAGAGGGCGGGGCTTGAAGGAGGAGGAGCTTAATGAGGGATAGAAGGGGAGGGGCTTAAATTTGGGGCGGGGCTTAAATGGGAGGGAGGCAAAGGAGGTGGGAGGGGCTTAATGGGAAAGGGGAGGGGCTTAATGGGAAAGGGGAGGGGCTAAAGGGAAAAAGGAGGGGCTTAATATGAAAGGGGAGGGGCTTAATGGGGAAGGGGAGGGGCTTAATGGGGAAGGGGAGGGGCTTAATGGGAAAGGGGAGGGGCTAAAGGGAAAGGGGAGAGGCTTAATAGGTAAGGGGAGGGGCTAAAGAGAAAGGGGAGGGGCTTAAAGGGAAAGGGGAGGGGCTTAATGGGAAAGGGGAGGGGCTAAAGAGAAAGGGGAGGGGTTTAATGGGAAAGGGGAGGGGCTAAAGGGAAAGGGCCTAATGGGAAATGGGAGGGGCTAAAGAGAAAGGGGAGGGGTTTAATGGGAAAGGGGCGGGGCTTATTGGGAAAGGGGAGGGGCTTAGTAGGAACTTTAGAGCAAAAGGGGCGGGGCTAAATTGGGCAGGGGAGGGGCTTAAAATGAGTAAATGATTGCAAAGGGGGCGGGGCTAAACAGGAAAGGGGAGGGGCTTAAAATGAGTAAATTATTGCAACGGGGGCAGGGCTAAACAGGAAAGGGGAGGGGCTTAAAATGAGTAAATTATTGCAAAGGGGGCGGGGCTAAACAGGAAAGGGGAGGGGCTTAAATGGGTAAAAATTGAAACGGGTGGGGGAGGAGCTTAAAAAGGGGGAGGGGCCTAAAGGGGTGTGGGAGGGGCCAAATTTTGCTTGTTTAAATTGGGGGAGGGGCTTAGAGGTCGAAGGGGGCGTGGCCTGACCTGAGTGACAGTCCTGCAGATCTTCAGGTGGGGGGAGGGGAGCAGCAGCGCCTGGGGGTGGGGCAGGGTTGGCCCCGCCCCCAGGGAGGAGGCCACGCCCCCCTTGTCCGGCCCCTCCCCCCCCTCGGGCTCAGGCCCCTCCCCCATGAGGGCGGGGCCGTCCCCGCCCCCCTCGGGCGGCTCCGCCCCTCCCCCGGCGCGGATCTCGGGGATCAGGCTCTGGAGAAACGGGGAAAAAAACGGGGAAATCGGGAAAATTAATATTGAAAAAATTTGAATTTTTAGGGGAAAAAAAATTTTGGGGGAAAAAAGAAAATTTTTGGAAAAAAAAACGGAGAAATGTCGAGGGAAATGTAAAATTTGGGGTGAAATTGTTAGAAAAAGGGGGAGGAAAAAGGGACAAAAATTGAAATTTTAGGGGGAAAAAATGAAAAATTTGGAGAAATAACAGAAAATTATGAAAATTTATAAAAAAGCCATGAAAAAATTTCAGAAAAATTTTGAAGTTTAGGAACGTTCTGGGAAATTTAATAAAAGTGGGGGAAAAATAATTTTTTTTGGAAAATGATGGAATACTTGGGGGGAATTGTGGAAAATTTAAAATAAAAATGGGAAAAAATTGAAAATTTTTGGGAAAATGAGAAAAATTGGAGATAAAAATGGGAAATTTGGAGGGAACTGAAAAAACTTTTGGGGAAACGGGGATTTTTGGGCAAATTCGGAAAATTTAAAGAAAAAACGTGAAAAGTATTTGTATTTTTAGGGAAAATTACTAAAAAATTAAAGGAAATTTTTAAAAAAATGAGTATTTTGGGTTAAAGATGCAAAAAAGAGAGAGAATATTTTGGTCAGTAAAAAAAAAGAGTTTTTGGCCTAAAAAATGAGGAAAAAAATCATTTTAAAGTGAAAAAACGTGAATTTTTAGCGTAAAAATTCGGGGAAAAAACGGGGAAAAAAATGGATTTTTGCTCCAAACTTAAAAATTGTGTTTTAAATATTAAAATTAATTAGGGTGAATTAATTTTAATTAATTTCTGCCCACCTTGAGGGAGTCGGTGCTGACCCTAAAATATTACAGGAAATTAAAAAAAAAAAAAATAAAAAAAGGGAATTTTGGGTTAAAAACACCAGGAAAAAGAGGGGAGATTTTGGCCAACGAAATGGGCTAAAAAATGAGAAAAAAAATCATTTAAAAGCGAAAAAACGCGAATTTTTAGCGTAAAAATTGGGAGAAAAATGGGGAAAAAAACGGGGATTTTTGCTCCGAACTTAAAAATTGTGTTTTAAATATTAGAATTAATTAAAGTGAATTAATTTTAAATTATTTCTGCACACCTTGAGGGATTCGGTGCTGATACTAAAATATTACAGGAAATTGAAAAAATAAAATAAATAAAAAGGGAATTTTGGATTTAAAAACAGCAAGAAAAATTGGGGAGATTTTGGCCAACGAAATGGGCTAAAAAATGAGAAAAAAAATCATTTTAAAGCGAAAAAATGTGAATTTTTAGCGTAAAAATTGGGAGAAAAATGGGGAAAAAAACGGGGATTTTTGCTCCGAAGTTTAAAATTGTGTTTTAAATATTGAAATTAATTAGAGTCAATTAATTTAAATTATTTTTGTCCACCTTGAGGGAGTCGATGCTGACGCTAAAATATTACAGGAAATTAAAAAAAAATAAATAAAAAGGGAATTTTGGGTTAAAAACACCAGGAAAAATTGGGGATATTTTGGCCAATGAAATGGGCTAAAAAACGAGAAAAAAAATCATTTAAAAGCGAAAAAATGTGAATTTTTAGCGTAAAAATTGGGGAAAAAATGGGGAAAAAACGGGGATTTTTGCTCCGAACTTAAAAATAGTGTTTCAAATATTAAAATTGATTAAAGGTAATTAATTTTAATTATTTGTGCCCACCTTGAGGGAGTCGGTGCTGATGCTGATGGAGGGTTTTTTGGGGGCCGTCGCCCCCCAGCGCCGCTTCCGGGGCCCCCCCGCGCCGGCCCCGCCCCCGTCCGGCTCCGCGCCGCCCCTGGCTGCTGATTAATGGCGCTAATTAGCTCATTAATAACCTTAATTAACAATTAATTACGGTATTATTCTGTTATTTTACCCATTACTTAGCGAACCCCCCCCCCGTGCCAAACCTGACCCTGTCCGGCTCCGCGCCGCCCCTGGCTGCTAATTAACAGTGTTAATTAATTATTAAATCCGATATTTTACCCCCGATTTAATTACTGCACCCTTTGTTTCCCCTTAATAAATTAATTGTTGTTTTAATTAATACCCCCCCTTTCCCCGTCCGGCCCCACGCTGCTCCTAGCTTTTAATTAATAATGCTGATTAGCTAATTAATACCTTAATTAGCTAGTAATCACATAATTATTCTATTAATTTATCCACTAATTTAGCCCCCCCTGCGGCTCTACGTTGCCCCTGGCTGCTGATTAACAATGCTAATTAACTAATTGATACACTAATTAGCCCTTAATTACATTAGCAATGCTAATAAACTAATCGATACTCTAATTAGCCCTTAATTACATTAATAATTCATTATTAGTGACTCCCCGTGCTGGCCCCGCCCCCGTCTGGCTGTAAGCTGCTGATCAATAACACTAATTAATTATTTGTTACCTTAATTAGCCATTAATTACACTAATTATCAATTAATTAGGGACCCCCCCACGCCAGCCCCACCCCCATCTGGCTCCAGGCTTTTGATTAATAACGCTAATTAGCCAATTAACACTCTAATTAGCCCTCCATTACATAATTAATCCATTATTTTCATCCATTAATTTTCTTCAAACCCCACCCTCATTTGCATACTTAGCCCCACCCACTCACCCCGCCCTTCCCTACTTAACCCCCACCTTTAAGCCCCGCCCCTTTCCCCCCCTCATTTCCATACCAAACCCCTCCTACTCCCAGAAATCCCTGGTGATTTAGGCCCCGCCCCTTCCCTGCCTCATTTCCATATCAAACCCCGCCCACACCCCAAACCTTGATCCACTCAAGCCCCGCCTGTTTCTCTTTAAGCCCCGCCCCTTTCATTTCCATAGCAAGCCCCTCCCACTTCTCCAAATCCCATCTATATTAGGCCCCACCCATTTCCCTTTAGCCCCGCCCCTTCTCCAACCTCATTTCCATATTAAGCCCCTCCCACAGCCCCAAACCCCCCTTGCAATTTAACCCCTATTCATTTTTTAAGCCCCGCCCCTCATTTCCATATCAAACTCCTCCCGCACCCTCAAAACCCTTCAGAATTTAAACCACGCCCACTTCCACGAAGCCCCGCCCCTCATTTCCATATTAAGCCCCCCACACCCCAAACCCCTCAGCACTAAAGCCACGCCCCTTTCACCCTTTCCCCACCCCTCATTTCCATATGAGGCCCCTCCCACACCCCAAAACCCCCCTTGCAATTTTACCCCTATTCACTTCCCTTGAGGCCCCGCCCCTCATTTCCATATTAAACTCCTCCCACACCTCCTGAAACCCCTTCAAAATGAAAGCCCCGCCCCTTTTCCCACCCGCAAGCCCCGCCCCCTCTCCCAGGCCACGCCCACTCACACAGCACCGCAATCTTCCTCTTGAAGCCCCTGGGCGTGGCCTGGGGAGAGACGGGGGCGGGGCCAAGGAGGAGGAGGGGGAGGGGTCACAGGGGAGGGGGCGTGGCGTCAGCAAAAGGGGGCGGAGCTCCGGGCTCCTCCCCCTCCCTCCCCGAGCCCCTCCCACACTTCCATATTTGGCGCGAGGGGGCGGAGTCACGGCCCGGGGGGGCGGAGTCACGGCCCGGGGGGGCGGAGTCTCGTGGCGTCCTTGGGAGGGGATTTTGGGGGAGTTGTCCCAAAAGTCGAATTTTTCACCCCAAAAAATTCCCAAACTTCGCCTTTTTCTTGCCCCAAAAATCCAATTTTGGGGTTTCCGAGTCCTTTTCGGTGTTAAAAACGGAAATTTTGGGGTTTTGAGTTCGTTCCGAGTCCCAAAAAGCGAAATTTTTGGTGGTTTTTAAAAGTCCCTTTTTCGCCTTAAAAGTTGAAATTTTTTTAAGTTTTTTTAAATTTTTTTGGGGGGTTTCCGAGTCCTTTTTTTCACCTTAAAAAACGAAATTTTGGGGGTCTCCAAGTCCATTTTCTTCTCCAGAAATTGAAATTTTTTTGGGGGGTTCCGGCTCCGTTTTCAACGATTTTTTAGCGAATTTTTAAGGGTTTAAAGTCCATTTTTTCACCCCAAAAAACGAAAATTTTTGGGGTTTTCAGGTCGATTCTCTGCCCCAAAATTCAAATTTTTTTGGGGGGGTTTTAAAGTCGATTTTCCGCCCCAAAATCCCAAAGTTTGGGGGCTTCAACGGCGATTCCTCGTCCCGAAAAATGAAATTTTGGGGTTTTCCAAAGTCCGTTTTTCACCCCAAAAATGAAAATTTTGGGTTTTCAGCTCCGATTTTTTTGCTCCATAAACGAAATTTTTCAAAGTCTCCAAAATTCCATTTTCTGCCCCAAAAAGTGAATTTTTTGGGGGGTTTTAAGTCCCATAAATGAAATTTTTTGGGTTTTTCCAGCTCCGTTTTCACCCCAAAAATGAAAATTTTGGGGTCGCCATTTTCTGCTCCGGAAATGAAAATTTTCAGGATTTTTTTCAGCCCCACGGATGAAATTTTTCGGGTCTCCAAATTCCATTTTTTTGCCCCAAAAAATGAAAATTTTGGGGTTTCTGAGTCCATTTTTGGGGTCTCCGGGTCCATTTTTCTGCCAAAAATGAAAATTTTGGGGTCTCAGCCTCCGTTTTTGTCGTTTCCAGCTCCGTTTTTGCTGCAAAAAATGAAATTTTGGGTCCATTTTTCTTCCAAAAACGAAGATTTTTGGATTTTTGGTTCCATTTTTGCCCCGTTTTTATCGATTTTGGAGTTTTTGAACCCATTTTTCTTCCAAAAATGAAGATTTTGGGGTCTCCAACTCCATTTTTTCCCGAAAATGAAAATTTTTTAATGTTCCGGAGTCCGTTTTTTCTCCACAAACGAAGATTTTGGGGTCTTTGGATACCAAAAAAATGAAATTTTTAGGTTTTTCAAGTCCATTTTTCTCCCAAAAATGAAGATTTTGGAATCTTGGGATCCATTTTTACCCAAAAAAATGAAATTTTTGGGTTTTTCGAGTCCGTTTTTCTTCCAAAAACGAAGATTTTGGAGTTTTTTAAATCCATTTTTTGCCGATTTTGGTGTTTCTGAGTCCTTTTTTTCTCCACAAACGACGATTTCGGGGTCTTTGGACGCCAAAGAAATAAAATTTTTGGGTTTTCTGAGTTTTCCTCATTTTTGCAGAATTTGGGGTTTTAAAGTCAATTTTCCCCAATTTTGGGGTTTTTTTTGAGTCCGTTTTTCGCAGATTTTGGGGTTTCCGAGTCCGTTTTTTCCCCATTTTTGCAAATTTTGAGGTTTTAATTCCACTTTTCCTCCATAAATGAAGATTTCGGGCTCTCGGGTTCCATCCTCACCCCAAAAAAATGAAATTTTCGGGGCTTTTCAGGTCCCTTTTTGCCCCAATTTTTGCCATTTTTGGGGTTTTTTTCGAGGTCATTTCTGCCCCAATTTTTGCAGATTTTGGGGTTTCTGAGTCCATTTTTTTTTGAAGTTCTGGAGTCCATTTTTCCCCAGTTTTTGCAGATTTTTTAACCCAAAACTTTTTGGGGTTTTCTGCCCCAAATTTTTGCCATTTTTGGGGATTTTTCGAGTCCATTTTTGCCCCAAATTTCTGCAGTTTTTGGGGTTTTTCCGTGCCCCAATTTTTGCCGTTTTTGGGGTTTTTCTGACTCCGTTTCTGCCCCAATTTTTGCAGATTCTGGGGTCTCCAGCTCCATTTTTGCACCAAAACTTTTGGGGGTTTTCCGCCCCAAATTTTTGCCGTTTTTGGGGCATTTCGAGTCCATTTTTGCCCCAATTTTTGAGGCTTTTTGAGTCCATTTTTTGCCCCGATTTTAGCCGTTTTTGGGGATTTTTTTGGGTCCATTTCTGCCCCAAATTTCTGCAGATTTTCGGGTTCTTCTCTGCCCCAATTTCTGCCGTTTTTGGGGTCTTTCTGAGTCCGTTTTTGCCGCAATTTTTGCAGATTTTGGGGTCTCAGGCTCCATTTTCACCCCCAAAAAATAAAATTTTGGGGCTTTTTTCAGTCCATTTTTTGCCGCAATTTTCGCAGATTTTGAGGATTTTTCAAGTCCATGTCTGCCCCAAAGTTTTGCCATTTTTGGGTCATTTCTCAGTCCATTTTCGGGCCATTTCTGAGTCCGTTTTTGCCCCAATTTTTGCAGATTTTGGGGATTTTTTGCGTCCATTTCAGCCCCAAATTTTTGCCATTTTTGGGCCATTTCTCAGTTCATTTTTGGGGTTTTCCTGAGTCCGTTTCTGCCCCAATTTTTGCAGATTTTGGGGATTTTTCGAGTCCATTTTTGCCCCAATTTTTGCTGGTTTTGGGCCATTTCTGAATCCATTTTTGGGCCATTTCTGAGTCCATTTCTGCCCCAAATTTTTGCCGTTTTTGGGCCATTTCTGAGTCCATTTCTGAGTCGGTTTTTGCCCCAATTTTTGCCATTTTTGGGGATTTTTCGAGTCCATTTTTGCCCCAAATTTTTGCCGTTTTTGGGGTTTTTCTGAGTCCATTTCTGCTCCATTTTTTGCCGTTTTTGGGCCATTTCTGAGTCCATTTTTGGGCCATTTCTGAGTCCATTTTTGCCCCAATTTTTGCCATTTTTGGGCTTTTCCTCGGCCCCGATTTTTGCCGTTTTGGGGCCGTTCCGGTTCCGTTTTTGGCCCCAATTTTTGGGGCGATTTTGGGGTTTTTTGGTTCTGCCGTCAAGGGGGGGGTGCCCGAGCTCCTTTTTGGGGCCTTTTTGGGTTTTTTCCGGAAGGTTCCGAGCTCCGTTTTTGGGGTTTTCCGGAAGGTTCCGCTGGGTGCCCAAAAAAGAGACGTGTGGGGGGTCCGGGGGGTGGGGGAGGGGAGGGCGGGGGAGGGGCCCAGGTTTGGGGGGAGAACCCCGGAGTTGGGGAAAAACCACAAAATTCTGGGGAAAAAATACGCAAATTTTGGGGGAAAAACCGCAAATTTTTGGGAAAAATCGCAAATTTTTAGGAAAAAAAATCCCAATTTTGGAGAAAGAAATCCCAATTTTTTGGGAAAGAAACAATCCAAATTTTTGGGGAAAAAACCCAATTTTTAGGGAAAAAAACTCCCAATTTTTGGGAAAAAAAATCCCTATTTTGGAGAAAGAAATCCCAATTTTTGGGGAAAAATATCTCAATTTTTTGGGAACGATATCCCAATTTTTAGGAAAAAAAAAAATTCCAATTTTTGGGAAAAAAAAAAAATCCTAATGTTTTGGGGAAAAAAATCCCAATTTTTTGAGAAAGAAATCCTATTTTTTTTGGGGAAAAGTATCCCAATTTTTCGGAAAAAAAATCCCAATTTTTGGGAAAGAAATCCCAATTTTGGGGAAAAAACCCCAATTTTTTTGGGAAAAAAACCATTTTTTTTTGGGGAAAAGAAATCCCAATTTTTTGGGAAAAAAAAATCCCAATTTCTGAGAAAGAAATCCCAATTTTTTGGGGAAAAAAAAAAATCCAATTTTTTGGAAAAGAAATCCCAATTTAAAAAAAAAAAAAACCCAATTTTTTGGGGAAAAAAAAATCCTAATTTTTTTTTTTAAAAAATTCCCTATTTTTGGAGAAAGAAACCCTAATTTTTTTGAGAAGAAACCATTTTTTTTGGGAAAAAAACAATCAAAATCCCAGCTTTGGGTTAAAAATCCCCAATTTTGGGTTCAGAATTCCCAATTTTGGGTTCACAGTTCCCAATTTTGGGTTGCAATCCCCAATTTCAGGTGCCAAACCCCCCCCAGTTTTTGCCCCGCCCCCCCCGATTTGGGGCCAAACCTGGGGATTTTGGGGTTCCCCCCCACCCCCCTTGGCCCCGCCCCCTCCCCCTTGGCCCCTCCCACCCGCCCACTCTGGCCCCGCCCCCTCCCCGCCCGGCCCCGCCCCCTCCCTGGGTTGCCATGGTTACCTCGGGGGGGGCGGGGCTGGGGGCGGCTCCCGGCTCCATGGGCGGCGCCGGCTCCGAGCTGGGGGGGCCAAATCGGGACCGTTTGGGGCTTTTTGGGGCCGTTTCGGGGCATTTTGGGGCTTTTTGGGGGTTCGGGAATTTTTTGGGATTTTTGGGGATTTTTTTCCCCTCATAAAAATCCGATTTTTCCCACAAAAATCCCCAATTTTCCCCACAAAAATCCCCATTTACCCCTCAAAAAATCCCATTTTTCCCCTCAAAAAAAATTCCCATTTGCCCTGCAAAAAGTTCCCATTTGCCCCTCAAAAATCCCTTTTTCCCTTAAAACCCCCCCCAATTTTCCCACAAAAATCCCCAATTTTCCCACAAAAATCCCCATTTTCCCCCAAAAAATCCCCAATTACCCCTCAAAAATCCCCATGTACCCCTCAAAAATCCCCATTTTCCCCTCAAAAAATCCCATTTTTTCCCCTCAAAAAATTCCTGTTTGCCCCTCAAAAATCCCACTTTCCCTTAAAAACCCCCAATTTTCCCACAAAACTCCTTTTGTTTCCATAAAAATCCCTACTTTCCCTAAAAAAAAATCCCCATTTTCCCTCATAAAAACCCAGTTTCCCCCTAAAAGCTCCCCAATTTGCCCCCAAAATCATCATTTTCCCCTCACAAAATCCCATTTTTCCCACAAAAATCCCCAATTTTCCCCTCAGGAAATCCCCTTTTTTCCCCTTAAAAAATTCCCGTTTGCCCCTCAAAAATCCCCTTTTCCCTTAAAAACCCCTCCACAAAAACTCCTTTTTTCCCCCTCTCAAAAATCCCGATTTTCCCCACAAAAATCCCCATTTTCCCTCACAAAAACCCCGATTTCCCCGTAAAAATTCCCAATTTGCCCCCAAAATCATCGTTTTCCCCTCACAAAATCCCATTTTTCCCTCAAAAAGCCTCTTAAAATTCCCAAATTACCCCTTTTTCCCCTCAGAAATCCCCATTTTCCCTCAAAAAATTCCCGTTTGCCCCTTAAAATCCCAATTTTCCCTCACAAAATGCCCCTTTTCCCACAAAATTCCCAATTTTCCCCTCACAAAATCCCCATTTTCCCACAAAATTCCCAATTTTCCCTTATAAATCCCCATTTTCCCACAGAACATCCCAAACTTCCCCTCACAAATCCCATTTTTCCTGTCACAAAATCCCCATTTTCCCCTCATAAAACCCCATTTTCACCTTAAAATCTCCCAATTTGCCCCAAAAATCCCCATTTTCCCCTAAGAAAATCCCATTTTCACCTTAAAATCTCCCATTTGCCCCAAAAATCCCCATTTTCCCCTCACAAAATCCCCAATTTTTCCCTCAAAAATCTCCTTTTTCCCACAAAAAAACCCCTTCTCCCCTCCAAAATCATCACTTTCCTACCCAAAATCCCAATTTACCCACAAAATCCTCCCATTTTTCCCACAGAAATCCCCGTTTTCCCTCCGAAAAATCCCATTTTTCTCTCAAAACCAGCATTCTTCCCAAAAAAAACCCCTATATTTGCCTCAAAATCCGCCATTTTTCCCACAAAAATCCAAATTCTCCTCTCACAAAAATCATCCTTTTTGCCCACCAAAATCCCGAGTTTCCCTCAAAAACCCCTCACGTTCCCCACAAAAATTCCAATATTTTCCCCTTAAAAATCCCAACATTTTCCCTTTAAAAACCCCAATTTTCCCCTCAAAAATCCCAATTTTCCCCTCAAAAATCCCTCTTTCCCAACCAAAAATCATCACTTTCCCACAAAAATCCTATTTTCCCTCATAAAACCTCTCTTGTCCCTCGCCAAAATCCCATTTTTCTCTCAAAACCTCCGTTTTCCCCACAAAACCAGCATTTTTCCCTAAAAAATCCCCATTTTCCCCACAAAACCCTCTGCTTTTCCCTCAGAAACCTCCATTTTCCCCTCAAAAATCTCAATTTTACCCACAAAAATCTCAATTTTACCCTCAAAAACCCCAATTTTCCCCTCACAAAAATCCCATTTTCCCCCACATCCCACACGACCCCCTCCAGCCCCCCTGCCCCATTTCCCGCCTTTTTTTCTCCCCTTTTTCCCCACAAAAACCCCCAAATTCCCCTCAAAAATATCTTTTTATGCCCCACTTTCCCCTTTTTCTCCTCAACAATCATTTTTCCCACACAAAAGTCCCCACTTTTCCCACAAAATCCCCCTTTTCCATTCAAAACTCATCATTTTTATCACAAAAATTCCATTTTTCTCCTCATGAAACCCCCATTTTCCCCACAAAAACCCCCATTTTTCCTCAGGAAAATCCCATTTTTCCTTCAAAACCAGCATTTTCCCTAAAAAATCCCAATTTTCCCCACAAAAATCCCCATTTTCCCTCAGAAAAATCCCATTTTTCCCTCAAAACCAGCATTTTTCCCTAAAAAATCCCAATTTTTCCCACACAACCCCCATTTTCCCTCAGAAAAACCCCATTTTTCCCTCAAAACCACCATTTATCACTAAAAAATCCCCGTTTTTCCCACAAAACCCTCCACTTTTCCCTCAGAAACCTCCATTTTCCCCTCAAAAATCTCAATTTTACCCTCAATTTTTCCCTCACAAAAATCCCATTTTCCCCCCTCTCCCCTCACGACCCCCTGCCCATTTCCCGCCTTCCCATTTCTCCTTTTTCCCCTCAAAAATCTTAAAATCCCTCACAAAAACCCTTAAATTCCCCTCAAAAATTACTTTTTAATCTCCAAATTCCCTTTTCTTACCCAAAAAACCACGATTTTCCCCTCTTTTCCTCACAAACCCCGGGGTTTTTCCCTCTAATCCCATCCAAACCCTCCAGAAATCCCCCCAAATCCCCTTTTTCCCCACATTTTTCTCAAAAATCCCTATTTTTTCCACAGAAACTCGCCCTTTTCCTTTGCAAAAATCGTTTTTCCGACAAAAATCCCCACTTTTCCCTCAAAAATCCCAATTTGCCCCTCACAAAACCGGCATTTTTCCCTCAGAAATCCCCATCTTCCCCACAAAAACCCCCACTTTCCCTCACAAAAATCCCATTTTTCTCTCAAAACCCTCATTTTACCCACAAAAATCCCCATTTTCCCCACAAAACTCCCCCTTTTTCCCACAAAAATCCCCATTTTCCCCACAAAACTCCCCCTTTTTCCCACAAAAATCCCAATTTTACCCACAAAAATGCCCATTTTTCCCACAAAAATCCCAATTTTCCCCTCACAAAAATCCCCTTTCCCCCTCTCCCCTCACGACCCCCTCCCATCCCCCTGCCCATTTCCCGCCCTCCCTTTTCCCCTTTTTTCCCCACAAAAATCCTAAAATTACCCCCAAAACCCCTTAAATCCTCCTCAAAAATCCCTTTTTTACCCCAAATTTCTCACTTTTTCTCCTCAAAAATCCTTTTTCTCCCACAAAAATCCTCATTTTTTCCACAGAAACCCCCCTCGACCTCTCAAAAATCATCATTTTTCTCACAAAAATCCCCACTTTCCCCTCATAAAACCCTCGCTTTCCCTACAAAAATCTTCATTTTCCCTCACAAAAATCCCATTTTTCTCTCAAAACCCTCATTTTACCCACAAAACCCCCCGTTTTCCGCACAAAACCCTCGACTTTTCCCTCATAAAACTCCCATTTTCCCCACAAAAACCCCCACTTTACCCTCACAAAAATCCCATTTTTCGCTCAAAACCCTCATTTTACCCACAAAAATCCCCATTTTCCGCACAAAAACCCCCCTTTTACCCACAAAAATCCCCATTTTACCGCCAAAAATGCCCATTTTCCCCACAAAAATCCCAATTTTCCCCTCACAAAAATCCCCTTTTCCCCCCGAGCCCCTCTCCCCTCACGACCCCCTCCCATCCCCCTGCCCCTTTCCCGCCCTCCCTTTTCCCCTTTTTTCCCCACAAAAATCCCATTTTTCTCTCTAAACCCTCATTTTACCCACAAAAATCCCCATTTTCCGCACAAAACCCTCGACTTTTCCCTCAGAAATCTCCATTTTACCCTCAAAAATCTCAGTTTTCCCCTCACAAAACTCCCCTTTTCCCCCCGAGCCCCTCTCCCCTCACGACCCCCTCCCTTCCCCCTGCCCCTTTCCCGCCTTCCCGCCGCCCCCTTCCCCTCCCTGCCCCCGTTCCCGCCCCGCTCCCCCCTCACTTTTCGCCGTTTTTCCCCTTTTTTTCCCATTTTTCCCCTTTTTTCCCCTTTTTTCCCATTTTTCCCCATTTTTTCCCCTTTTGCCGCCTCACCCCGCGCCCCCTCCCCCCCCCGCTATTGTGCGGGGCGGCCGCAGCCGGGCGGGGCCGCCATCTTGCCGCGATCCCAGCATGCCCCGCGCCGCAGAGGAGGCGGGGCCGCCAGGCGTGGCCAATGGGCGACGCCGCGGGGGGCGGGGTGAAGAAAAACCAGCCAATCAGCGCGCGGGGAGGGCGTGGTTAAAGAACAGCAGAGGCGCTGTGTAAGGAGTTAAAAAGGGGCGGGGCTATCCCCTTAAAAGGGGAGGGAGGGCGGGGTTTATGCAAATGAGGGGCTTTGAGGGGGCGGGGCTGGGAGTGCCCGGAGATTGCCATATATGGGAAGGCCTCGCCCACCGCGGCCCCCAGACCCAATTGGGGACCGAAAAAAACCCAAAATTCCACAAATTTCCCCCAAAAATTCGCCAAAGACGCAAAAAAGGAGCCCCAAAAATGACCCCAGACCCATTCAGAGACCCCGGGAACCCCAAAAATCCACAAATTCACCCCAAAATCCCCCCCAGATCCACGCGGGAACCCCAAAGAGACCCCAGACCCAATTTAGGGGCACCAAAAATGCCCAAAATTCCTCAAATTTACCCCAAAATCCCCCCAGATCCACGTGGGAACCCCAAAGAGACCCCAGACCCAATTCAGGGAGACCGAAAATCCCCAAAATTCTCCCCAAAAATTCCACCAGGACCCCCCCCCAGACCCAAATCATCCTAAAATTCCCCAAAATCCTTCAAAATGTTCCCCAAAATCCTCCCAAACCCCCGAAAACTCCCCCAAAATCACCCAAAACTCCCCAAAATTCCCTCAAAATCCCCCCAAAATTCCTTCATTTTCCCCTAAATCGCCCAAGTTTTCCCCAAAATTCTTCAGTTTTTCCCCCAAAATTTCCTCCAATATTCCTCATTTTTCCCCCAAATTCCCCAAAATTCCTCCGAGACCTCAAAATTTCTTCAAACGCACCCAAAAATTCCTCAGGATTCTCCAAAACCTCCCCAGTTTTCCTCCAGATCTCCCAGTTTCCCCAAAATCCCCCAAACTTACCCCAAAATCTCTCAAAATTCCCCACAAATTCCTCAGTTTTCCCTAAAACGTCCCCAAAACTCCTCGGTTTTCCCAAAAATCCCCCAAATTTCCCCCAAAACCCCTGAAAACCGCCCGAAATTCCCTAAAAATACCCAAATTTCCCTCAAAATTCCCATATTTCCCCCCAAATGCCCCAAAATTCCCAAAATTTGTCTCAAATCCTAAAATTTCCCCCAAAACTTCCTCAAAAATCCCCAAAATTTTCCCAAAATCCCTCAAAATCTCCCAAATTCTCTCAAAATTTCCCCCCCAAATTCCCAAAATTTCCCGTTTTTTCCCCAAGTATCCCAAGTGCCCCCAAATTTCCTCAAAAAGCCCCAAAATTTCCCCCCAAATCCCTCAATTTTTCCCCCAAATCCCCCAAATTTCACCCAAATTTTCCCAATTTCCCCCCAAATTCCTCAATTTTCATCAAAATTCCTCAATTTTTCCCCAAATTTCCCCCAAATTCCTCAATTTTTTCCCCAAAATCCCCCAAGTTTTCATAACTTCCACCCAAATTCCTCAATTTTCCCAAAAATTATTGAATTTTTTTTCCCGAAATCCCCCAAATTTCCCCACACTTCCCCCCAAATTCCTCAATTTTCCTCAAAATCCCCCAAATTTACCCCAATTTTCCTAAAAAATCCTCAATTTTTCCCCAAAATCCCCCAAATTTCCTCAAAATTCATCAATTTTTCCCAAAATCCCCCAAATTCCTCAGTTTTCCTAAAAATTAACAAATTTTTCCCCAAAATCCCCCAATTTCCCCTCAAATCCCTCAGTTTTCCTAAAATTTATTGAATTCTTTTTCCCAAAATCCCCCAAATTTCCCCCAAATATTCCCAAATTCCCCCCAAATTCCTCCATTTTCCTCAAAACTCCTCAACTTTTTCCCAAAATCCCCCAAATTCCCCCCAAATTCTTAAATTTTCCTCACAATTTGTCAATTTTTCCCGAAATCCCCCAAATTCCCCCCCTCTCATTTCCCGCCCCTCCCCCACTCACCTCTCCTCCTGGGGGCCGTCCCCGCGCTGCCCCTCCCCCTCCTGGGGACACAATTAATTTGCATATTCAGCCCGCGGTGGGCGGGGCTTCACCCCCCCCACGCCCCTCCCCAATCCCCTCAAGCCCCGCCCCCTTTTCCATTTTCCCGCCACTCACCTTGGCCCCGCCCCCTGCGGGGGAGGGGGGGGCGGAGGAGGCCGGGGAGGAGGAGGAGGAGGAGGGGGGGGGGGGAGGGGCGCGGGGGGGGCGGGGCCTCGGCGCTCAGCAGGGGGGGGAGGGGCTCCTCTGGCTCCTCCCCCTCCCCCTCCTCCGCCTCCTTCTCAGGCCCCGCCCCCTCGGCCGCAAGCTCCGC
>JAVKUW010000056.1:0-27229 GCA_031885435.1 Passerculus sandwichensis | reverse complement strand
TACCCATCCCAAAATACCCCTAATAACAACCCTAAAAACTACCTAAAATCCACCCATAAATACACTAAAATCCCAAAATTCCCCCAAAATTCCCCATAATCCACCCAAAACAACCCCAAAAATCACCCCAAAAACACCCTAAAAACCACCCCTAAAACACCCCAAAATACCCCCTAAAATCACCCCAAAATCCCCCCAAAACCAACCTCAAAACCACCCCAAAAAACCCAAAATACCCCCTAAAAACCAACCCAAACAACACACCCACCACAATAACACCCAAAAATCCCCTTAACCAAATCCCCCAAACCAAATTCCCACCAAAACCCCCCAAATCACCCCCAAACAATCACCTAATAATCCCCAAAAATCACCCCCAATCAATCCCCCTTCAAAATCCCAAAAATCACCCCAACACTCCTAAAAACCACCCCAAAATCCCCACAAAATCTCCCCAAAAACACCCCAAAATACCCCTAAAAACCACCCCAAAATCCCCCTTCAAAATCCCAAAAATCCCCCCAAAAATCCCCCCAAAACACCCTAAAAACCACCCCAAAAACACCCCAAAATCACCCCAAAAACACCCCGAAAACACCCCTAAAATACCCCTAAAAACTACCCCAAAATAGCCCCAAAACCACCCCGAAAACACCCCAAAATCACCCCAAAATCACCCCCAAAATCACCACAAAAATACCCCAAAAACACCCCAAAAACACCCCAAAATACCCCAAAAACACCCCAAAACACCCCAAAAACACCCCAAAAATAGCCCTAAAAACCACCCCAAAATCCCCCCAAAATACCCCTAAAACACCCCAAAAAACACCCCAAAATACCCCCAAAATAGCCCTAAAACACCCCTAAAATACCCCTAAAAATCACCCCAAAACCACCCCAAAACCACCCCAAAATACCCCAAAAACACCCCGAAAACACCCCAAAATACCCAAAAAACACCCCAAAATAGCCCTAAAATACCCCTAAAATACCCCTAAAAATCACCCCAAAATCCCCTTCAAAATCCAAAAAATCCCCCCAAAAATCCCCCCAAAATCCCCATTCAAAATCCCAAAAATTCCCCCAAAATCACCCCAAATCACCCCAAATAATCCCTAAAATTCACCCCCAAAATTCCCCCAAAATCCCCCTTCAAAATCCCCAAAATTCCCCCAAAAAATCGCCCCAAAATCACCCCAAAACCACTCCAAAATACCCCTAAAACACCCCTAAAAACCACCCCAAAATCACCCCAAAATACCCCTAAAACAACCCTAAAAACTACCTCAAAATACCCCCAAAATCCCCCTTCAAAATCCCAAAAATTCCCCCAAAAATCCCCCCAAAATCACCCCAAAATCCCCCTAAAAACTACCCCAAAAACACCCCGAAATACGCCAAAATACCCCCAAAATACCCCTAAAAACCACCCCAAAAACACCCCTAAAAACCACCCCGAAAACACCCCAAAACCACCCCAAAATACCCCTAAAACACCCCAAAATACCCCTAAAACACCCCTAAAAACCACCCCAAAATACCCCCAAAAACACCCCAAAAACACCCCAAAATACCCCCAATGTACCCCTAAAAACACCCCAAAAACACCCCAAAAATACCCCCAAAATACCCCTAAAATACCCCTAAAAACCACCCCAAAATACCCCCAAAACACCCCAAAAACACCCCTAAAAACCACCCCAAAACACCCCAAAAACACCCCAAAATACCCCAAAACACCCCTAAAAACCACCCCAAAAACACCCCAAAATCACCCCAAAACCACCCCCAAAACCCACCCCAAAAACCCCCAAAGTCACCCCAAAAATCCCCCCAAAACACCCTAAAAACCACCCCAAAAACACCCCAAAAACACCCCAAAAATCCCCCCAAAACACCCCAAAACCACCCCAAAATGCCTCCAAAATCCCCCCTAAAAATCCCTAAAAACCACCCCCCAAAATTCCCCAAATTCACCCCAAAATCCCCTTTAAAAGGCCCCCAAAACCCACCCCAAAAAACCCCAAAGTCACCCCAAAAATCCCCCAAATCCCCCCAAAAACCACCCCCAAAACCACCTCAAAAATCCCCCTAAATCCCCCTAAAAAATCCACAAAATTCCCCAAATTCACCCCAAAATCCCCCTAAAAACACCCCCAAAAACCCCCCAAAATCCCCCCAAATAATCCCAAAAAACACCCCCAAAATCCCCCAAATTCACCCCAAAATCCCCCCAAAATCACCCCAAAATCACCTCAAAATTCCCCCAAAATCCCCCCAAATAATCCCTAAAAACCACCCCCAAAATCCCCTTTAAAACACCCCCAAAAACACGCAAATTCACCCCAAAATTCCCCTAAAAACACCCCAAAAACCCCCAAAGTCCACCCCAAAAATCCCCCTAAATAATCCCAAAAAACCACCCCCAAACCACCTCAAAAATCCCCTAAAATCCCCCAAATTCACCCCTAAAATCCCCCTAAAAAATCCCCAAAATCCCCCAAATTCACCCCAAAATCCCCCTAAAAACACCCCCAAAATCCCCCAAAATCCCCCCAAATTCCCCCCAAAATCCCCCTAAAAAAATCCCAAAAAATCCCCAAATTCACCCCAAAAATCCCCCCAAAATCCCCCCAAAATCTCCCCCAAAAAACCCCAAAATCCCCTCAAAATTCCCCTCAAAATTCCCAATTTCGGGTCTCTCTCTCTGAAGCCCCCTCCCCATTTCAGGCCTCCCCGTGCCCCATTTTGAGGAGGGGTCTCTCTCACTGAAGCCCCCTCCCCATTTCAGGGGTCTCTCTCTCACTGAAGCCCCCTCCCCATTTCCAGTGTCCCTGAGCCCCCTCCCCAATTCCAGGGGTGATTCCTGAGACCCCTCCCCAATTTCAGGGTCTGTAACTGAAGCCCCCTCCCCATTTCAAGCTCTCTAACTGAAGCCCCCTCCCCATTTCAGGGGTCTCTCTCTCTCTGAAGCCCCCTCCCCCATTTCAGGCTCTCTCTCTGAAGCCCCCTCCCCACATTGGGTCTTTCCCTGAAGCCCCCTCCCCCATTTGGAGGGGTCTCTCTCTCTGAAGCCCCCTCCCCATTTCAGGCCTCCCCTTCCCCATTTTGGGGGGTGGTCTCTGAAGCCCCCTCCCCATTTCCAGTGTTCCTTAGCCCCCTCCCCATTTCAGATCTGACTGAAGCCCCCTCCCCATTTTGGGTTCTCTCTCTGACTGAAGCCCCCTCCCCATTTCAGGGCTCCCCATGCCCCCATGTTGGGGGGTGGTCTCTCTCTCTGACTGAAGCCCCCTCCCCATTTCAGATCTGACTGAAGCCCCCTCCCCATTTCAGGGCTCCCCGTGTCCCATATTGGGGGGTGGTCTCTGAAGCCCCCTCCCCATTTCAGGGTCTCTAATTGAAGCCCCCTCCCCATTTTGGGGGTCTCTCTCTCTCTGAAGCCCCCTCCCCATTTCCAGTGTTCCTGAGCCCCCTCCCCATTCCAGGCCTCCCCGTGCCCCATGTTGGGGAGGGGTCTCTCTGTAACTGAAGCCCCCTCCCCATTTTTGGGGTCTCTTTCTAATTGAAGCCCCCCTCCCCATTTCAGGGGTCTCTCTCTAACTGAAGCCCCCTCCCCATTTCAGGCCTCCCCATGCCCCAATTTGAGGAGGGGTCTCTCTCTCTCTGAAGCCCCCTCCCCCATTTCCAGTGTCCCCTGAGCCCCCTCCCCAATTCCAGGGGTGATTCCTGAGCCCCCTCCCCATTTCAGGGTCTCTCTCTGAAGCCCCCTCCCCATTTCAGGCCTCCCCGTGCCCCATTTTGGGGGGTGGTCTCTGACTGAAGCCCCCTCCCCATTTCAGGCTCTCTCTCTGAAGCCCCCTCCCCAATTTCAGGGTCTCTAATTGAAGCCCCCTCCCCATTTCAGGGCTCCCCGTGCCCCATTTTGGGGGGGTGGTCTCTGAAGCCCCCTCCCCATTTCAAGGTCTCTGACTGAAGCCCCCTCCCCAATTTCAGGGGTCTCTCTCTGACTGAAGCCCCCTCCCCATTTCAGGCCTCCCCATGCCCTATATTGGGGGGTGGTCTCTGAAGCCCCCTCCCCATTTCCAGTGTCCATGAGCCCCCTCCCCAATTCCAGAGGTGATTCCTGAGCCCCCTCCCCATTTCGGGGGTCTCTCTCTCTCTGAAGCCCCCTCCCCATTTCAGGGGTCTCTTTCTCTAAGTGAAGCCCCCTCCCCATTTCCAGTGTCCCTGAGCCCCCTCCCCATTTCAGGGGTCTCTCAAACTGAAGCCCCCTCCCCATTTCAGGCCTCCCCGTGCCCCATTTTGAGGAGGGGTCTCTCTCTCACTGAAGCCCCCTCCCCATTTCAGGGTCTCTCTCCAACTGAAGCCCCCTCCCCATTTCAGGCCTCCCCATGTCCCATTTTGAGGAGGGGTCTCTGAAGCCCCCTCCCCATTTCCAGTGTTCCTGAGCCCCCTCCCCATTTCAGGCTCCTCGTGGCCCATTTTGGGGAGGGGTCTCTCTCTGACTGAAGCCCCCTCCCCATTTCAGGGGTCTCTCTCACTGAAGCCCCCTCCCCAATTCCAGGGGTGATTCCTGAGCCCCCCTCCCCATTTCAGGGGTCTCTCAAACTGAAGCCCCCTCCCCATTTCAGGGCTCCCCTTCCCCATTTTGGGGGGTGTTCTCTGAAGCCCCCTCCCCATTTTGGGGTCTCTCTCTGACTGAAGCCCCCTCCCCATTTTGGGGTCTCTCTCTGACTGAAGCCCCCTCCCCATTCCAGGGCTCCTCGTGGCCGTGCCCCCCCAGGCCCCGCTGGGGCCCCGATTCCAGAGGGACCCCGAGATCCCCAACGTCTTCCACGCCCCCCGAATTGGGGCTGGGGGCTTCCGAAATGGGGCTGGGGGCTTCCAAAATGGGGATGGGGGCTCACAAATTGGGGCTGGGGGTGTCCAAAATGGGGCTGGGGGCTCGCAAATTGGGGCTGGGGGCTCCCAAAATGGGTCTGGGGGAGTCCAAAATGGGTCTGGGGGCTTCAAAAATGGGGCTGGGGGTGTCCAAAATGGGTCTGGGGGTGTCCAAAATGGGTCTGGGGGCTCACAAAATGGGTCTGGGGGTGTCCAAAATGGGTCTGGGGGCTCACAAAATGGGGCTGGGGGCTTCCAAAATGGGGATGGGGGCTCACAAAATGGGTCTGGGGGTGTCCAAAATGGGGCTGGGGGTGTCCAAAATGGGTCTGGGGGCTCACAAAATGGGGCTGGGGGAGTCCAAATTGGGTCTGGGGGCTTCCAAAATGGGGCTGGGGACTTCCAAATTGGGGCTGGGGGCTCACAAAATGGGGCTGGGGGCTTTCAAAATGGGGCTGGGGGCTCTCAAATTGGGTCTGGGGGCTCCGAAAATGGGGCTGGGGGTGTCCAAATTGGGTCTGGGGGCTTTCAAAATGGGGCTGGGGGCTTTCAAAATGGGGCTGGGGGCTCACAAAATGGGGCTGGGGGCTTCCAAAATGGGGCTGGGGGAGTCCAAAATGGGGCTGGGGGTGTCCAAAATGGGGCTGGGGGCTTCCAAAATGGGGCTGGGGGCTTCCAAAATGGGTCTGGGGGCTCCAAAAATGGGGCTGGGGGCTCACAAAATGGGGCTGGGGGCTTCCAAAATGGGGCTGGGGGTGTCCAAATTGGGGCTGGGGGCTTCCAATTTGTGTCTGGGGGTTCCCAATTGGAGGAAGGACTGAGGGATTTGAGTCTGGGGTCCCAATTTGAGTCTGGGGTCCCGAGTGAGCCCGAATTGGGTCTGGGGTCTCCAATTGAGTCTGGGGTCCCCGAATTGGGTCTGGGGTCTTCATTAAGGTCTGATGACTCCAAATTGGGTCTGGGGTCTCCAATTGAGTCTGGGGTCCCGAACCGGCTTGAGGATCCCAAATTGGGTCTGGGGTCCTCATTAGGGTCAGTTAACCCCGAATTGGGTCTGGGGTCTCCCTTGGCCTCTGCTAATCCCGAATTGGGTCTGGGGTCCCCATTAGGGTCATTTAATCCCGAATTGGGTCTGGGGTCTCCATTTGAGTCTGGGGTCCCCGAATTGGGTCTGGGGTCTCCCTTCGGACCCAGTGATCCCGAATTGGGTCTGGGGTCCTCGTTAGGTTCAGTTAACCCCGAATTGGGTCTGGGGTCTCCAATTGAGTCTGGGGTCCCCGAATTGGGTCTGGGGTCTCCCTTCGGACCCAGTGATCCCGAATTGGGTCTGGGGTCTCCCTTGGGCTCTGCTAACCCCGAATTGGGTCTGGGGTCTCCAATTGAGTCTGGGCTCCCCGAATTGGGTCTGGGGTCTCCATTTGAGTCTGGGGTCCCCGAATTGGGTCTGGGGTCCTCATTAGGGTCAGTTAACCCCGAATTGGGTCTGGGGTCTGCATTTGAGTCTGGGGTCCCCGAATTGGGTCTGGGGTCTCCAATTGGGTCTGGGCTCCCCGAATTGGGTCTGGGGTCTCCCTTCGGACCCAGTGATCCCGAATTGGGTCTGGGGTCTCCCTTCGGACCCAGTGATCCCGAATTGGGTCTGGGGTCTGTGCTGGTGCTGGCGCTGCAGGGGAAGAGCCCCCGGCCGCAGCTGTGGCCGCTGGGGGCGCTCGCGGACAGCAACGCCCAACTGCGGGAGCTGAGCCCGCACCGCCAAGGCGGCGGCTTCGTGCTGCCCCCCGGCGGCGTGGCGGGGGGACTGCAGGGCCGGGCCGTGCTGCTGCACCCCCTATAGAAAAATGGAAATTTTCGTGATTTTCTGGTGCTTTTCTTGTGGTTTTCTTGTGTTTTTATTGTGTTTTTATTGTGTTTTTCTTGTGGTTTTGAAGGGTGTTTTTTTTTGGTGGTGTTTTATGGGGCATTTTTTGGGGTTTTTTCTGGATTTTTTTGGCGTTTTCGTGGGGTATTTTTTGGGGATTTTTCTGGGTTTCTGGGAGGTTTTTGGTGTTTTGTGGTGGGGTTTTCTGGTTTTTTTTTTTTTTTTTTGAGGGATTTTGGGGTTTTGGGGGTTTTAATGGGTGCTTTAGGGGGGATTTTTGTGGTTTTTATATTTTTTTTGGTGAGATTATTGGGGGGTTTTGGGGTTTTTTTGGCCCCTTTCCCCTCACGGTTCCCGCCCTTTCCCTGCCCCCTTTCCCCTCACGGTTCCGCCCTTTGTTTGGCCCCGCCCCTTTCCCCTCACGGTTCCCGCCCTTTCCCTGCCCCCTTTCCCCTCACGGTTCCCGCCCTTTCCCCGCCCCCCTTTCCCCTCACGGTTCCCGCCCTTTCCCTGCCCCCTTTCCCCTCACGGTTCCGCCCTTTGTTCGGCCCCGCCCCTTTCCCCTCACGGCTCCCGCCCTTTATTTGGCCACGCCCCTTTTCCCTCACAGGGGATTTTTTGGGGGGCATTTTCGTGGTTTTTGGGGGGATTTTTTGAGGTTTTTTGGTGTTTTTTAGGGGGTATTGGGGAGTTTTTAGAGAGATTTTGTGGGTTTTTTTTGTTGTTTTTTTTTTTTTTTCCCAGTGGGTTTTGGGTGGATTTGGGGAAGTTTTGTGGCTTTATTTTAGGGCGGATTTGGGGAGGCTTGGGGGGAGTTTGGGGAAAATTTGGAGGTGATTTTGAGGGGACTTTGTGGGCAGATTTGGGGGGAGGTTGTAGGATTTTAATGCAGATTTTTGTGGGTTTTCCGTGGGGGTTTTGGCAGAATTTGGGGAGGTTTTGGGGTGATTTGGGTGGATTTTGGGGCTCTCGGGGGTCTCCGGGGGCGCTCGCGGACAGCAACGCCCAACTGCGGGAGCTGAGCCCGCACAGAACCGGGGGCGGGCCGTGCTGCTGCACCCCCTATAGAAAAATGGAAAATTTTCGTGATTTTCTTGTGCTTTTCTTGTGTTTTTCTTGTGTTTTTTTCTTGTGGTTTTGAGGGGTTTTTTTGGTGGTGTTTTATGGGCATTTTTTGGTTTTTTTTTTGGTGTTTTTTGGGGTATTTTGTGGTCTTGGGTGGATATTGGGAAGTTTTGGGGGTTTTTAAGGGGGGATTTGGGGAGGTTTAAGGGGAATTTGGGAAAATTTGGAGGGGATTTTGGGAGGATTTGGGGGAGACTTTTTTATGTTTTTCGGGAGATTTTGGGGGTTTTTTTGGGGTTTTTTTGCTGGGGTTTTCGGGGGAATTTGGGGAAGCTTTTCGGGGGGTTTTGCGTGGATTTTGGAGCTCTCGGGGTTTTGGGCGTTTCTTTCCTTGGCCCCGCCCCTTTCCCCTCACAGTTCCCGCCCTTTCCTTAACCCCGCCCCTTTCCCCCCCTCACAGCCTCACCTAACCACGCCCCCTCATGAATAAACATTCCTCATTATCCACGGCCGCTTTAAAATCTGAGCCCCGCCCATCTCCTGGCGCGTTCAGCCCCGCGCATGCGCAGCACACCCGGAAGTGGCTTCACTGGGCGCCGCCATCTTTGCTCCCGGTTCCCCCGGCCCGGCTCCAGCATGTCCGAGACCTACGGTGCGGCTATAGGGGATCCATAGGAGATCTATAGGGGATAAATGGGGGCTGGGGGGGTTATAGAGGGTCTGGAGGGGGTCTTGGGGGGTCTATGGGGGGCTTGAGGGGGTCTATAGGGGATTGGGGGGGGGCTGTAGGGGATTTAGGGGTGTCCTGAGGGGGTTTCGGGGGGCTATAGGGGATCCATAGGGGATCTATAGGGGATAAATGGGGGCTGGGGGGGCTATAGAGGGTCCGGGAGGGGTCTGGGGGTGTCTATGGGGGGTTTGAGGGGGTCTATAGGGGATTGGGGGGGGTCTATAGGGGGTTTGGGGGGGTCTGGGGGTGTCTATAGGGGATCTATAGGGGATCTATAGGGGTCTGGGGGTGTCTATAGGGGATTGGGGGCGATCTGGGGGGGCTATAGGGGATCTATAGGGAATTTGGGGGGCTATAGGGGATCTATAGGGGATTGGGGGGGCTATAGGGGATCTATAGGGGATTGGGGGGGTCTATAGGGGGTTTGGAGGAGTCTGGGGGTGTCTATAGGGGATCTATAGGGGATCTATAGGGGTCTGGGGGTGTCTATAGGGGATTGGGGGCGATCTGGGGGGGCTATAGGGGATCTATAGGGGATTGGGGGGGGCTATAGGGGATCTATAGGGGATTGGGGGGGGTCTCTGGGGGATTGGGGGGGGTCTGGGGGTGTCTATAGGGGATCTATAGGGGATCTGAGGGGTCTCTAGGGGATTTAGGGGTGTCCAGAGGGGATTGGGGGGCACTCTGGGGGTTCCATAGGGGCTCTATAGGGGATCTGGGGGTCCCTATCAGGGCTCTGGGGGTGTCTATAGGGGATCTATAGGGATCTGGGGGTATCTATAGGGGTTTGGGGGGGCTCTAGGGCATTGAGGGGTGTCTGTAGGGGATCTATAGGGCTCTGGGGGTGTCTATAGGGGTCTGGGGGTGTCTATAGGGGATTGGGGGGTGTCTATAGGGGATTGGGGGGTGTCTATAGGGGATTGGGGGTGTCTATAGGGGGTCTGGGGGTGTCCAGAGGGGATTTGGGGGGGGTTTAGGGGGTCTATAGGGGATCTATGGGGGATTTGGGTGTCCCTATAGAGGATCTATAGGGGTCTGGGGGTGTCTATAGGGGATTGGGGGGGTCTATAGGGGATTGGGGGGGGGCTGTAGGGGATTTAGGGGTGCCCTGAGGGGGTTTCGGGGGGCTATAGGGGATCCGTAGGGGATCTATAGGGGATAAATGGGGGCTGGGGGGGTTATAGAGGGTCCGGGAGGGGTCTGGGGGTGTCTATGGGGGGTTTGAGGGGGTCTATAGGGGATTGGGGGGGTCTATAGGGGGTTTGGGGGGGTCTGGGGGTGTCTATAGGGGATCTATAGGGGATCTATAGGGGTCTGGGGGTGTCTATAGGGGATTGGGGGCGATCTGGGGGGGCTATAGGGGATCTATAGGGAATTTGGGGGGGCTATAGGGGATCTATAGGGGATTGGGGGGGGTCTCTGGGGGATTGGGGGGGTCTGGGGATGTCTATAGGGGATCTATAGGGGATCTGAGGGGTCTCTAGGGGATTTAGGGGTGTCCAGAGGGGATTGGGGGGCACTCTGGGGGTTCCATAGGGGCTCTATAGGGGATCTGGGGGTCCCTATCAGGGCTCTGGGGGTGTCTATAGGGGATCTATAGGGATCTGGGGGTATCTATAGGGGTTTGGGGGGGCTCTAGGGCATTGAGGGGTGTCTGTAGGGGATCTATAGGGCTCTGGGGGTGTCTATAGGGGTTTGGAGGTGTCTATAGGGGATTTAGGGGTGTCTATAGGGCTCTGGGGGTGTCTATAGGGGATCTATAGGGGATTGGGGGTGTCTACAGGGGATTGAAAGTGTCTATAGGGGATTTAGGGGTGTCCATAGGTGCCCTATAGGGGATTTGGGGGTCCCTAAAGGGGGTCTGGGGGTTTCTATAGGGGATCTCTGGGGGGTCTGAGGGTGCCTATAGGAGTTTGGGAGGATCTATAGGGGATCCATAGGGGGTTTGGGGGGTGTAGGGGATTTGGGGGAGCTATAGGGGATTGGGGGTGTCTATAGGGGATCTATAGGGGCTCTGGGAGTGTCCAGAGGGGATTTGGGGGCGCTCTGGGGGATCTATAGGGGATCTGGGTGTCTCTAGGGGTTTGGGAGGATCTATAGAGGATCTATAGGGGATTCAGGGGGTCTGTAGGGGATTGGGGGCGTCCAGAGGGGATTTGGGGGGGCTTTAGGGGGTCTATAGGGGCTCTATAGGGGTCTGGGGGGGTTCTATAGGGTCCGAAGGGGTCTGGGAGTGTCTGTAGGGGATCTGTGGGGGGGCGTCAATAGGGGATCTATAGGGAATCAATAGGGGACCAATGGGGGATCTATAGGGGATCAATAGGGGATCTATAGGGGATCTGAGGGGTCTATAGGGGATCTATGGGGGATCTATAGGGGATCAATAGAGGATCAATGGGGGATCAATAAGGGATCTATAGATCAATAGGGGTCCATAGGGGATCTATAGGGGATCTATAAGGGATCAATGGGGCATCAATAGGGCATCAATAGGGGATCAATGGGGCATCAATGGGGGATCAATGGGAGATCAATGGGGGATCAATGGAGCATCAATAGGGGATCAATGAGGGACCTATAGGGGATCTATAGGGGATCAATGGGGCATCAATGGGGCATCAATAGGGGATCAATAGGGGATCAATGAGGGACCTATAGGGGATCAATGGGGCATCAATAGGGGATCAATGAGGGACCTATAGGGGATCAATAGAGAATCAATAGGGGATCAATGGGGGATCAATAGGGGATCAATGGGGCGTCTATAGGGGATCAATGGGGGATCAATGGAGAATCAATAGGGGATCAATAGAGGATCAATAGGGGATCAATGGGGGGGTCTATAGGGGATCAATGGGGCATCAGTAGGGGATCAATGGGGGACCTATAGGTGATCAATAGGGGATCTATAGGGGATTAATAGAGAATCAATAGGGGATCAAGGGGGATCTATAGAGGATCAATGGGGCATCAATAGGGGACCAATGGGGGATCTATAGGGGATCAATGGGGGATCTATAGGGGATCTATAGGGGATCAATGGGGCATCAATAGAGAATCAATAGGGGATCAATGGGGCATCAATGGGGGATCAATGGGGCATCAATAGGGGATCAATGGGGCATCAATAGGGGATCAATGCGGCATCAATGGGGCATCAATGGGGCATCAATGGGGCATCAATGGGTGATCAATGGGGGATCAATGGGGCATCAATGGGGGATCAATGGGGGATCAATGGGGGATCAATGGGGGATCAATAGGGAATCAATGAGGGACCTATAGGGGATCTATAGGGGATCAATGGGGCATCAATGGGGCATCAATAGGGGATCAATAGGGGATCAATGGGGGATCTATAGGGGATCAATGGGGCATCAATAGGGGATCAATGAGGGACCTATAGGGGATCAATGGGGCATCAATAGGGGATCAATGGGGCATCAATAGGGGATCAATGGGGGAATCAATGAGGGACCTATAGGGGATGTATGGGGGATCAATGGGGCATCAATAGGGGATCAATGGGGCATCAATGGGGGATCAATGGGGGATCAATGGGGCATCAATGGGGCATCAATGGGGGATCAATGGGGCATCAATGGGGGAATCAATTAGGGACCTATAGGGGATGTATGGGGGATCAATGGGGCATCAATAGGGGATCAATGGGGCATCAATAGGGGATCAATGGGGCATCAATGGGGGATCAATGCAGCATCAATAGGGGATCAATGGGGGATCAATGGGGCATCAATGGGGCATCAATGGGGGATCAATGGGGCATCTATAGGGGGTTTATTGAGAATCAATAGAGGATCAATGGGGGATCAATAGGGGATCAATAGGGGTCTATAGGGGATCAATAGAGAATCAATTGGGGATCAATGGGGGACCTATAGGGGATCGATAGGGGATCAATGGGGCATCAATGCGGGATCAATGGGGGATCAATGCGGGATCAATGGGGCATCAATGAGGGATCAATGGGGCATCAATGGGGGATCAATGGGGGATCAATGCAGGATCAATGGGGCATCAATGAGGGATCAATGGGGCATCAATGGGGGATCAGTGGGGCATCAATGGGGCATCAATGGGGGATCAATGAGGGATCAATGGCGGATCAATGGGGCATCAATGGGGCATCAATGGGGGATCAATGGGGCATCAATAGGGGATCAATGCAGCATCAATGGGGGATCAATGGGGCATCAATGGGGGATCTATAGGGGATCAATGGGGCATCAATAGGGGATCAATGGGGCATCAATGGGGGATCAATGGGGCATCAATGGGGGATCTATAGGGGATCAATGGGGCATCAATGGGGCATCAATAGGGCATCAATGGGGGATCAATGGGGCTTCAATGGGGGATCAATGAGGGACCTATAGGGGATGTATGGGGGATCAATGGGGCATCAATGGGGCATCAATGGGGGAATCAATGGGGCATCAATGGGGGATCAATGGGGCATCAATGGGGGATCAATGGGGGATCAATGGGGCATCAATGGGGGATCAATGAGGGATCAATGGCGGATCAATGGGGCATCAATGGGGCATCAATGGGGGATCAATGGGGCATCAATAGGGGATCAATGCAGCATCAATGGGGGATCAATGGGGCATCAATGGGGGATCTATAGGGGATCAATGGGGCATCAATAGGGGATCAATGGGGCATCAATGGGGGATCAATGGGGCATCAATGGGGGATCTATAGGGGATCAATGGGGCATCAATGGGGCATCAATAGGGCACCAATGGGGGATCAATGGGGCTTCAATGGGGGATCAATGAGGGACCTATAGGGGATGTATGGGGGATCAATGGGGCATCAATGGGGCATCAATGGGGGAATCAATGGGGCATCAATGGGGGATCAATGGGGCATCAATGGGGGATCAATGGGGGATCAATGGGGCATCAATGGGGGATCAATGGGGCATTAATGGGGCATCAATGGGGGAATCAATGGGGCATCAATGGGGGATCAATGGGGCATCAATGGGGGATCAATGGGGGATCAATGAGGGATCAATGGCGGATCAATGGGGCATCAATGGGGCATCAATGGGGGATCAATGGGGCATCAATGGGGCATCAATGGGGGATCAATGAGGGATCAATGGGGGATCAATGAGGGATCAATGGAGGATCAATGGGGGATCAATAGAGAATCAATGGGGGATCAATAGGGGATCAGTGGGGCATCAATAGGGGATCAATGGGGCATCAATGGGGGATCAATGGGGGGTCTATGGGGGATCAATAGAGAATCAATGGGGGATCAATAGGGGATCAGTGGGGCATCAATAGGGGATCAATGGGGCATCAATGGGGGATCAATGGGGGATCAATGGGGCATCAATAGGGGATCAATGAGGGACCTATAGGGGATCAATGGGGTGTCAATAGGGGATCAATGGGGCATCAATAGGGGATCAATGGGGGATCAATGGGGCATCAATGGGGCATCAATGGGGTCTATAGGGGAATTCTGGGGTTTCTAGATGGGAATTTGGGGTCCAAATTTGGGAATTTTGGGGTTTTTAAAGGGAATTTTGGGGTTTTAAAGGGAATTTTGGATTTTTTTTAAAGAGAATTTTAGGAATTTTGGGAATTTTGGGATTTTAAAGCAAATTTTGGGCATTTTAAAGCCAATTTTGGGATTTTAAATTGAATTTTGGTGGTTTTCTTCCCAGATTTCCTCTTCAAGTTCCTGGTGATCGGCAGCGCCGGCACCGGCAAGTCCTGCCTGCTGCATCACTTCATCGAGAGCAAGTGTAGGGAAATTCCAGAAAGTTCCAGAAATTTCCAGAAATTTTGGGAATGTTGGGGGGGCAGGGAATATTTGGGAATTTTGGGGTTTTTTTGGGATTTTTTGGGGAATTTTTTGGGCATTTTTGGGGATTTTTTTGGGATTTTTTGCGATTTTTTTGTGATTTTTTTGGGGTCATTTTTAGGGCATTTTTGGGGAAGGTTTTGGGATTTTTGGGGGATTTTTGGGCATTTTTTTGGGATTTTTTAGGGAAGTTTTTGGGCATTTTTTTGGGATTTTTTTTAATTTTTTTGTAATTTTTTTGTAATTTTTTGTGTTATTTTTAGGGCATTTTTGGTGCATTTTTGGGCATTTTTTGGGATTTTTTTGGAATTCTTTTTGACACTTTTGGGATTTTTCTGGTGAAGTCCTGCCTGCTGCATCACTTCATCGAGAGCAAGTGTAGGAAAATTCCAGAAATTTCCAGAAAGTTCCGGGGTTTGCGAATATTTGGGATTTTTTGGGGGTTTTTTTGGAATTTTTTGGGGGATTTTTTGGGGAATATTTTGGGTCATTTTTTTGGGGCTTTTTTTGGTCATTTTTAGGACATTTTGGGGGATTTTTTTCTGTCATTTTGGGGACATTTGGGGCAATTTTTGTTCACTTTTAGGGCATTTTTTGGTCACTTTTCGACAATTTTGGGCCATTTTCTGTCATTTTGGGTCATTTTTGTGTCATTTTGGGGGTCACTTTCTGTCACTTTGGGGCCATTTTGTGTCACTTTGGGGCCATTTCTGGGGCTTTTTTTGGGGCTTTTCTTGGGATTTTTCAGGGCATTGTTGGGGCATTTTTTGAGTTTTTTTTGCCTTTTTTGGGGCTTTTTTTGGGTCATTTTTAGGGCATTTTGGGGGAATTCTAGGGAATTTTTTGGAGTGTAGTTTTGGGAATTATTTGGAATTTTGGGGAATTTTTTTGGATTTTTTTGGATTTTTGGGGGATTTTTTGGGGATTTTTTGGGGATTTATTTGGCTATTTTGGGTCATTTTTTGGGGGCTTTTTTTGGTCATTTTTAGGATTTTTTTTCCTGTCATTTTGGGGCCATTTGGGGCAATTTTGGGTCATTTTCAGTAATTTTGTGTCACTTTTGGGGCCATTTTGGGGCCATTTCTGGTCACTTTTTCCCCATTTTTCCCCATTTTCCCCCATTTTCCCCATTTTCCCCATTTTTCCCATTTTCCCCCCATTTCCCCCCATTTCCCCCCATTTTCCCCCCATTTTTCCCCATTTTCCCCATTTTCCCCCCATTTTTTCCCCATTTTTCCCCATTTCCCCATTTTCCCCCCATTTTCCCCATTTTTTCCCCATTTTTCCCCCATTTTTCCCCCATTCCCCTCATTTTTCCCCCATTTCCCATTTCCCCCATTTTTTCCCCATTTCCTCCCCATTTTCCCCCATTTCCCCCTATTTTCTCAATTTTTTCCCCCATTTTCCCCCCATTTTCCCCATTTTTCCCCATTTTTCCCCGTTATTCCATCATTTTCTCAATTTTTTCCCGTTTTTCCCCACTTTTCTTCATTTTTTATCTCCATTTTTCCCCATTTTCCCCCCATTTTTCCCAATTTCCCCCCATTTTTCCCCCATTTTCCTCATTTTTTCTCCATTTTTCCCCCATTTTCCTCATTTTTTCCCCATTTTTCCCCAATTTCCCCCATTTTTTCCCCATTTCCCCCCATTTTTCCCCATTTCCCCTCATTTTTTCCCCATTTTCCCCCATTTCCTCCCCATTTTCCCCCATTTTCCCCATTTTCCCCCATTTTTCCCCATTTCCCCCCATTTTTCCCCCATTTCCTCCCCATTTTCCCCCCATTTTTTCCCCATTTTTCCCCCATTTTTTCCCCATTTTCCCCCATTTTTTCCCATTTTCCCCCATTTCCCCCATTCTTTCCCCATTTCTTCCCCATTTTCCCCATTTTTCCCCCATTTCCCCCCACTTTTCCCCATTATTTCCCCATTTTCCCCCCATTTTTCCCATTTTCTCGATATTTATTTCCCCATTTTCTCTATTTTCCCCCCATTTTCCCCCATTTTTCCCCATTATTTCCCCATTTTCCCCCCATTTTTCCCATTTTTTCCCCATTTTTTCTCCATTTCCCCCCATTTTTTCCCATTTTCCCCCCATTTTTCCCCATTTCCCCCCATTTTCCCCATTTTTTCCCCATTTTCCCCCATTTTCCCCATTTTCTCGATATTTATTTCCCCATTTTCTCTATTTTCCCCCCATTTTCCCCCATTTTTCCCCATTTTTCCCCCATTTTTCCCCCATTTTTCCCCATTTTCCCCAATTTTTTTCCCATTTTTCCCCCATTTTCCCCCCATTTTCTCCGTTTTTCCCATTCTTTCCCCATTTTTCCCAATTTCCCCCCATTTTTCCCCCATTTTCCTCATTTTTTCTCCATTTTTCCCCCCATTTTCCCCATTTTTTCCCCGTTATTCCCCATTTCCTCCCCATTTTTTCCCCAATTCCCCCCAATTTTCCCCCATTTTTCCCCATTTTCCCCCATTTTCCCCCATTTTTCCCCATTTCCCCTCATTTTTCCCATTTTCCCCATTATTTCCCCATTTCCCCCCATTTCCCCCATTTTTCCCCCATTTTCCCCATTTTCTCCATATTTATTTCCCCATTTTCTCCATTTTCCCCCTATTTCCCCCCCATTTCCCCCCCATTTTCCCCATTTTTCCCCATTTTCCCCCATTTTTTCCCCATTTTTCCCCATTTTTTCCCTGTTATTCCCGATTTTTCCCCTATTTTCCCCCCATTTTTCCCCCATTTCTTCCCTATTTCCTCCCCATTTTTCCCCATTTTCCTCATTTTTTCTCCATTTTTCCCCCATTTTCCTCATTTTTTCCCCATTTTTTCCCCGTTATTCCCCATTTTTCCCCATTTTCCCCCATTTTTCCCCACTTTTCTTCATTTTTTATCTCAATTTTCCCAATTTTTCCCCATTTCCCAGTCAAGCAGGATTCCAACCACACCATCGGGGTGGAGTTCGGCTCCAAGGTCGTCAACGTGGGCGGCAAAAGCGTCAAACTGCAGATCTGGGACACGGCCGGCCAGGAGCGCTTCAGGTGACAAAATTATCACAAATTTCCACAAATTCCCCCAAATTCCCACAAATTTCCCACTTTTCCTTCCTTTTCCCACTTTTTCCCCAAATTTTGGGGCTTTTTCCCCAATTTTTTCCCTTTTTTTCGATTTTTTTCCGATTTTTTCCCATTTTTTTCCACAATTTTTGCCCATTTTTTTCCCCCATTTTTCCCCATTTTTTCCCCATTTTTCCCCATTTTTTCCTCATTTTATTCCGACTTTTTCACCATTTTTCTCCATTTTTTCGTCATTTTCCCATTTTTTCCCCATTTCTCCTTATTTACCCTGATTTTTCCTTTTTTCCCCAATTTTCCCCAAATTTTGGGGCTTTTTTCCCAATTTTTCCCCAATTTTTCCCCATTTTTTCCCATTTTTTTTCCCATTTTTCCCCTTTTTTTTCCCATTTTTCCCCCTTTTTTCCCCTTTTTTCCCCCCATTTTTTCCGATTTTTTTCACCATTTTTCCCCATTTTTTCCTCATTTTTTCCCATTTTTTCCCCATTTATTCCCCATTTTTCCCCATTTTTTCCCCATTTTTTCCCTAATTTTTCCCCATTTTTTCCCCATTTTTCCCCATTTTGTTCCCCATTTTTCTCAATTTTTCCCCATTTTTTCCCATTTTCCCCCCATTTTTCCCCATTTATTCCCCATTTTTTTCCCATTTTTCCCCAATTTTTCCCCAATTTTTCCCAATTTTTTCCCCATTTTTTCCTCATTTTCCCCATTTTTCCCCAATTTTTGCCCATTTTTCCCATTTTTTCCCCATTTTTTCCTCATTTTTCTCCATTTTTTCGTCGTTTTCCCCATTTTTCCCCATTTCTCCTTATTTACCCTGATTTTTCCTTTTTTCCCCCAATTTTTCCCAAATTTCCCACTTTTCCTTCCTTTTCCCACTTTTTCCCCAAATTTTGGGGCTTTTTTTCCCAATTTTTCCCCAATTTTTTCCCATTTTCCCCCCATTTTTTCCTCATTTTCTTCTGATTTTTTTCACCATTTTTCTCCATTTTTTTCGTCATTTTTCCGGTTTTCCCCCAATTTTTCCCAAATTTCCCACTTTTTTTCCCTTTTTCCTCCTTTCCTCCCTTTTTTTTCCCAAATTTTCCACAAATTTTTGGGGTTTTTTTTCCCAATTTTTCCGATTTTTTCCTCATTTTCTTCACCATTTTTCATTATTTTTTTCGAATTTTTCCCTCTTTTTTTTCCCCAGTTCTTTCCTAATTTTTTAGATTTTCCCCAATTTTTCCCCAGTTTTTCCAATTTTTCCCCATTTTTCCCCATTTTTTCCCTTTTTTTTCCCATTTTTTCCGATTTTTTCCTCATTTTTCCCATTTTTTCCCAATTTTTTCCCATTTTTCCCCAATTTTTTCCCCTTTTTTTCGATTTTTTTCTGATTTTTTTCCATTTTTCCCCATTTTTTCCCATTTTTTCCCCATTTTTTCCCATGTTTTTCCCAATTTTCCCCAATTTTCTGATTTTTCCCCCATTTTCCCCAATTTTTCCCCAATTTTCTCCCATTTATTCCATTTTCTCGTGGTTTTCTTTTCCTCATTTTTCCCCAATTTTCCCCTCCATTTTTCCCCCTTTCCCCCCAAATTTCCCCCAATTTTTTCCCAATTTTCCCCAATTTTCAGATTTTACCCCCATTTTCCTGAATTTTTCTGAATTTTCCCCCAATTTTCTCCCATTTCATTTGCTTTCTTTTCCTCATTTTTCCCAATTTTCCCCTCAATTTTTCCCCGTTTCCCCAAAAAATTTCCCCAAATTTTTTTCCCAATTTTCCCCAAATTTTTGGATTTTTCCCCAATTTTTCTGAATTTTCCCCATTTTCCCCAGTTTTCTCCCATTTATTCCCATTCCTCTTTGTTTTCTTTTCCTCATTTTCCCCAATTTTCCCCTCCATTTTCCCCGTTTTCCTCCAAATTTCCCCAAATTTTTTCCCAAGTTTCTGATTTTTCCCCAATTTTCCCGAATTTTCCCCATTTTCCCCAATTTTCTCCCATTTATTCCCATTTCTCTTTGTTTTCCCATTTCCCAATTTTCTCCCATTATTCCTTCTCTTGTTGCTTTCCTCGTTTTTCCCAATTTCCCCAAATTTTTTCCCAATTTTCCCCAATTTTCTGATTTTTCCAGAATTTTCCGGAATTTTCCGGAATTTTCTGGAATTTTCCCCGATTTCTGTTTCCGCAGGTCGGTGACTCGCAGTTATTACCGCGGGGCCGCGGGGGCGCTGCTCGTCTATGACATCACCAGGTGAGCCTCTGACGTCATCGCCGCCGCTGTGACGTCATCAGCGAGGCCCTGTGACGTCACCGCGCCCGGCTGTGATGTCACAGAGGGGCTGCGATGCCATTGGGCAGGGCTATGACATCATAAGATGCATGTATGACGTCACTATGTCCGGCTATGACGTCATTGATTGGGGTGTGACGTCATCAAACGCAATGTGATGTCATCAAGGTGGGTGGATGACGTCACCGGGTTGGTTTGTGACGTCATAGCCGATGCGTGATGTCATCAACGGGTGAGTGACATCATCAAGTGGCTGTGTTACATCATCACGTGACGGTATGACGTCATCAACAGGCGTGTGACATCATCAGCTGCGTCTGTGATGTCACCGGATGGGGTCTATGATGTCAGCAGCGGGTCTGTGACATCACCAGATGGGTTGGTGACATCACCGTGTGAGTTCGTGACATCATCAAAGCATCTGTGACGTCACTGGGCAGGTGTGTGACGTCACCTGGCAGGTTGATGACGTCACCATGGGAATTGATGACGTCACCATGGGAATTTCTTGGATTTTGGGGCCGTTTTTTCCCATTTTTTCACATTTTTTCCTGTTTTTTCCCATTTTTTTCCCGTTTTTTCACATTTTTCTCTCGTTTTTTCCCATTTTTCACGTTTTTTCCCCCCAATTCCCATCCATGACACATCCAACCCACTGACCCATTGCCTATGACGTCACCATGTGAATGTATGACATCACTGTGTGAATTTCTTGTATTTTTTTCCCATTTTTTCTCATTTTTTCCCATTTTTTCCCCGTTTTTTCACCTTTTTCTCTCGTTTTTTCCCGTTTTTTGGGTTTTTCGCCCCAATTCCCAGCCGGGAGACGTACAACGCGCTGGCGCCGTGGCTGTGACGTCATCCTGTGCATGTGTGACATCATTGTGTGAATGTCTGACATCATTGTGTGAATTTATTGCATTTTTTGTCTGTTTTTTCCCATTTTTTCCCCATTTTTTTCCCATTTTTCTCCTGTTTTTTCCCATTTTTGCCGTTTTTCACCCCAATTCCCATCCATGAGACACCCAAACCCACTGACCCATTGCCTATGACGTCACCATGTGAATGTATGACATCACTGTGTGAATTTATTGCATTTTTTGGCCGTTTTTTCCCATTTTTCCCCCTTTTTTTCCCGTTTTTTCACCTTTTTCTCTTGTTTTTTCCCATTTTTCCCGTTTTTTCGCCCCAATTCCCAGCCGGGAGACGTACAACGCGCTGGCGCCGTGGCTGTGACATCATCCTGTGCATTGATGACATCATTGTGTGAATGTATGACGTCATTGTGTCGATTTAGGGCTTTTTTGGCCGTTTTTTCCCATTTTTTTCCCGTTTTTTCACATTTTTTTTCCCGTTTTTTCCCATTTTTTTCCCGTTTTTTCACCTTTTTCTCTCGTTTTTTCCCATTTTTCTCATTTTTCACCCCAATTCCCAGCCGGGAGACGTCCAACGCGCTGGCGCAGTGGCTGTGACATCATCCTGTGAACGTATGACGTCATCGTGTTAATTTATTCCATTTTTTGGCCGTTTTTTCCCGTTTTTTCACATTTTTTCTCCTGTTTTTTCACCTTTTTTCACCTTTTTCTCTCGTTTTTTCCCGTTTTTCCCGTTTTTCGCCCCAATTCCCAGCCGGGAGACGTCCAACGCGCTGGCGCCGTGGCTGTGACATCATCCTGTGCATTGATGACATCACTGTGTGAATTTCTTGTATTTTTCTCCCATTTTTTCCCATTTCTTCCCATTTTTTCCCCATTTTTTCCCATTTTTCTCTCGTTTTTTCCCATTTTTCCCATTTTTTCCCCCCAATTCCCATCCATAAGACACCCAACCCACTGACCCATTGCCTATGACGTCACCATGTGAATGTATGACATCACTGTGTGAATTTCTTGTATTTTTTTCCCATTTTTTCACATTTTTTTTCACCGTTTTTTCACCTTTTTCTCTCGTTTTTTCCCGTTTTTCCCGTTTTTCCCCCCAATTCCCAGCCGGGAGACGTCCAACGCGCTGGTGCAGTGGCTGTGACGTCATCCTGTGCATTGATGACATCATTGAGTTAATTTTTTGCATTTTTTGGCCATTTTTTCACAATTTTTTCCCGTTTTTTCCCGTTTTTTCACGTTTTTCTCTTGTTTTTTCCCATTTTTCCCGTTTTTCCCCCCAATCCCAGCCGGGAGACGTCCAACGCGCTGGCGCCGTGGCTGTGACGTCATCCTGTGCATGTGTGACATCACTGTGTTAATTTATTGCATTTTTTGGCCGTTTTTTCTCATTTTTTCACATTTTTTCCCCGTTTTTTCACATTTTTCTCTCTTTTTTTCCCGTTTTTTGGGTTTTTCCCCCCAATTCCCAGCCGGGAGACGTCCAACGCGCTGGCGCAGTGGCTGTGACATCATCCTGTGCAGTGATGACATCATTGTGTTAATTTATTGCATTTTTTTCCCATTTTTTCTCATTTTTCTCCCATTTTTTCTCATTTTTTCCCCGTTTTTTCACCTTTTTCTCCCGTTTTTTCCCATTTTTGCCGTTTTTCACCCCAATTCCCATCCATGAGACATCCAACCTACCGACCCATTGCCTATGACGTCACCATGTGAATGTATGACATCATTGTGTTAATTTATTGCATTTTTTTCCCATTTTTTCACTGTTTTTTCCCCATTTTTTCACATTTTTCTCCCGTTTTTTCCCATTTTTTTCCCATTTTTTCACCTTTTTCTCTCATTTTTTCCCATTTTTCCCATTTTTTCCCCCCAATTCCCAGCCGGGAAACGTCCAACGCGCTGGCGCCGTGGCTGTGACATCATCCTGTGCATTGATGACATCATCATGTGAATGTATGACGTCATTGTGTCCATTTAGGGCTTTTTTGGGCCATTTTTTCTCATTTTTTTCCCATTTTTTTCACTGTTTTTTCCCGTTTTTTCTCCTTTTTCTCTCATTTTTTCCCATTTTTCCCCGTTTTTCGCCCCAATTCCCAGCCGGGAGACGTCCAACACGCTGGCTGTGACATCATCCTGTGCATGTGTGACGTCATTGTGTGAATTTCTTGCATTTTTTGGCCGTTTTTTCTCATTTTTTTCACATTTTTTTCCCGTTTTTTTCACATTTTTCTCTCGTTTTTTCCCATTTTTCCCGTTTTTCCCCCCAATTCCCAGCCGGGAGACGTCCAACGCGCTGGCACCGTGGCTGTGACATCATCCTGTGCTTTGATGACATCATCGTGTGAATTTCTTGTAATTTTGTGCTGTTTTTTCCCATTTTTTCACTTTTTTTTCCCGTTTTTTCACCTTTTTCTCTCCTTTTTTCCTGTTTTTTGGGTTTTTTACCCCAATCCCAGCCGGGAGACGTCCAACGCGCTGGCGCCGTGGCTGTGACATCATCCTGTGCATTGATGACATCATTGTGTGAATTTCTTGCATTTTTTGGCCGTTTTTTCTCATTTTTTTCCCGTTTTCTCCCATTTTTTTCCCGTTTTTTCACCTTTTTCTCTCTTTTTTTCCCGTTTTTTGGGTTTTCACCCCAATCCCCAGCCAGGAGACGTCCAACGCGCTGGCGGCGTGGCTGTGACATCATCCTGTGCATTGATGACATCATTGTGTGAATTTCTTGTAATTTTTTCCCATTTTTTCTCATTTTTTTCCCATTTTTTCCCATTTTTTCCCATTTTTTCACCTTTTTCTCTCGTTTTTTCCCATTTTTCCCATTTTTCCCCCCAATTCCCACCCATGAGACACCCAAACCCACTGACCCATTGCCTATGACGTCACCATGTGAATGTATGACATCACTGTGTGAATCTATTGCGTTTTTGGGGCATTTTTTCCCATTTTTCTTTAATTTTGGTGCTGCTTTTCCCATTTTTTTACATTTTTAAACATTTTTTTCCCGTTTTTGCCATTTTTCACCCCAATTCCCATCCATGAGACACCCAACCCACTGACCCATTGCCTATGACGTCACCATGTGAATGTATGACATCACTGTGTTAATTTATTGCATTTTTTGTCTGTTTTTTCCATTTTTTCCCGTTTTTTCACCTTTTTCTCTCATTTTTTCCCGTTTTTTGGGTTTTTCGCCCCAATCCCAGCCGGGAGACGTCCAACGCGCTGGCGCCGTGGCTGTGACGTCATCCTGTGCATTGATGACATCATCATGTGAATGTATGACGTCATTGTGTCGATTTAGGGCTTTTTTTGGCTGTTTTTTTCCCATTTTTTCTCATTTTTTCCCCGTTTTTTCACCTTTTTCTCTCGTTTTTTCCCATTTTTCCCGTTTTTCACCCCCCAATCCCAGCCGGGAGACGTCCAACGCGCTGGCGCTGTGGCTGTGACATCATCCTGTGCATTGATGACATCATCGTGTTAATTTATTGCATTTTTTTTCCCATTTTTTTCATTTTTTCCCATTTTTTCCCATTTTTTCCCCTTTTTTTCACCTTTTTCTCCCGTTTTTTCCCGTTTTTTTGGTTTTTCACCCCAATTCCCATCCATGAGACACCCAACCCACTGACCCATTGCCTATGACGTCACCATGTGAATGTATGACATCACTGTGTGAATTTCTTGTATTTTTTTCCCATTTTTTCTCATTTTTTTCCCATTTTCTCCCGTTTTTTCACCTTTTTCTCTCGTTTTTTCCCATTTTTCCCATTTTTCACCCCAATTCCCAGCCGGGAGACGTCCAACGCGCTGGCGCCGTGGCTGTGACATCATCCTGTGAATGTGTGACGTCATCGTGTTAATTTATTCCATTTTTTGGCCGTTTTTTTCCCGTTTTTTTCACTGTTTTTCCCCATTTTTTCACCTTTTTCTCTCGTTTTTTCCCGTTTTTTGGGTTTTTCACCCCCCAATCCCAGCCGGGAGACGTACAACGCGCTGGCGCAGTGGCTGTGACATCATCCTGTGCATTGATGACGTCACTGTGTGAATTTATTGTATTTTTTTCCCATTTTTTCTCATTTTTTTCCCGTTTTTTCACATTTTTTTCCCGTTTTTTCACCTTTTTCTCTCATTTTTTCCCATTTTTCCCGTTTTTCCCCCCAGTTCCCAGCCGGGAGACGTACAACGCGCTGGCGCAGTGGCTGTGACATCATCCTGTGCATTGATGACATCATTCTGTTAATTTATTGTAATTTTTTCCCGTTTTTTTCTCTTTTTTTTCCCATTTTTTCACATTTTTCCCGTTTTTTTCCCATTTTTCTCTCGTTTTTTCCAATTTTTGCCGTTTTTCACCCCAATTCCCATCCACGAGACACCCAACCCACTGACCCATTGCCTATGACGTCACCATGTGAATGTATGACATCACTGTGTGAATCTATTGCGTTTTTGGGGCATTTTTTTCCCATTTTTCTTTAATTTTGGTGCTGCTTTTCCCCAGTTTTTAAACATTTTTAAACATTTTTTTCCCGTTTTTGCCATTTTTCACCCCAATTCCCAACCATGAGACACCCAACCCACTGACCCATTGCCTATGACGTCATCCTGTGCATTTATGACGTCATTGTGTGAATGTATGACATCACTGTGTGAATTCCCTGTATTTCTGGGCCATTTTTTCCCATTTCTGAGGGTTTTGACCCCAAATCCTGTGGCTGAGTGTGACATCACTGTGTAATTTGATGACATCACCGTGTGAATTGATGACATCACAGGGTCAATTCATGACATTTTGGGGCCATTTTCTCCCCTTTTTTCACATTTTTTTCCCGTTTTTTCCCATTTTTTCCCGTTTTTTTCACCTTTTTCTCTCGTTTTTTCCCATTTTTTGGGTTTTTCCCCCCCAATTCCCAGCCGGGAGACGTACAACGCGCTGGCGCAGTGGCTGTGACATCATCCTGTGCATTGATGACGTCACTGTGTGAATTTATTGTATTTTTTTCCCATTTTTTCTCATTTTTTTCCCGTTTTTTCACATTTTTTCCCCGTTTTTTCACCTTTTTCTCTCGTTTTTTCCCATTTTTCCCGTTTTTCGCCCCAATCCCCAGCCGGGAGACGTACAACGCGCTGGCGCAGTGGCTGACGGACGCGCGCACCCTGGCCAGCCCCAACATCGTCATCATCCTCTGCGGCAACAAGAAGGACCTGGAGGGCGAGCGCGAGGTGACGTTCCTGGAGGGCGTCGCGGTTCGCGCAGGAAAACGGTGAGAAAAACGGGGAAATTGGGTAAAAACGGGGAAAAAAATGAAATTAAGGGGAAAAGGGGAAAAAACGGGGAAAAAACGGGGGAAAAATGTGAAAAAATGGGGGAAAAATATGAAAAAAAAGGGGAAAATTGTGAAAAAAAACTTTGGGGATTTGGGGTTTGGGATCATTGCAGGTGACGTTCCTGGAGGCGCAGGAAAACGGTGCAGAAAACGGGAAATTGGGAAAAATGGGGAAAAATAGCAAAAAATGGGAAAAAAATGGGGGAAAAATGTGAAAAAATGGGAAAAAAATGGGGGGAAAATGTGAAAAAAACTGGGGGGGATTTGGGGTTTGGGATCATTGGAGGTGACGTTCCTTGAGGCGTCGAGGTTGGCGCAGGAAAATGGTGAGAAAAACCGGGAAATTGGGAAAAATGGGGAAAAAAATGAAATTAAGGGGAAAAACCGGGACAAAAATATGAAAAAATGTGAAAAAATGGGGAAAATTGGAAAAATGGGAAAAAAATGGAGTGAAAAGGAGAAAAGATTGGAAAAAATGGGGTGAAAAAAGAGATAACTGGGAAAAAAATGGGGTGAGAAAGGCGAAAAATGGGAAAAAATGTAGGGGAAAAGGGAGAAATGGGAAAAATGCGGGAAAAATGGGGTGGAAAAGGGGAAAAATTGGGTGAAAAAGGGGAAAGATTGGAAAAACATGGGGCAAAATATCAAAAAATGGGGAAAAATATCAAAAAATGGGAAAAAAATGGGGGAAAAATATGAAAAAATGGGGGAAATTGTAAAAAAAACTTTGGGGATTTGGGGTTTGGGATCATTGGAGGTGACGTTCCTGGAGGCGTCGCGGTTCGCAGCAGGAAAACGGTGAGAAAAACCGGGAAATTGGGGAAAATGGGGAAAAATAGCAAAAAATGGGAAAAAAATGGGAAAAAATATGAAAAATGGTGGAAAATTGGGGGGAAAATGGGGGGGAAATGGGCAGAAAAATGGGGAATGAATGGGGAAGAATGGAGGCCCCACGTTCTTGTCAGAAAAATGTGAGAAAAAGATAAGGGAAATGGGGAAAAATGGGGTGAAAAAGGGGAAAAATGGGGAAAAAATGGGGGAAAAAAATTGGGAAAAAATGGAGGGGAAAAATGGAAAAAGATGGACAAAAATGGGGAAAAATTGGGGAAGCAATGGGGAAAAATGGGGAATAATCAGGGAAAAATTGGGAAAAATGGGGGAAAAATAGGGGAAATATGGGGTGAAAAAGGCAACAATGGGAAAAATTGGGGGAAAAATTGGGAAAATTGGGTGAAAAAGGGGAGGAAATGGGAAAATGTGGAGAAAAATGGGGGAAATTGTAAAA
>JAVKUW010000090.1:20000-22500 GCA_031885435.1 Passerculus sandwichensis | reverse complement strand
TGATCGTCAAGCGACGCTCAGACAGGCGTAGCCCCGGGAGGAACCCGGGGCCGCAAGTGCGTTCGAAGTGTCGATGATCAATGTGTCCTGCAATTCACATTAATTCTCGCAGCTAGCTGCGTTCTTCATCGACGCACGAGCCGAGTGATCCACCGCTAAGAGTTGTCTGGCTTTCGGGCGCCGCTCACGCCGAGCGGCCCCTTTGTCTCTCGCGCCGAGGACGCGCGGGCGCGCGCCTGGCTTCGACCGCACGAGCACACAGAGAAACGGAAGGGGAAAAAAATGATCGGAGAAGCCCACGCTCCGAAGGACCGCCAAGAGGCGGGGGAGCCCGCGCCCCCGACCGCCTCCCCCCGCGAGGGGAGACGCCGACCTCACATGCCGTCCTTCGGAGGCGGCCCAGGCGCCCGGGCTCGGCCCGGCCTCCGCGCGGAGGGCCACGCGGCGCGCGCCGGGCACGCGGGGGGCTCGGCGGCCCGCCCGCTCTCGCTTTCACGGGACGACGCGCGCGCACACACACACGCGCTCGGGCCACGGGCGGCCGGGGGCGCGGCCGACGGCCCCCGCACACGCCGGCTCCCCTTCGGCCCCCTTAACCGCGGGGCTCGCCGCGCGCCGCCGCGCCGCCGCGCGGCCGGCTCTCTCTTCCCCGGCGGCCTTAACCCCGCTCGAGACGGCACGCGACGACGACCGTGCCGCCGGCGCGCCTTCCCGCCCGGCGGGACCGCTCCCGCCGGGCGGGCCAAGCGTCCGGGCGGACGCGCTCCGCCGCCGGCCCCGGAGGCGGACGCCACCGAGACCCGAGCCGGCGTCGCCAGCGCCCGAGGCCTGCCGGACGGCAGACCCCGCCGTCGCCGGGGCCGCACTCCCGGCGCCGCCGCCGCCGCGTCGCACCGCCGGGGCCCCTTGCCTCGGCACGCGCCCGGCGGAAGGCGTACGGCGCTGAGCCGGGGGGCAACGCCCGCTCTCCTCGTTTTCACGCGGAGACCGGGCGGGGGAAGCGCCCCCGCGGCCGCCCGCACGCCTTCCTACGGCCCACACGCGGCCGGGAAGGGCGACGGAGGACGCGACGTGCAGGGCCCGGGACGGGACCGCCGCCGGCGACGGCGGGCGCCCTCCGGCCGACCGTCCCCGCTGGGGGGGACACCCGTCGAGCGGCGCCGCCGCCGCTCGGCACGGGGCCGCCCGCGCTCGCGGGCCTCCGCCGACGGAGGGCCCGCCGGACGCTCGCCCCCCGGGCGGGCGGGCGATCGAGCCGGGCGGGGGACGGCCGGCGGACGGCGCCGCCGATGCGTTCGAGGAGGAAAGGCCGTCGAGGGGAGAGGGGCCGGACGCGCGGGACGCGGCGCCGCGCGCGCGAGAGACCGCGGCAGCGGGCCGAGGAGAGAAGCGCGGCGGACCCCGGCGGCCGCAACCCCGCGGCCGAGGAAAGGCAGAGAGCGGGCGCTCTCTGCCGGCGTCGCCCGTTACGACGAGGCGAGCGGGTCGGCCCCCGCGGCCGACCGCGCGCCGCGGCCTCTCCGCCGAGGCCGGGCCGCGGAGAGGGGGGGGCAGGGCGCCCCTCCCCGGCGCGGCGCGGTTACCCCCGCGCGCGCGCGCGGCGGGGACGACGACGACGACGACGACCACGACGGAGGGAGCGCGGCCGGCGGCCGCGGACACCACCGCAGGGGCTCGGCGGGAGTAGCTGCTCCCCACCCCTCAGTGGCGCCGCACCGCCGCCCGGCGACACCCGCCGCCGCCGCCGCCGCCGGCACCGCCGCCGCCACGGCGGGCCGCGCCGAGCCGCCCGAGTCTTTAAACCGCCGCCCGGCTCGCCGGCCCCCTTTCGGCCCCCCGCAGCAGCGTTTGGCGACGCCGAGGGGGGAAACCTGGGGGGAACCGCCGAGGCGCGGAGCGCTAGGTACCTGGCCCTGGGGCGAGGGAAACGACCTGCATGGCCCCGCCGGGGTGCCTCCCCCGCTGCCGCCCTCGGGGGAGCGTCCACCGGCGGGGGCGCGCCCGCCGTCTGCCGCCACCACCGCGGCGTCCTTCTCGGGGCCCGGGGTTTCCCTCAGTAGCCCGGCGCTGCGCCCGAGAGGACCGCCGCGGCTCGGGCCGCCCCGCCGGCGCGGGGACGCGGCCCGACCGCCGAGCGCGCCTCGCCCGCGCGCGCGCGCGCCCCGAAGCGCGGCCCGGAACGCCCGGAGGGCTCGGCCCTCGGCCGCACGAGGGGCACCGCTCGGCCCGAGAGCGGGAACTCCGCCGGCACGGCAAAGCCCCGCTCCCCGGTGCGGGAAGGGCCGGAGGAGCCGCCTCCTCCGAGCCCCGAAGGCGCCCCCGCCACCCGCTCCCTCGCCATTTCCACATCGGCCGCCGACGGGTGCCACGGCCGGACGGCCGGCCGTCGCTCGACGGGCGAAGCAGCGAGGGGAGGGACGGGCGCGCCTCCGGGAGGGGCCGTGCCGAGCACCCCTCCCTCCCGGCACCCGGGCGGCTTTCTCGCGCGCTCCGAGGAGAG
>JAVKUW010000090.1:12500-15000 GCA_031885435.1 Passerculus sandwichensis | reverse complement strand
GGCCTCGCGGGGAAGATCCCCCCCGGTTCTCCGGCAGCCCTTCTCTCTCGGCCTCGCGGGGAAGATCCCCCCCGGTTCTCCGGCAGCCCTTCTCTCTCGGCCTCGCGGGGAAGATCCTCCCCGGTTCTCCGGCAGCCCTTCTCTCTCGGCCTCGTGGGGAGATCCCCCCCGGTTCTCCGGCAGCCCTTCTCTCTCGGCCTCGTGGAGAGATCCCCCCCGGTTCTCCGGCAGCCCTTCTCTCTCGGCCTCGCGGGGAAGATCCCCCCCGGTTCTCCGGCAGCCCTTCTCTCTCGGCCTCGCGGGGGGATCGCCCCCGGTTCTCCGGCAGCCCCTTCTCTCTCGGCCTCGCGGGGGGATCGCCCCCGGTTCTCCGGCAGCCCCTTCTCTCTCGGCCTCGCGGGGAAGATCCCCCCCGGTTCTCCGGCAGCCCTTCTCTCTCGGCCCGGGAAAGACGGGAGCCGGGACAAAGCCACACACAGACTCGTCCCGGCTAGGCGGCACTTCCTCCGTCCTGCCGACCGCACCAGCACGGCCGTTCCCCTCCGCCTTATACACAGGCACGGCATGAAACCAACCTGTGGGGATGCGGCCCGTCACCTCGCTCCCATAATACGGACAGATGAGTCCGAAGGCGCCGAAACCTCCAAGGGGACCGATGGAGCTCGACCGGGAAAAGGCGCCACCTCAGGCCGCCTCTTACGATGAGGCAGCCGGAGGCGGCCGGCAACAGCGACCCCTTGGTGAACTTCCGCAGCCGGCCGGGACAACAGGTCTACCCAGCACCGGCCGAAATACGACTAAGTCCCGCCGGAGCGAGGTAGACCTGTTGTCCCCGGACGGCACATGCCACTCGGGGGCAAGGCCGACCCCCGCCGGCCCCGGGGCCGGGGTAGACCTGGTGTCCCGGGCACCGGGGTAGACCTGGTGTCCCGCCGGATCCGGGGTAGACCTGGTGTCCCGCCGGCCCCGGGGTAGACCTGGTGTCCCCGGCCACGGGGTAGACCTGGTGTCCCGCCGGATCCGGGGTAGACCTGGTGTCCCGGGCACCGGGGTAGACCTGGAGTCCCGCCGGATACGGGGTAGACCTGGTGTCCCGATGGATCCGGGGTAGACCTGGTGTCCCGCCGGCCCCGGGGTAGACCTGGTGTCCCCGGCAACGGGGTAGACCTGGTGTCCCGCCGGATCCGAGGTAGACCTGGTGTCCCGGGCACCGGGGTAGACCTGGTGTCCCCGGCCACGGGGTAGACCTGGTGTCCCGCCGGATCCGGGGTAGACCTGGTGTCCCGGGCACCGGGGTAGACCTGGTGTCCCGCCGGATACGGGGTAGACCTGGTGTCCCGATGGATCCGGGGTAGACCTGGTGTCCCGCCGGCCCCGGGGTAGACCTGGTGTCCCCGGCCACAGGGTAGACCTGGTGTCCCGCCGGATCCGGGGTAGACCTGGTGTCCCGGGCACCGGGGTAGACCTGGTGTCTCGCCGGATCCGGGGTAGACCTAGTGTCCCGGGCACCGGGGTAGACCTGGTGTCCCCGGCCACGGGGTAGACCTGGTGTCCCGCCGCATCCGGGGTAGACCTGGTGTCCCCGGCCACGGGGTAGACCTGGTGTCCCGCCGGCCCCGGGGTAGACCTGGTGTCCCAGGGCCCGGAGTAGACCTGGTGCCTCACCGTCCCCATCGACCCTGGTGCCGGGCTAAGCTCACAGCCCCGTATCAGCCCGGAGCCAGACGGCTCGATCGGCCCCGTCCCGCGCAATGAACCCCACCCCGCTTTCAAGATTAATACCTATTTTCGCGGTTTGGATTTGGGTAGAATGGCTCCTCTATTCGCTTGGAACGAGAAACTCATCCGGAAAAAACAAACAGACAATAACGATTGGCACATTTTATTTCTCCTCCTTTCGTATCCAGAGCACTCCCAGCCGAGCCGACGGGCAACCCGTGCCCCGTGGTCTGCCTGCTGACACGCTGAACTGGCGAAAGAGCGCCCCCACCACCCCCCCGCCCCCGCCCCCGCCCTGTCCCACCCACGCCCTCCTGAGACCCTACACAGCCCGGCCCCCCTGGCCCCGATGCGGCTCGCCCCGCCCCGCCCCGCCCACCGGTAGAGGCGGCTGCCGCCGGCACCACCGCCAGCACACAGGCGGCGACTTTCGGGCGGGTTCTTTCACGGTCTGCAGGGGTCTTCCGCCCTCGACGTCGGTCTAGGGAGCCGTGGGGGCTCGGTGCCGAGGCGCCCGGGGCCGGCACGAAGCCGCCGGCCCTTGGCCCTCGTCCGCACACAGACACAGATACAGCGCCACACCCACCGACCCCCCCCCCCCCCCCCACAGTGCGCACGCTCACTCCCCAAGGTCATCCCTTCAGGCCACCACACCGCCCCCTCGCCGCCCCCCGCCACCTGCCCCCGCCCCCCGGCCAGGCGGGCGGGCACGCCCGCCCGCCCGGCTGCCCGTCCGCATGCACGCTCTCGCGTGCCCTCACTCCCTGTCCCTGGCCCCGTC
>JAVKUW010000090.1:2500-5000 GCA_031885435.1 Passerculus sandwichensis | reverse complement strand
CGCGCCGGGCCGCAGGCAAGGGGATCGGGGCCGCCGAGGGAAACGCTTCCCTCGCCGAACCGCCTGACCGCCTTCCCTCCGGGCACCGGCGGGACGCCGCCGCCGCCGCCGCCGCCCGCCGCCGCCCGCCGCGGGCAACGGGCCTGCGAGGCGACCCCAGCCGCGCCGCCGGGGTGGCCCCCGGACGGCGATTGATCGTCAAGCGACGCTCAGACAGGCGTAGCCCCGGGAGGAACCCGGGGCCGCAAGTGCGTTCGAAGTGTCGATGATCAATGTGTCCTGCAATTCACATTAATTCTCGCAGCTAGCTGCGTTCTTCATCGACGCACGAGCCGAGTGATCCACCGCTAAGAGTTGTCTGGCTTTCGGGCGCCGCTCACGCCGAGCGGCCCCTTTGTCTCTCGCGCCGAGGACGCGCGGGCGCGCGCCTGGCTTCGACCGCACGAGCACACAGAGAAACGGAAGGGGAAAAAAATGATCGGAGAAGCCCACGCTCCGAAGGACCGCCAAGAGGCGGGGGAGCCCGCGCCCCCGACCGCCTCCCCCCGCGAGGGGAGACGCCGACCTCACATGCCGTCCTTCGGAGGCGGCCCAGGCGCCCGGGCTCGGCCCGGCCTCCGCGCGGAGGGCCACGCGGCGCGCGCCGGGCACGCGGGGGGCTCGGCGGCCCGCCCGCTCTCGCTTTCACGGGACGACGCGCGCGCACACACACACGCGCTCGGGCCACGGGCGGCCGGGGGCGCGGCCGACGGCCCCCGCACACGCCGGCTCCCCTTCGGCCCCCTTAACCGCGGGGCTCGCCGCGCGCCGCCGCGCCGCCGCGCGGCCGGCTCTCTCTTCCCCGGCGGCCTTAACCCCGCTCGAGACGGCACGCGACGACGACCGTGCCGCCGGCGCGCCTTCCCGCCCGGCGGGACCGCTCCCGCCGGGCGGGCCAAGCGTCCGGGCGGACGCGCTCCGCCGCCGGCCCCGGAGGCGGACGCCACCGAGACCCGAGCCGGCGTCGCCAGCGCCCGAGGCCTGCCGGACGGCAGACCCCGCCGTCGCCGGGGCCGCACTCCCGGCGCCGCCGCCGCCGCGTCGCACCGCCGGGGCCCCTTGCCTCGGCACGCGCCCGGCGGAAGGCGTACGGCGCTGAGCCGGGGGGCAACGCCCGCTCTCCTCGTTTTCACGCGGAGACCGGGCGGGGGAAGCGCCCCCGCGGCCGCCCGCACGCCTTCCTACGGCCCACACGCGGCCGGGAAGGGCGACGGAGGACGCGACGTGCAGGGCCCGGGACGGGACCGCCGCCGGCGACGGCGGGCGCCCTCCGGCCGACCGTCCCCGCTGGGGGGGACACCCGTCGAGCGGCGCCGCCGCCGCTCGGCACGGGGCCGCCCGCGCTCGCGGGCCTCCGCCGACGGAGGGCCCGCCGGACGCTCGCCCCCCGGGCGGGCGGGCGATCGAGCCGGGCGGGGGACGGCCGGCGGACGGCGCCGCCGATGCGTTCGAGGAGGAAAGGCCGTCGAGGGGAGAGGGGCCGGACGCGCGGGACGCGGCGCCGCGCGCGCGAGAGACCGCGGCAGCGGGCCGAGGAGAGAAGCGCGGCGGACCCCGGCGGCCGCAACCCCGCGGCCGAGGAAAGGCAGAGAGCGGGCGCTCTCTGCCGGCGTCGCCCGTTACGACGAGGCGAGCGGGTCGGCCCCCGCGGCCGACCGCGCGCCGCGGCCTCTCCGCCGAGGCCGGGCCGCGGAGAGGGGGGGGCAGGGCGCCCCTCCCCGGCGCGGCGCGGTTACCCCCGCGCGCGCGCGCGGCGGGGACGACGACGACGACGACGACCACGACGGAGGGAGCGCGGCCGGCGGCCGCGGACACCACCGCAGGGGCTCGGCGGGAGTAGCTGCTCCCCACCCCTCAGTGGCGCCGCACCGCCGCCCGGCGACACCCGCCGCCGCCGCCGCCGCCGGCACCGCCGCCGCCACGGCGGGCCGCGCCGAGCCGCCCGAGTCTTTAAACCGCCGCCCGGCTCGCCGGCCCCCTTTCGGCCCCCCGCAGCAGCGTTTGGCGACGCCGAGGGGGGAAACCTGGGGGGAACCGCCGAGGCGCGGAGCGCTAGGTACCTGGCCCTGGGGCGAGGGAAACGACCTGCATGGCCCCGCCGGGGTGCCTCCCCCGCTGCCGCCCTCGGGGGAGCGTCCACCGGCGGGGGCGCGCCCGCCGTCTGCCGCCACCACCGCGGCGTCCTTCTCGGGGCCCGGGGTTTCCCTCAGTAGCCCGGCGCTGCGCCCGAGAGGACCGCCGCGGCTCGGGCCGCCCCGCCGGCGCGGGGACGCGGCCCGACCGCCGAGCGCGCCTCGCCCGCGCGCGCGCGCGCCCCGAAGCGCGGCCCGGAACGCCCGGAGGGCTCGGCCCTCGGCCGCACGAGGGGCACCGCTCGGCCCGAGAGCGGGAACTCCGCCGGCACGGCAAAGCCCCGCTCCCCGGTGCGGGAAGGGCCGGAGGAGCCGCCTCCTCCGAGCCC
>JAVKUW010000077.1:0-30543 GCA_031885435.1 Passerculus sandwichensis | reverse complement strand
CATGGTATTGAGAATGCCATGGTCGCAGGTTCAGTTCCTGTATAGGCCATTCATGTAAGAGTGGGCTCCCTAATCCTTGTGGGTCCCTTCCAACTCAGAATATTCTGAGTCTGTGTTTCAAACTCTGGATGTTAATTCACAACAAGAACACTTCATGGCATAACCCTGCCATAAGACACAAGCTGTTCTAGACTTGCCCTTCTCAGGTATCCATGCTGTGTCCTGTGGAGGCAGGGTGGAAACTTCCTTTCTAGTTACAAAGTTAGCAAGATGAAGCTTGACTTGTGGGGAACTTGTCTGTTACAGGTTGACATTTGCATCCCACCCTTTGGGGAGTGAGTTAGTCCTTGCATTTGGTATCTGAACTGCAGCAAGCAAGAGTGTGAATGCCCCATCTTGTTTATAGAGATATTCCCAAATGAATGCTCCACCTACAGTGACTGGTGACTCCTGGAGAAGTTAAGATGGTGTGAGCTAAGCCTATAATCCAGCCTGTATGTTGGGATACAAGGGTGTATATAGTGAGAATTTACTCTGGGGATTCCAGCTTCTGTGTGTGTGCAGTCTGTCACAGAAGATACAAATCAGCTGGCCTGTAAGAGCTGTCAGTGGAAGACTGAAAGGCAAATTCTGAGATGCTACCTAGAAGGAAGTTGTTGTGGCAGTAGTCAGTATGAGATCCTAATACTATCAGTGTTTGCTATTATAAACATGTATTCCATTGTTTGTCATTTTCATATCAGATTCTGAAACTGCAGTTTTTAAACATATTTATATAAATTTTTGCAAGTGTTTATGTTTTGCTTTGAACTACAGAGACAGCTTTTTCCATGGGAATGTAGTTTGATATGGCAGTATGCCAGTCACAGATAAATGATGTTCTAATAATGGGACATATAGATGGGTAACAACACTGGATAAAAGGAAGGAGTAAGTTTCTCTGGAACACTGGTGTTCTGACCCATGATTTTGTTGGGCATTGCAGTTCAAATACTGAGTACAAAAACCTGGAGTCTTTGCAAACTGTGTTGAAGGCTGAGGGAAAATGCTGGCAGTCATATCCAAATGATGGCCTTGTACCTTGTACACAAGTGCTGGTGCTCTGGTATACCTGGAGCAAAGGGAAGGAGTTGTTACAGCTGTAATGATGTGGATGTCTGGGGCACTGGCTGGGAGATGAAAGATGAGTAGGCAGTGGGAGAATGTCCAGCTTGTCTTTGTCTTGTCTTTTCTATAAATGATTTCACATTGAACAAACACCTCAGCAGGTTGTTAAGAGTGAGTCCCCTCCTTCTCCCCAGCATTCTGAAGCAGTGATGGTATAGCTGGCCTCAGGGGATCTCCTTGTTTTAATGCATTGATGAAGTTTTAAATCATCCATTACTGGGAATTAATAATAGAATCGTCAGTCATTAGTGAGGGGATGAAAGCTCATTAGCTGTTCTGTATGTTACAAGAATTGCATACAGTAAGATTGAAGTAATGAATTTATGGGGGGTAATTTATTGATGTATGACTGGTCTTGTTTTTGCCTTTTATCCTGAACTGGTCTATAGTTATTTTTTTTAGAATATAGTACATTCTATCGCCATACCAAGGTTCAGTATACTCTAAGGTGGATTGGGATAACCTCATGATCAATATTAGGATGCACAGCAGTAAGAAAGTTTATGCCAAGGAATGATAGAACAAATGCCTTTGTTCCTGAAACAATTGAATGACATGTAAGAGCTCTGTAGAGGTGACAGGATATTCAGGTTTTGACATCTTCGTATACAATACTCTGAACAATTGTCTGGATGGTCATTTATAAAAGAGTTTTAAACAAAAAAGATTCTCATAAAATTCCCAGGACTACAGTTTGTCTTGTGGAATAGTAAGTGTGCATAAAAGAACAAATGATCAATTATGAACTACGTGTTCTTTGTAGAAGTTGAATTCATGGAGTCCTCAGCATGTCCGTTAGAACTCTTCAGTCCGTCTTTTACCTACCACTAAAATATAAATGAACATAAACTGAACTTTAAATTCTAATGAGAGCATAAAATCTTCACTGACACTTTAGCTTCTTATGCTTTTTAATAAGGAAAACTTTGTGTACCAAGTGTACTGAACAATCTTTAGAAAATCCTTGATAAGATCTGTTCTTCAAGCAACTTACTTAGGATTTTATTTGCTTGAGTAAGTATTAAAAAAAAAAGAAAAACTCCCCCAGAAACTCCAGACAAAAACCAACTGCCCAGCACACAAATGAAATCCCCAAATCCTGCATTTGTTCTTCCTCTGAAGGATTTCTCAGTAGTTACGGATCTGTGATAAGAATAGTAACTCTGGACTGAAATCCTGTACCTGTCTTCTGATAAAGGACATCATCTGTGTTGGGAGCAGGTAGCAACAGGAGATTGGAGATTGAGTCTGGGGACTGACTTGTTTGACTTTTCCCCTTCTTGACCAAAGATTTCTATTTCATTACTGTGCAAATTATGATATTCCAATCTCACATTTGCAGAATGAGGAAGTGTCAGTTCTGTCTGTGTTGGGTTTCTTCTCAGCCATCTGTAAAAGTGATCAGTTTTTTTCTTGTGGTTTTCTTTTTTTAAAGGATTTACCTCACGAGTGCCAGAATTAAATGGCTTAAATTTCAATTATTTTATTAGTGGCTGAAGACTTTAGGAAGTAAAGAAGCTGTTTATTTGAGAAGCTGTTTATAAATGCATTTTATTCTGTATGTCTAATGGTTTTTCATGTTTTGCCTTGTATGCTTCCCTGTGGTAGACAGTAATTTTTTCAAAAGAGGCACATAGTCATCCCTAGAAATAAAAGAAACATTAACTCCGAAATAGTCACAATATCACATTTTATATCAAGTAAATATTTATTGTATGCATGAAAAAAATCTGCTTTCACACATCCTGTTCTCTTCCAAGTTTGAAATCAAAATATTCTCCATTACTTGTGCAAACCACCTTCTCTAGGATTTGGAAAAAATATTATTTTGTTGCCCAAAGGAATTACTTTGAAATTACAACTGACTTGTTAAGATTTACATACAAGTCTTTAAATTTCTAAAGCATGGTGGGCCTGTAACAGCTGATTCTTCTGATACTTTAAAAAAATACTGTTAGAATTGTGAAAGTGGGATCTCTGGATTCTTGAATGAGATATATATGTATGTATGTATGTATATAAACAGCGGCTTTGTCAGGTAAAAAAACCTGCTTCATGAAGTTGAGAAAAGATAACTAACGTTTTAAGCCTAAATATGAAAGAGAGAATTATGTTGATATATATAAAAGTTAGGGAAACCGATTGGGACCACTGTACTGTACAAACTGGGTGCATGAACAAATAAGCTAAGGCAAGCAATTATATCATGAGGTAAAACACAAAATGTAAAGGCCAATAACTGGAGAATAGTGTAAGGAAAGTGTAAGGAGCATTCTTTATAAATAAGCAATGAAAGTTTATTGTTAAAAGACTTCTGCTTTATTAAGTACATGTCTGCATCGATAAGGGCTGTCAAATCCTAAATAATTTTTTAAAATAAAATTGAAGATAATTTATTTTGGAAATATAAGTTACTGGGAATGTTTATATTCTTACAAAAAAAAATAAAGAGTGCATTTTGGGGAGTTTACCTTAGTTTCTGGATTAGCACACTGATATATAGTGTCAAACTAGGCATGGTGTATTGTTTATAGATTTTCCATCCTGTTTTCTTTCCAGGTCCCTACTTGAGTAAACAGCAAATTCTCTTAGTTTTATCCAGCATTATTCTCATTTCTTCATAGCTCTTTTTCCATGTTTTTTGGATGCTGATAACTGACAAAGGGACAATCAAGATTATACCTCTGTGCCTTTTTCTGAAAGCCACAGCAGGATTTGGGAAAGGAGAATGGGTTGAGACTTGCTGTCCTCTGGATAGCTGAAGTTTTACTAGATGGGCCATGTCAGAGGTGGTGCCCTGAGGATCATACACTGTGGATCAGATTGTGGAAATGCTCATCTGTCATTGTGTGGTGAACTAAAGTCCACATCTCTCAATCCTTCCCTCTCCGCAGTTATTCTGGAGGCAGCAGGATCAAACCAAAGACAAGGATGTCACCGTTCTGCCTGTTTTCCTCATGGACATCACTTTGCTCCATTGGTCAGCTCCCTGCTCAGCACTGCTCAGGGGGTCCCCCTGCCTGCAGGGCAGTGACTGCAGAGCTCAGCAGCATATAAGCATCAGCAAGGGTTACCTGGTAGAGGCTGCTGTGGTACATTCCTGCTTATTTGTGATACTTCTGGAAATAAAAAAATAAGCCATTGAAATCTTCCCCTCATTTTTTGTGCTTTGAGATTTTATTCCTGTAAAATGAACCTTGTTATTTGCCCATTGTATGTCAAGTGAAAAAGGAGAAAATTCTGAGTTACTCCCTTACCTCTATCCATGAATCCTCTTGTTGGTTTAATATTCACTCTGGTCATGGTTTTTTACAGCAGCAGATAATGGAGGGGCTGCACCTTGTGGCACATCAGGAATTCCTCCCAGCAATCCTGCTGGGAATTCCAAGTCAGCAGCAAGGAACCTGGGTTCCTCGACAGGAGAGAAGGAAGAAGGGAAGAAAGTCCGACGGCAGTGGGAGTCATGGAGCACGGAGGACAAGAATACTTTCTTTGAGGGACTGTATGAGGTACATGTAGAAGAAAATAAAAGACATAGATGGCTTTGGTTAGAGTCTGGATATTCCTAAAGAGGGTTGATTGGGGTGAGATTGGTAGGAGCAGAAGGCCACTTACAGATGAGCATTTGTAGGGCCATACATGGGGCTGTAAAACAACTGTCTGTCAGAGCTACATGTCAAAAGTGTCAAGTTTCTTTTTTTTTTTCCTTTAAATACACAGGAAAGATTTCTGAGTTTTATTAATAAATGTTTATAGTAAGTTCAGTTGTTATTTAATTATGGTTCTGTTTCAAATGAAAAAATAATTAAATTATGTCCCTGTCTGAACTTTCAAAAGCAACACACTTGCTCTGTTATAATACCAAACAAGAAAAGTTGCTCTGTTCTGAAGAGAATTGTGTTTAATCTTTGGCCCTGAAGAGGCTAGAGCCAGTTCAGTCCTTGGGCCAAGAGACAAGAAGTTATATCATCTTATCTTCTGTCTCTTATGTTTTATATGGTGGATCCCTGCTCGTCCTGTTCCTGTGATGATTTCAACAGCTTATCTGTTTTGAAACTGCATGCCAAATGTAAAAAAAACAGTGATGGGGAGTTTTCTTTGCACGTGTGCATCTTTTTGAATTTTTTTTTTTCATCATAAGTATGGTATCAAATGCATATGTTTTGTGGACAAACGGAACACTTAAACAGTGTTTTTTTTAACTCCTCTGAATTGCAGTAGTGTTCCTGGGAAGCAAGTAATTTTTAAGCCATTTCACTGATTTTTTTTGGATAGTGAAGCAAATTTTTTAAAAAATTGTTTTAAGGTGGATCCAAGACTCAGTTTGTTCAGTCCCTCCTACCATTCATTTTGTGGCACTGCCTTTCAGAAAAGATTTTCATACTTTGTGTTGAAATCAGTTCCAACCTTTTCCGAATACAAAAATTTTGTGGTAGCAGGAGTTAATGTGTATAAAATCAAGTCTTTTGAAACTCAAACTTTTTACTCCTAGTAACAGTAACATGAAATATACTGTAAATAAAACTGCAGATGGTAAATATAGTATGTTTTTCATTTACTCTAGTCAGAAGTGGTGGGGGGAATGCAGAGGAAAGTAAAGAATGCTCAGGGAGAAAATCAGTGTTTTTAGTCCTGCTACTTAACACATTTGTCAGTAAAGTTGGGTGATTTTTTCAATTTGGTAGCAACTTACTGTTTTTATTTTGAAACAGCTAAAGAAATTGGAAAGTAATTAATTTGGTATCCATATTGCATTTTATATAAAACAAAGGAAGCCAGTGTCATTCTTTCACAGTTGAGATCTGGTCCCCAAAAATTTTGTTTATGACCATTGAAGTTCAATTTCCCACAAAGAACCCCAAAGCCCCTCACATTGTTTGACTTGACTTACAGCAAGATCCAAGTTTGGATTTGAGTATTTCTATTTGATGTATTCTTTCTTCAGCATGGGAAGGATTTTGAAGCTATCCAGAACAACATTGCCCTGAAATACAAGAAGAAAGGCAAACCAGCAAGCATGGTGAAGAACAAGGAGCAGGTCCGGCACTTCTACTACCGCACCTGGCACAAGATCTCCAAATACATTGACTTTGATAATGGTTAGTATGCACCAAAATGGGCTTGGTGCAAGGGTTGCAGTCCTGCCTTTTAGAGGTGAGGAAATAAATACTGAGGAGGAACAGGGAGTTCACAGTGTCTCACTTCTTGTTTTTGTTAGCATGGCCCTATCAAGGTTCATGTTTTGTGAAAAATGCTTTCCAAAGCCTGGTGTTTATATCACTACTGTTCTGTGAATTCACCACACCATAGTAAATGCAGATCCTTCTGTTAATACTTGGGGGAAAACCAGGTTCAAGGAAATGTTTTTGTATTGTCAGGAACACACCTTCAAGAACTGCTTAGACATTAATCAGGCATGGCTCCATCAAGCACACTGACCCAGCACCACTTTGCAGTTCTTGGGGGAACGTAGAAACAAATCACAGTCCAATACAAGTGTAAATGGTGGCATATTTGCTCCCACTTTAAAGAAGTTTGAAATTGTACCATGGGTTCAATAACTTATGATTCCCAGTGCCATATTCCCTTTCCCATTCTTTTCCCTCCTTCTGCAAGTGGTTTAATGAAAACGAAATTAGGAAGTCAGATGGTGGTGTTTTATAACAGTAACATTTTAATTTAAAATGGATTTTTATCAAATCCGTACTATTTAGGAATGGGCAGAGAGGATTCAGCTTAGTCTGTGGGTGGCCTAATCTGAATAACAGGCTAAAGAAATGTATTTCAGAGTGACCAGATTTTAGTTTAGTAAGATTGAGTTGTTCTGACTTCAGGGTGTCAAAAATGTAATTTCTCCCATTAGCTTGTAATTAAGTAATAGTCTCCAGAGTTTTCTGGTCATTCTGATGGTCTGTTCTAAGATGCATAAATTTGTGGTGGTTGAATTTTTTGGTCTTTGAATAACTCCTGAATATCAGCAAAATTTTGGATAGTAAATTCATCTGTAGTCTGTGGCCAAAGCCTCTCAAGTTAAAAATAACTCTTCAGGGAGAAATGGATGTGGAAAGAAGTTAAAGGAATGCAAAGCTAGTGTGAAATACAATCTCTTTATCACAGAATCGACTAGGATGGAAAAGACCTTTGAGATCATCAAGTCCAACCTATGACCACCTTGTCAAGTAGACCATGGCACCAAGTGCCACATCCAGTCTTTTCTTAAACACTTCCCAAGACAGTGACCCCACCACCTCCCTGGGCAGCCCATTCCAATGCTCAGTCATCCTTTCTGTGAAGAACTTCTTAATTTCTGTCCTAGAGCTCCTCTGATGCAGGTTAAGGCTGTGTCCTCTCATTCTGTGACTCAGTGTGTTAGAGAAGAGATTGACCCCCCATGTGGCTATACCCTCCTTTCAGGGAGTTGTGGAAAATGATGAGGTCTCTCCTGAGCCTCCTTTTCTCCAGGCTAAACAACCCAACTCCCTCAGCCACTCTTTACAGGACTTGTGTTCCAGACCCTTCGCTGCCCTTCTCTGAACACATCTGAGCATCTCAACATCCTTCCTAAATTGGGGGGGCCCAGAACTGGACACAACACTCAAGGTGTGGCCCAACCAGTGCTGAGTACAAGGGAAGAATCACTGCCCTTGTCCTGCTGGCCACAGCATTTCTGATCCAGGCCAGGAGCCATTGCTCTTCTTGGGCACACTGCTGGCTCATGTTCAGTCAGCACCGTCAGGTCCCTTTCTGCTTGGCCATTATCCAGCCACTCTGTCCCCAGCCCGTAGTGCTGCAGGGAGTTTTGGCCAAAGTGCAGGACCCAGCACTTGGTCTTGCTAAACCTCACTAAAAATTAAAAATAATGAGTTATTAAAAGTAAGTCATTATGGAGAAACGGATATGACTAGAAAGAAGCTGAAGGAATGCAAGCTAGTGTACAAGCTTATGTACTTAGTGTCATACTATGTGTGATGGTACATACTATACTGTGAATATGTAGTTCTTTATGAACTTTTGTGTTCCTGGGCTTAGGTTACCTAAAGGAGGACTTGAGTATCTCAACAACCTGGCACAAGGTGTATTTGGGAGTTCTTTTTTCCAAACAAGGCAGCAGTTTAAGATGAAGCCATTAGTATTTTGTTTAAAAGCCCGTGTTGCAGTGAACACAGTATGGAAGAATTTTTAAAATAAAAATCAGTTATGTGTGTCGTTGGGGTCCAGAATCTCATTGTCTGAAGGAATTTTAACAGTCAGTGCGGTAGTTTGATTAGGTTTAATATTGGTAGAAATACATGTGCTTGATTTTGGGATCAAAGAGAACTAAAGTTTTGATGAATAGACAAGAATAAATATTTTCACTTGGTTTGTAAATCACAAGACTGTCCTTGCTATCATAGATCTTTAAGTCTATTAGCATTAATGTCTGCATCTTGTGTGTTGAAGAGAAAGGACAAAAAAAACCCCTTGCAAAGTTGAATAAAATGCCATCAATTTCTTGTGTAAAAATTTAGAATCTAGAATTTGTGTCAAATCTCTTAGGATGTGTTTGTGCGCCCAAAAAATCTGTCATCTGGAAAATACAAACCTACCCCTGAATTTTCATGTGAAATTGTTCTGTATGCATTTGCTTGGGGGCATCTGGACATTTCCCTTAGAATTTGTAAACAATTGATACTGGACCTAGCTTTATTATGAATTGGCTTTATTTTGCATATTGAGCAGTTGCATATTTGTTTAAATTCCATGGAGTTTGTTTTCCTGTAATCTAAAAAATGCCATAAAAAGAAAGTTGGTGAACCAGTCCCATTATAGTGTTTCTTGAACCAGAACTTAATTTTGCGTTTGTGATTTGTCTCATAATTGAAAATACAGATCCTCTCCTTTATAGTGTTGAAATGAGCATTTACAATGTAGCTGTGCGTATCTGCAACCTGCATCTCACTGACACCTCTTCTGCTTTCTAGTGTTTTCTCAAGGGCTGAAAAAATCTTCCCTGGAGCTGTATGGCTTAATCTGCTATGGGGAACTAAGGAAAAAGATCGGGGGATGTGAGTATGAATGACTTCAGGTTATTTTTACATTCTAGAATCAGAAGTTACTACCCTTGAGGTTGGCAGTGTCTAGTTCAGTTCCACTATTAAGTTCTTGACTGTTGCTGTAATCTGTGGTGTTATTTCTTCATTAAATACATTTTTATTTTTACAGACCTTCCTTAGTCTGTTGCATTAGTCCACTTTGATAGATTTCTTTAGTTTTATCTGTCTGCAAAATGCTGTGCATGTATTGCCCACAGGTGACAGGAAAACATACTCAAAGCTTAGATGATCTATTCTGTTATTATTGAAACCTAAGCAATTAAGGGTGTAAATGATACTACTTACACCCAGAATTATTTGTGCCCATGCAGTCAAAATCTGGGATGGTGTATTTTTCCAAGTTTTTCTCTAAATGTTTGCTCACTGTACCCTGAAGATGAAAAGGCACAAATCAGAATTGGAAATAACTTTACTGCCTAAGCAAGATGGGTTCTGACCTTGTCAGTCCCAGAGTCCAGTTTTGTCCACGTCAGTGAGTGAAGATGGAGGAGTATGTGCCATAACAATGCTGTGCTGTTTGCTGGCAGTTGATTAACTGCATTAGCAACATACCTGAGCTTAGGCTCTCAGAACTACAGAGTGGTTTGGATTGGAAGGGACCTTAAAGACCATCTTATCCCAACCCCCTGCCATGGGCAGGGGTACTTTCTACTAGACCAGGTTGCTCCAACCCCTATTCAACCTGGCCTTAAACATTTCCAGGGATGGGACACCCACAGCTTATTTGGGCAACCTGTGCCAGGGCCTCTCCACATTCATAATAAAAGTCTTCCTGTGGTTTAAGACCATCAACGTTTGTCCTGTCTCTCCAGGCCCTGCTGAGAAGTCTTTCCTTGGTTTTTTTTCCTAAGCTTTCTTTAAGTACTTCATATGCTGGGACCCCCAGAGCAGCAGGTGGAATTTCACCTGAGTAGAATAGAGGATCCCTACCTTACCCTACTGTCCATACTGGGGAGGTGAGCCCCAGGACATGGTTCCTATGGTTTTCATGGCTTCCAGACCAGAGAGAGCTGTGACATGATTGCCTTGAAGAATGGGCAGAGAAACATGTGCCAGTTCGTGTGCATGCACCTTTTTATCCGTGTATTTTTTCATTTGTCCCCAGGCTTTTTGCACAGTGTTACATCATAGTGCATCTTCTACCTGCTTTGTTTAATTTGTGGGACATGGAGAACCATCAAAATGCCTTCACTTCTTTGTGAAGTCGTACTGCTTGTAAGGTGAAATGGACATGAAAGTGTTCATGAGTGAACAAGTACAATTCCTAAAAGGATTATGGGATTTTGGGAAAGGTTTTTAGCTATGTTATTCCCTTACCTGGGATTGCTGTCATAACAGGTAATGAATGAGACTGTTGTGAATGTTCATACTGACTTTATTCTGTTTGTTTAAAGATCTCTAGTGTGTTAATTGGAGAAGCAGTGCTCAACTTGGAGAAGCAATTTTGAGCTGTTTGATGACAAAGCAGGTGCAGAAGCAAGGCACATTGCACTGTCAGCAGAGATCAGTGTTAGTGTTTCTTTCCTGTACCCACATTTCTTTTACAAGCAGACCCTTCTTGCTATGACTGGGAGTAAGATTTCACCCGGTCACCATGGCAGTGCCTGCAGCCTCTCTGCTCTGTCTTTATAGAACTTTGGGACTTGGCTACATACTTTACTCACTATCACATAGAAAATTTTTGTCTCCAAGACCAAATGTACTCAAAATGCAGGACTGTACACCCATTTATGACAGGTCTACTCTATAGAAAAGCAGTTTCTTCCTTCTCCCCCCTCTTTTTTTTCCTCTTGTGGTATTCACAGCCTCATAAATGGAGAAGACTTATTGAGAGCTATTGAGACACGAAAACACTCCAGAAATATTTTTAGCATTGCCAGAGGGAGGTTAATTGTTCAGTGAATAGATCTAGGCCTAACTGTCATATAAATGGAGTTACCAAAATTTCTGTCTAAAAACATGCTCTGTAATGCATACGAAAAAGTGAGGGTTGCATGTGCATTTTATTATTTTTATTTACTCTTGTAAAATACTAGGGTGCTATTTCATTCTGCCTTGCTGCCTTAGGAACAGAGACTGAGCAGGAAGAAGCTTTGCTTTTTAATAACCCAGTGTCAGATTAAAGCCCAGTGTTCAAAGATGTCTGTAGTACCTAAACTAGGATTATTTAATCCATGTGTAAAAAGTAATTTTTGTGGCAAGGACCATGTAAAGCTTGCATGTTATGAAAATACAAACTTTCCAGAAGAACTATGTTACAGCAAATTTATGCACGTTAATCCTATGTGAGAATAAAATGTAATAGCTTTGGAAACCCAATAGGACACAGAGAAGGCCATGGGTTTAACAGTGTAAATCCTAATTCACTGTGTTATCTCATTTACTGGAAAGGTATGGATGACAAGAACGCAGCTAAACTCAATGAGCTCATTCAAGCCGGGTAAGTAAGAACTTACTCCTGACACTCATAAAACTGTGTTGTTCAGTTGGATGTTGTATTGATCATCCAAAGTTTGGGGCATTTTTTAATTTTCAAGAACAGAAGTTTGATGTTTTCCATTCTTAGTTTGTTTTGTATTAGGAATATTATTATTTCTCCCCTTTTCCATGAAGCCATTAATTGTTAATAATAAGAAATTATGAGTTAAGTTTAATAAAATAATTAAATGGGAATTCTTTACAGAAACTGCAGCACTTAACCATGTAGATTCACTCAGGGAAATCATAGAATTATTTGGGTTGGAATCCAAGATCATCAAGTCCAACCATTACCTCAGCCCTTCCACCACTAACTCCTGTCCCAAAGTGCCGCATCCATAGGTCTTTTAAATCTCTTCAGGGATGGTCACTCCACCACTGCTCTGGGCAGCCTGTTCCACTGCCTGACCACACTTTCAGTGCAGAAATTTTCCCAGTATCCCATCTAAACCTCCCCAGGCACAGCTTGAGGTTGTTTCTTCTTGTCCTGTCCCCGTTCCCTGGGAGCAGAGCCTGACCCCCCCCCCGGCTGTCCCCTCCTGTCAGGAGCTGTGCAGAGCCACAAGGGCCCCCCTGAGCCTCCTTTGCTCCAGGCTGAGCCCCTGCAGCTTGCTCAGCTGCTCCTCATCAGACTTGTGCTCCAGACCCTTCCCCAGCTCCATTCCCATCTCTGCACACATTCCAGCCCCTTAATGTCCTTCTTGCAGTGAGGGTTCATGTCCAAGCCATTCTACCTCAGCAGGGCTCACAAGTCCTGACTTTCAGACCTGAAATGACCCTTCAGTACATTGGAGGCCTTAGCCCTCCAGTGACATTAAGAACAAGTGTTTTCTTTCGCTTCTAAAGAGTGTTGTGGAATTTGAGGTTGCAGTCTATGATTCGAAGCCCTCCTAGAATGCAGAAGGGATTAGAAGTTGTGTATTATTATAAATGAGGGCGTACCTGATTTGTGCATCAATTTTTCCAAAGTAGTTCATCTTTTAGAATTTATGTCTTTTAAAGTGAAATCTCTTTGAAAGGACAAGGCATGTGGTTACTTAGGAGGCATTGATGTCTCCTTGACCCCATCTTTAAAAGTGATTTGAAAAATCATTATTTTCTGTCTGTTACAGATATGCTTTTACCTTTTACATTCTTGCTTTTACGATGTTCACTGTAGTAGGCAAGTCATTGATGAAGTAAAGTTGACTGTAGACAGGAGCGGAAGTTTGCCCCCTCAGCAATCTTTTGACTTTACCTTGAAAATACGGATATTTGGTGTTCTCCCTTTCTTGTGTTCTCAAATGGAATTCCCAGATTAATTTCTTAGGAGTTGAACAGTCTTTCCTCTCTTGGGAGATGCTGTTTGTACAGTGTGCTTGTGTTGATGGTCTTCAGTGTGATGCTTGAATCACTTGTTCATTCTTCTGTTAACTGCAAGGTTTTAAATTAGAAGAGAAATTCCCATGTGGTTTGGGTTTTGTACAATTAGGAAAATATTAACAGTATGTTCAACGGCATTATTCTTAAAGCGAATTACCTCTTTAAATTTGACTTACCAGTTAAAGTAAACCTGGGATGAGCCTTCATCTGTAGTTCCCCGAATATCTCTAAGGTTCAGAGTATCAGCAGTTTGCTTAGTCACTCTGTGCTATATGAGAGTGCCTTTCTTATACTGGGTTATCCAAACAAACTGAAGCATAGCAAATGAGCCTGATGATGTTTAGTGAGTTGTAGTATCAGTCTATCACTTTGCATGATTCAGGCTTTAGTTCTTCTAATTAATTGTTAATGAGGGCTAGTAATTCCTGTGAAGTCTAGGTGTTTACTTCATGAAAGCCAGTCTTGTAACAAGCCATTTTGGGAAGAGGAGTCTTTGCATTTGGAAGTATTTTATGCTAATCTTCTGCACCAAAATTAGAGTGTTCGTAACATTAACCAGTTGCTTTTGCATAGGCTTTTTGTCTACATCTGGGAGGCCCATTTTTGTTTCCCTTTTTCTCCTGCATCCCTTACCCCATTTGGTGGTGAACCTCATCAGCTGAAGAAGAGCAAACTGTGTCTTCATTACCACCTGGATGTCTGCACCACCTGCATGTGCAGGGCAGCCTCATAGCTCCCAGAAGCAAACACCTTGCATGTACCTCAGTTGGTTCAACTTCTCATCTTGCTCAGTGATGGTACAATTCTGTGAGCCTCTTCCCTCTTTGTAATCAGCTCTTTCTCCAGTTGCTAACATGTTTCTTTCAAGTGTGACACTCTTCTTCTGAATGCAATGCACTTTGTAAGGCTTGTCACTGAGGAAAGCAGTAAAAGTGAGCCCAAAGTGATTAAAAATGGGGAGTGTGAACATGCATCATTCTGATGGTCTGCTCCTTAAGTTGGTAAACATTCTCTTCATTTAATTGGTAAGAAAAGTCAAGAAAGGTTCTGAGGAGCTACCTGGCAATTTATTTGCAGCACAACTCCTGACCCTGGAGTTGCATGCTCTAGTTCAATGCTTGTTTTGCATCTCTTGTTTCTGTACTAATCTCTTGGAGTGTGGAAAAACAAATGACCCTGTCAGGGACTCAAAAGAAAACCATATGTAAAAGCTTCCTAGTTGAGCTTATAACCCAGGTAATGCATGCTAAGGCATGCCTGACAACTCCAGTTGTCAGCTGACCCTGGTAAGTACCAGCAAAGTCTCTGTGTGATGCATCCCTGTTTGCCTGTTGTACATCTCTTACTTGGCTTCAGAATGTCAGAAACAGGCAAATGAGGCTAGTCAACAGCCAGTGGTACAGGACTTGTTGAATAAATGGGGAATCTTGCAGAAAATAGATCACAGTTTACGTCTTTATAAGTGCAAGGGGAAGCTAAGAATTATTCTGTCAGCTTCTGTAACTGTTCTGAGTAGTTCAGCATACTCAGGGCAACACTGGCCTGCTCTAGCTGCTGAAAGACAGGACCACTCTCTGTCCAGTCCTTTGTGCTAAGATTTTTGTTACGCATTTTAATTTTACTACACATTTATTATGTCATTGGATGTATAACAAGAAAAAAAGGATGTATAGTGGTATAGTAGAACTGCTCAGTAACTAATTTAAATAAACTTAAACTGAAGGTTTGTTGTTTTGTTTCATTTTTAGGAGGGAAGCATTATTACTTAACTTAGGTTTTGCAACACCCTTTACATTTAATAAAAAGCTACATAGGAATGAATAAAAATATTTCCGCGATGTCTTTGTAAATATGTAGAAATTTTGGGTAAGTTAAAAAAAAAAAAAACAAAACCAACCAAACCATAAAAAACACTTAATTAAAGAAGTATTGTAATGGTGCACCAGTTAAGCAGAGCACTCTTCAGTGTCTTGTAGTGTATGTGGTTTTACCCCCCAACTTGAGAGGCTCTTTATAACACAAGGTAAGAAAGGCAGAAACCATTAAAAGGCATTAGTTGTTCTGTCTGGTTCAGATTCTGAATGTACTTTAAGTAGGATAGGAGTGCTTCTTCACTGTCTTCCAGTTCCTTGGGAAAGCTCTTTGGCATGCTGAGGGGAAATCTGTAACTCTCTAAAAATCTTGATCATAAAATAACAGTTCATACTGAAAAAAAAAATATATAAACCAAACCATTTTAGTATACTGAAAAAAATAGTATATAAACCAAATCATTTTAAGTAGGCAGGTTATGCTGTTGGTGTCAAGTCAGACAGGTAATTCTGAATGCATAGTCAGTAGAGTGACTTTTTTTAAGACTTACCCTTTTCTGCATTTGGAGACATCCAGGATCTAGATAACAGAAGATAAAAGGGATTTTGAAGCTAAAAGTAGTTCTGTTGCAGACTGACTGTTCTACTGTACTCTCCCCTAAATTTGTAGAAATAGTCTTCTTTCAGCCTCCCTGCTACAGATTTCAATTAGAAAATTATCATGTCTAAAGATATCTGCTTTTATATCAATTTGATAACAAGTTATTCTTTAGACTCTGTCCTAGATTGCTTGAAGCTAAGTGTGCTTAATGGAAAAGGGAATTAGGGGAAGCAGAACACCTGAATGTGGGGAGCTGGGATATTCTAAAGTGTGTGCGAAGGAACCACGGAAATAACATTGATCACTGTTGTTGTGGAAGAGTGCTGTAGTGGCAGGGTAAAAACTTGCATGGGAAGTCTTTAATGTTTTGTCACATTTGTGACAGAACATGAAAGTAAATGTCTCTTCATTTACTGAATGGTATACTTTGCTTGCTGACTTCTGAACTGTGCTATTCCCCCTCATGCTTGGGGAAGACAGTGGTTCCCATATAGGTAGCTTCTCCATATAGGTATCAGCAGGTTTGCAGTTGTTTGGTTTCCTCCAATGTGGTTTTTCCTCCTAGTGTTTTGTTGGTTTGTTTGATTTTTGGTTTGTTGTTTTTGGTTTTTTTTCAAATATCTTTTCCATAATTTACTTATATTTTTCACACTTCTTTTCTGGCTTTTATCGTAGGTTTTGGTTGGGTTGGTTGTTTTTTGCTCATCTCTCTGCCCTTTGAAGCACAGATAGAGATGCATTCAGGAGTTTGTAATGCTGATTCATTTATAAGGTGCTCCATGGTAACAGGTGGTGGATACCTGCAGCCCAAGGTCCACCTGCACAGGTGGCAGACAAATGGAGCATGAACAACTACCAGGAAGCCTGACTCAACAATAAATGCTTTATGACCAACTTGCTGGGCTCTTGAACAGAAATAGGAAATACAAAAATGAACAACAGCACTTCTTTTTTCTTTTTCTTAGATCAATTGGCTCAGCTGTTCTAGGCAGATCAAACCTTCTGGGCCTTCTGAGCAGCCAGACCCTTGTTTCAATAACTTGCCACTCATGTGATGGAACAATTTCCACAGAACTTGATTGATTTATATAGTTATATCAGTTAATATAAAAAATGTTTCTCTCCCCAAACCTCTTCTTACTTGTACTAACTGTCAAAATAATAATTATGATGATGATGATGATAATAATAATGCCATTTTTGACTCCTCACTCACATGCTTCAAGGGCAGATTTGATAATTAAGAATTGCATTAGCTAAAATCAAGGAGGAGAGTCTCAGCTTGCACAAGTAGTGAAAAGAATTTGCTGTATTAAAACAGATTACAAATAGGGAAGAGGATCACTGTGCAAAATGCTGATTTTCTGATAAAATCATATCTACACTTTAATATAAGGATAAATAGAAGAGGATATGGAGTCTCATGCTAAGGCTGAGGTGCCCAGGACAAGGTTTTAGCTTTCCTTAACTTACTGATTAGATACCTGCAAGGGTTTCTGTGTCCTTCTCTAAGTCTTTTCACTGGAAGACCCTCACAGAGACTTTACACTGTTGGACTTGGTGGGACCAACTGTCTTCAAACAATTCTTTTTTCCAAGAATTATGCTGAAAAGAAATCTGCCCTTCCAGCCCAGGGATATTCCAAATCTATAGAAAGTCACAGTTCAGTAACTGAAACTTTTGAGTTGCTCACCCCATCAGCTCCATCTTCTCAGGTCTGCCTCCACTTCTGCTGCCCTTTTCCAGATTTTCCTCCTAGCACTGTAGACAACTGCTCTTCCTGCATGATGGTGTTTTACTTACAACATAGGAATATTCTTTATAATTTATTTTGTTTTACTACAAGGATTTGCATTCAGTCCTGCTGCTTCTATGCCAGCTGATCTGCTTCGAGTATTAGGTAGTAATACTGCCACTGGTAATTTGATTAGGCTCAAAGTGCCCTTTAAGTCCCTACAAAGGAAACAGGACTGATGGAGTGAAGAAATCAAGTAGTTTCATGGTGTGAAACAAAAATGATCTCTGACTTTTAAGGATCTTTGAAACTGCTAAAGTGATACTGAAACTAAAGCAGTGAAATCATACTGTAAAAAGTTACTTTGTTACTTTGCACAAGCTCTTAGACCTCATGTCTGCACCAGATATGGTGATCATATTTCCTAATGAAAGACTGCAACGACTTCAGACTCTTTCTTCCTATAATTAAGAGTCATAAGTATAAAGGGAAGACTAAATCAAAACCACTTGTCTTTTATGAAGCAGCTGTCTGTGAGGGTACTCTTGAACCAAAGTAACATGATCCTGGTCCACTTATAAAACAGAAGTCCCTCCCTGGGTGGACAACCAAGTGTTTAATGAAAGTCTGGAAGAGGAGAGTCACAAGAGTAGCGCTTCCACAATGAAAAATAAGGTGATAGGAAGAACTGAATGCTCCATGAACTTGCACTACAGACCCTTACATTTCTGTATTCATTCCTATAGCCATGATGGTGTTTTGCTCTGTGTCCCTGCCCTGATCACAGAATAAGCTGAGTTGGAAGGGACAGGGGTCATCAAGGTCAGCTTCCAGCCTTGCACAGCACCATCCCCAAGAGTCACACTGTGACTGAGAGCATTGTCTTGATGCTTCTTGATCTCTGTCAGGGTTGGTGCTGTGACCACTGCCCTGGGGAGCCTGTTCAGTGCCCAAGCACTGGGGGAAGAAGCTTTTACTAATATCCAGCCTACACCTACCCTGACACAACTTCAGGCCATTTCCTTGGGTCCTGTCACCAGTGACCCAAGGAAAATATGTGTCTGCCCCTTCTTTTTTCCTCATGAGGAAGTTGCAATTGCGAGGTGGTCTCCCTTCGGTCTCCTTTTCTCCAGGCTGAACAGACCAAGTGCCCTCAGCCAGTCCTCATATGGCTCCCCCTTCACCATTTTCATTGTCCTCGTTTGGACATTCTCTAATAGCTTAATATCTTTATTATATGGTAGTGATTAAAACTGCACACAATACTCAAGGTGAGGCCACTCCAGTGCAAAGCAAGGTGGGACAATCCCCTCCCAAGCCCGGCTAGCAATGCTGGTCCTGGTACCCCCAGAACAAGGGTTTCCCTCTTGGCTCCAGGGCACTGGTGACTCAGCTCCAACTGGCCCTCGACCAGACCCCCAGGTCCTTTCTGCAGCACTGCTCCCCAGCATCTCATTCCTCAGTCTGTCCATACATCCAAGGTCGCCCCATCCCAGGTGCACAATCTGGCACTTTCCCTTGTTGAACTTCACATGGTTGGTGATTGCCCAGTCCTCTAATTTGTTAAGCTCTCTCTGTAGGGCCTCCCTGCCTTCATGGGAGTCTACGGCTTCTCCCAATTTTGTATCATCTGCAGACTTGCTTATTATCCTTTCCAGTCCTGTGTCCAAGTTATATATGAGGATGGTGAAGAGGACAGGGCCTAAGATGGATAGGTCTGTATTCACATACTGTTGTTACTGGTTCCTCTAAGTACTTCTCTTTTCATATATCCAGGGCTACAACTGTTCGTTACAAGGGCAGAAACCTGCGTATCAAAGCTCCCATGTGCAGGGCTTTGAAGAAACTCTGTGATCCAGATGGTGAGTAAACGATGCTGGAACATGAGGGTGTTCTAGAAGATGGCTGGAAGCATAGAAAGTGAGCAGGCTTGTTCTGGTGTGTCCATCACTGGCAGGGAAATTTGTGCTGTTGCATGTTTGTCCTGGGCATGGCATTCTGTCTTGGCCTGTTAGCTTGTGTAACCCCAGTAACTTCAGGACTCATGCAGTTTTCTCACCAGCTAACTTGAAAAGGAAATATCTACACCAGACCAGTTCACTGCTGCTTTCACTGTATGTGAAGGTGCTAGTGAATCAGCAGTAGTATAGTGTTTAGCATTGAATATTTTCAAATTTTTTACTTTCTCCTATACAGCTGTGTATGATTTCATTTTGGATTTTTTGTTGACTTCCTTGTTCTCAAGTAAGTAGAATCAGGCTGTTCAAAGGTCTGAAATACTGTACTTGCTCAAAGTTTCTAGAGGTCTGATTTTTGACACTGCTTGCTCAACTGGAATCCCCAGTACCACTACAGTGTCCAAGGATAAGAACATATTGAAACAAAAGGTAATTAAGGAAGTGGGCTCCACTGGTGAAGCTGAGCTCCTCAAGTTGTCTGTAGGTGATGGTGGTGTCTGATCTTTTGTATTGTGTAACTGAGCATACAGTTGTCCTGTATGACAGGAGTTGTCTGACAACTAAGTTGTCCTTGCTTTGACCCTTTGTACTTCATCTCCATTCAGGTGTGAGTGATGAAGAGGACCAAAAGCCAGTACGACTTCCCCTCAAGGTCCCTGTGGAGTTGCAGCCACGGAATAACCATGCATGGGCTCGAGTACAGAGTCTTGCCCAGAACCCACGGCTTAGGTAATGGAGAGCTGATTGTGGTGCTCAGAATAGGGAAATAGATGAGCAGCATCCTCGCCCCTTCCTCTTTCTTTCTTCATCCTCTTTGCCAGTTGGGCAGTTCATCCATGATAATGCAGTTGTCCTAAGTGTACTTAGTCTGAAGCCTTTGTCTAACCAGTGCGTGGTTTGTAAACATGAGTTATCACATGGGAAAAATTAGATTACCATTGTTCTTTATATCTTGTAATTTGAGTAATGAAGGAGCTACTAGCTTTGGAGATGAGTACAGTTTGTGCCACTTAATGTTAGAGCAGAGGGCAAGTAAAATGGTGATAGTAGCCTTGGTTCTACTAAAATCTGTATTGCATGTACCATTGACAGAGACAAGGGAATATACGCTCTGGTCAGAGGTGCCTGCACCAAGGCTCTGAACGTTTCACCTGTACCCAGTGATGAAAGTAGCATGGAAAGTGTTTGTAGTTTCTCCCTTGAAAAACACTGCTGGTGCAGCTGTTCAGTGTCATCAGTGGCTGTTCATCCTGGTCCTTACATCTAGTCCAGAACTTGGAACAGCAAACAGGAGACCTGTGATGTTGAATATTGTTTCAAATGCAACACTTCAGTGTAGTGACCAAAGATCATGATAAAAATATCCATTCTCTTCTCTGCATTAGGTTTATTTAGTAAAATGCTTTCAAAAAGTTAATGTTTGTCTTTTTCTCTTTCTTTTTATACTTTATGTAGTTGCTTCATGCTTTGCCTGCACTTTTGCAGTTCAGTTAAGTCCTGCCATCTTTTCCTATCTTCTTCTGTCTGGAAAAAAATAGTTTCTTGAATCATGGCAGTCAGGTTTATCTAACAGGCTTTTAGAATGTTTGAGTTGTCACAGTTGTGAGTTAACCGAAATTTTAAAGTTGTGGGATAACGTATGTTTTTTGTTGTGGCCGTTTTTCTTAGCGCTTGGGAGTGTTCTTTGTGCTGGCATTATAGAATGCCAGTTTATTCCTTAATTCCCCTTCTAGCATCAAGGTTAGGACTTGGAGCTCCTGCTGACAGTTATTCTCTGTTCCCTTGCTCTGCTTCTCTTGCGTACAGGATGATCGTGGAGTTACATCGGAAGGTCTCCAGCCTCCTTGAGTTCCTGAAGCAGAAGTGGGCTCTACATGAAGTGCGGGTTGTATCCTTTTCCTGCTCAGTCTGTTCCACGTGCTGTGTCCTGGGAGAAGTTCACTTGCTATTCCAAGTCCAGTTTTGCATCGTAAAAGTGAATCTACTTCATAAATATACCAGTCCCTGCTTAGTAAAGACATAGATAAAGTCTTAGCATCACTAGTGGAAGCTTTTGTGAGAGATCCTATAGTGTTCTGCTTTTACCTCAACTCTTCTCTGTTATGATCCCATAAAAGCTAGTTAAGAAAAAATTATGTCCCTGACTTTATTTAGTTTCCTCACACTGTGATCTTAGTCTGGTTCATTATCACTGGGTGACCCCAGTACAGCCTGGATAATAACTGACTATTCTGTTTCCAGTTTCAGCCAAGAGATTAAGGACAGATCTTTGCACTTTGTGCAGTTTCACCAATATCGGCTTAAGCTTCTTGTTGAGGTAGCTGCTGCTACCTGCAATGTATATCTGCACTGTCTGAGCCATACAGTGTTCAGGGTGTCCCTGCCTCTGAAATTTGATCCATGCAATAGAAAGATTTGTGAGTTAGCAACTGTTCGTTCTGAACCTAGTCCTTCTGACTTGTAGGTTTTATCCACTTCTTTGGCCTTTCATTCAGGCTTTTCTGTTTAATTTGTGAGCCTGGAAGAAGCAGAGGCACAGCACTTGAAACTCTGAAGGATGTCAGAGTGTGTAAGGTGGAGTTTGCTGCACTCATGAGAGGCTGCTCTGCTGTGCAGTGTTAGAGGTTTTGCTTGGTTTTGTTGGGGGTTGTTGATTGGGTTTGTTGTTTTTTTACAATTACAGTGGTGTGTGAAACAGGGAGGTACTTTTGTTTGGAATGAGTATTTGGGCTTGTAGCAGGTCTTCACTGCAGTCTTTATCACCACAAAGAACCTAATTTTTGATTATAGTTGTCTTCACTATAATCTGTGCAAATAGAGAACATATCCTCAATCAGCTAGATTTTCTTTTATTTTCTTTTTTTTTTTTGTTGCAAAATAGGCTCCCAGGTGCTTTTTTGGAAGGGACAGATGACTGTTACATTCTTTGACACATCTTTTTTTAGCGTAAAACACTTGAAGAACAGCAACTTCGAGACTCCAGAGACTCAGAAACAAGAGGCAGCTTCTCAGAGGAGAAAGTGATGCTCCATCTCTTTCCAGGGGAAAACTGTACCATCACTCCACTGCCTGGGGTCGCCAGAGTGGTCCACTCCAAGGCCTTCTGTACCGTGCATTGGCAGGAAACGGGCAAATGCAAACAGAACGCAAAAGACTCTCACTTACTCCCCCCTGCCCAAATCCTTGGGATACAGAGTGGTCAGGGGACAGCAAGGGGACAGCTGAAATACCTGCGGGGGATGGAAGGTAAGGGTGTGGGAAGGGGAGAAAGCACTACAGAGCCCAGCAGAACCTTGCAGCCTACAAGTGAAGTTTCTGCAAGCACTGAAGATGGTGCCTCGGAGCCCGTCCTGGTGGAAGGAATAGCCTCAAATGTTGGCATCACTAATTCCCTCCAGAAACCACCTTCTGGACTTCAGGATCCAGGAGGGCACCAGGAAAAGCTGAGCTCAGTGGCCCCCTGCATGGAGGGCAGGGAGGCCCTGGCTAGTGACCAGGCAGGTGTGCTACCTTCGTGCAGCACAGAGTGTGCTTGCAGCAGGATCCCTGATGTGGAGGAGCTCTCCCTGCTTGATCCATTCCCGCGGTACATGAAGTCCTGCCAGGACCTAATTGTCCCAGAGAAATGTTCGTGCACAGACAAACTGCACGGGAAAGACTCTGCTTCAGCACCTGGTAATGCTTCTCCAGTGGCTTTTCCAAGCAGGAGGAGTGCAGAAACCTCTGACTCTTATTCCCAGCTACTGAGAGGTGGTGTGGCTTCCCCTGGCAGCAGCAGATATGAAACTCAGGCGAGCCACAGCCAGGGCCAGCAGCTTGATGCTTGTACCAAGGATATCACGGATGCAGTAATGGAGGATTCTCAAGAGAAGCTGGGCTCCTCGTTTCCACCTCCACCTCAGGGACAATCCAGTACAAAGTCTCTCAAGGATGACCCAAGTCGGCTCTCCCAACAAGTTAGAGAAAAAGGATGGAGTCTGCGAACCTCTGAGAGCCTTACACTGGCTGAAGTCTACCTCATGATGGGCAAACCGAACAAGCTGCAGCTGGAATATGACTGGTTGGCTGTCTTGGAGCCAAAAACCCAGCATGCCAGAGAGCAGGTATCTGAGTCAAGTGCTGTCCCTGCATGCTCTACCTTGCACAAGCAGAGACTCTTGAATTGCCTTCTGAGACTCATCTCTACTGAAGTCAATCCCAAACCAGTAAGTGGCTCTTGTTCATGCTCCAGATGCTAAACTCGAGTTTCATTTGGGGAATAATTGCCCAATTGTGCATTCGCAATAAATTGGTAGCTAGCCATGTCAAGAGCTTTGGAGATTCCTGTGTTTAAATTATACAAAAACCACCACACATGACAGCTGGCTACAGAGTGGACTTTGCTTTAATATGCTTTTTACACTGCCTTTTAGCTTCTAGTTTGCTGTGAGTCTCATTGGTGTTCCAGTGAACATTTAACAGGATTACTTAAAAGATCAGTTCTGAGGTGAGGTGCCTTCTGTTCTCTCTCAGATTTGTGGAACCTTAAAACAGCCCAGGTTGGAAGGGGCCTTTGAAGATCATCTAATCCAACCTTTTGTGGGAAATGGAGCCTGGATGAGATTATTATTGCACATGAAAACTGCATTGATTTTCAATATTTATTCAAATTACACAGTGTGAGAGTGAAAAGAAAGTATTTCTTCAGAACAGCAGAGTCAATAGAACTGTGCCTGTCTCAGTTGATTTGTGTAAAAGTTCCCAGACTTCAGGATAGCTGTTCAACAGTCCCAGTCCTTAGGCAGACCTTAGGGAATGAACTTGCTTTCCTTCTTGTGCTTTGTAAACCTGTATTTAAGATTTGCCCCAATGATACCTGGGCAGCCAATTCCCCCTAGTGCAGCCAATTGAAACTTAGTAAAACATCTTTTAAAAAGACACAGAGTTTAGCAGATTTACTCAAAGGCCTCTGATGAGCTAAAGATTCTGTTCCACCCAGGATGCAAATGTATCAGTGTTCCCAAACACAGAGTTCTTTAATCCTTGTTTGTTGGTGATTTAACTCCACTCAAAGTTCCTTTTGATTCTGATTCTACAGACATGGAATGAAGGATTTTATAAATTTAAACCCATCTTTGTTCAGATGCAGCTCCAGATATAGACCTTGTTTAAACTGCAAAGGCCTAAGGTCTGACATCTCACAGATCTGGGCTGCTGTCTCCTCTTTGGCATCTACTTTTACTTCTGGTGACACAGGTGACAGCTAGGCATGACATGATGAAACAATCACAAACTATAAAGAAGGACATCCCTGAGACCTGGGGGGAGAGGAATTGAAGAGTGGGGGAGGAACCAGCAGTTAGGATTTGCATGTGTTTTTCTGTCACTTTCACACTCTTGGCTGTCTTATAGCACTACTGAACAATAAAGGAGCTCTTTAAGGATATATACTATATTGTACATTCCAGCAAAAAAAAAAAAAAAAGGAACACAACCTTTAATTTGTAAAATACCACTTTATTTTCACTGTTTTTCAGAAAAACATATTCTCCTTGAAACATGAACATTGTGGCACTGATATTGCAAAGGCCAGGAAGATATTTATAGCCTCACTGAAAGCACTGTAGATGTCTTGAAAGTTGCATTTCATCAAATAATGACAGGAACTATGGTATTTTTGCCACAGGATATTTTAAGAGGAAGGATTGATTGTGTGCATGCCTGCTGTTTTCTCCAGATAATCTGTAACAGCCAAAGCAGCCAGCTGTGCTGTGGTTCATTCTTTAAATGAAAATCATCAGCATAAAATAAACTCTGAATTGGCATTGCAGTTGAGCAGTGGGTTTAATTTTAAGCCTGTGATTGCTTAAAATTAATTTAAAAGGGAGGGTTTTCTAGAAGACAGTTTAAATAACTTAATGAAACAACTGGATAGGCCTGTAAAATTATTGATGCGCATGTGTCTCTTGTTAGTGCTGTGTTACAGTGTGAAAGAGAAGGGAAAAAATTCAAAACTCTACTTGATTAGAATTAAGAGAGAATTAAAATGTTTTTGTCTGCTCTCACCAGAGCAGCCCTCTCTATGGAGTTTATGAAAAATAGCTTTGCACTGAATTAAAACCAACACTGTTTTTTTCTCTTTCTTTCTATCCCACGGTGATCCAGCACGTTGTGTGAAGCTTGTTGAGTGTCAACTCAATTGTAACATAAATTAATGTATTAAATTGGTGACATCCAACAATGCTAAGTGGGCAGGAAGGTAATTTCAGCTGCCCCTCATGCCCACTAGGAGATATTGCTTACAGTACTTTAAGGTGTTGTAGCATGTCAGATTTTAAGTGTTCCTAAGTACAGTGAGTTTCACAATACATTTGTTGTACCAGCACAAAATGTTCATTTAATGTGCATTTTCAGATGCCCGAGATGAGCTCTATTGCCACGTCACCCATAAAGCCTACTCAGGAGGAGCAGGCCCTGACTCCCCCAGGGAAGGTGATTGCCATCAACGCCAGGAGCCCCGGCTGCGCACGGAACCAGTCTGCCCTTCGCAACAAGACTTTTTCTCCTGGTGCTGCTTCCAGCTCCTCAGGTGAGTATTCCTAAAAATCCACTTGATGAAATCAACTCACTAATACCTCACACCATAATGAGAACTTCCCAGAGATAAAACATTGGAAGAAATATTTCTTAGGAACTTCACTGTCTGAGAAAATCGGTGTGTGCTAATTTGCTTTAGAATTAGCCTAAGTCCAGTGCTGCTTTGAATCTTGAATAACAATGCACATCAGTAATGTAGTTCACAATCCAGAAGAGCTCTCCTTGGTCACTCTTAGAGAAGATGCTTGGGTTTTTTTGGGAGCTGTGTCATGGTTTAGTCCCAGACGGCAACTCAGCCCCATGCAGCTGCTTAGTTACTCCCCTCTGGTGGAATGGGGGAGAACTGAAAGAGTAAAACTGAGAGAACTTGTGGTTTGAAATAAAAACAGTTTATTAGGGAAAGCAAATGCTGTGCATGCAAAGCAGAGCAAGGAATTTGTTCCCTGCTTCCCCTGGGCAGGCAGGTGTTCAACCATCCACAAGACAGCAGGGCTGCATCATATGTAACAGTAACTTGGGAAGGCAAATGCTGTCACTCTGAATGTCCACCCCATTCCTCCTTCTTTCCCCAGCTCCTTATGCTAAGCATGACCCCCCCATGGTGTGGGATATCACTGTGGTCAGCTGGGATCAGCTGTCCTGGCTGTGCCCCCTCACTGGCAGTGTGGGGTGAGGAGCAGCAAAGGCCTTGACCCGTGTAAGTCCTGCTCAGGAGTAACTAAAGCATCTCTGAGTTATGAGCACTGTTTGCAACGCAAATCCAAAACTGCCACTGAAGAAAATTGACCCCCTCCCAGCCTGAACCAGTACATGCTGACTGGCACAAGGTGTGAGATCTCAAGAGAATATCAGCTTACAAAACAGGCAAGTAAATGCCCAGTGTAAAATCTGTTGATAAATATTTACTGAAAATTTTCTGTGCCATCTCCACTATAGGTTTAAATTAAATATTAGGAAGAAATTCTTCCCTGTGAGGGTGGTGAGGCCCTGGCACAGGTTGCCCAGAGAAGTTGTGTCTGCCCCGGATGCCTGGCAGTGTTCAAGACCAGGTTGGATGGGGCTTGGAGCAACCTGGGATAGTGAAGTTGTCCCTGCCCATGACAGAGGGTGGAATGAGATGAGCTTCAAGGTCTCTTCCAACCCAAATCAGTTGTGTGATTCTATGATTATAAGATAGAGAATGATTATGAACTGCCTTTTCTTTAATAGGAGGTATGGCTGCTGTAACCTGCAGCCATGCAGGCCAAGAATTTTGGTTCTGTGCTTCAGCCCAGTGGCATTTGCCACCAAATGTTTATGCCTTCAGGAAAGTTTGTGATGGTGCTGGGATTACTGGGCCCAGTTGTGATTTTTAGGCAGTCCTTTTCACACCCCTGCTCTGAGAAGCAGTGAACCCAGGAGCAGGTTAACTGGGTTAACTGGTGCTGGTAAGCACCTGTGTGGATCTTGGCTACCTCAGAGTGACAGGCCAACAATGCTGGCTTTCATCCAAGCTGGCTGTGTGCAGAAGGAAATCCTACCACATTTTTTTTAAACTTAAACATAAATAGAGAAGTTTCACTCAGACAAGTTACCATTATTTCACTGTGCCAGATGTATTTTGAAGACAGACTGTCTTTGGGAAGGTCTTTGGTAAATTGATCTCCGCTCCATCACCAGATTGATATTATTGGGATTCCACTTCAAATTACTATAGGGAGAGAAGCGGTGTGTAAATAAATCATAAACACTGTAAAATGGCTCTGTGTTTGTATTATCTTCCCCTACATAAGAAATGGTAGATATAGTTTGTTTACTGGGATAGGCCCTCAGGTATGCCTACAAGCCGAACAGATAAACTGATTATCACAGCCTATGTGGGGCTGAAAATAGGGCTTCAGTTCTAGTTTCTTCAGTAGTGTACAATTACATTGACTCCCATACTTCCAAGAATTCAAAGCAAGTGAATATTAGTGGTGTTCATAGCAGGTAAACACTGTCAGTTTGCAGGTGGGACAACTGAAATATGGAAATATTCCTGATTTTGGAAACAGCTGGTGACAAAGCCCGAATCCTTAAGTCCCAGCTCTCTATGACCCTTCAGCTACTAAAGAGTTATTTCTATTTGTTTTCACTTTATTTAATTTAAATTGCTGTTAAAATATTCTAGGTTTGAGAAACCTCCCTAGACCTCTCTTGGTGGCTAGTCCTTCAAGTTCTGGGAGCACGGAGGCCGACAGTGGGCTGTTTGCAGTCCCTACAACCTTGCCCCCCAATAGCCGCCATGGGAAACTGTTCCTGCCCAGCAAGGAAGCAGAGCTGACCTTCCGGCAGCACCTGGACACCATCAGTGTAAGTGAGAGGACTGAACAGAAAATGCAGCATGGTGTGCATGAGCCAGCTTCCAGGAGGTATCACAGGGATGCTGAATTCCTCAGAAAGTATGGGCTGCCTTGTGAAGCCGTGCTTCTTATCATGTTTAAGTTTAACATTGTATTAAATGAGCTGAGTGAGTTTTTAACTGTGTAACTGTGCTTTGAAGTGACATTACCTGTTCGGATAATTCAGGTAATTCAAATCTGAATACCATCCCACAGCTTGATGACACTTATTTGCTGTCTAATTAAGTTGCTCCAGCAAATATATGTGCTAGATTTAGCAAAAAACTTATCCCCTTCTGATGTGTAGCTATTTTTAACATAGCCTCATTGCTGTACATAAGTCAAATTCTAATTTTTATGTACACAATCTCAGTAAGAATTTTGTAGGAAGCTGAAGTAGTTGGTAATGAAATGGCTTTTTGGGACAAAGCTTTATCTCCATAAAAAAAGAAGAAAAAATACATCCTTGGTGGAAAATGTTCTGACTCTAGCAGGAAGGATATTGTGCTATCTGAAACAAAACATATTATTCTGGTTAATTCTTAAATCATCTTTATCAAAAATAAGAATTTGGGGGATATAATTTATTCTGTTTCTGGATGCTTAAAATACTTGTAATGCATTTCCTGTTGTTGTCCAGATGCAGTCGGACTTCTTCCTTCCGAAGCCCAGGAAGCTGCGGAACAGGCACTTGCGGAAGCCACTGGTAGTACAGGTCAGAGCAAAGTGTAAATGCCTGTTTTGCTCCCTGAGGATCAGTAAGGCTGTAGTAATTTGTACATAACAAAAAACCCCTGAATTTACCTCATGCATCCACTGGAAATATAAAGCTGAAATTATGAAGGAATAAACACTTCAGTCTCTAGTGTAACTCGCCATGTTACATTCCCTGTATGAAGAATATCAACAACAGTGGAAGTCCAGTGCCTAAGGTAGTTTGGAGAAATAAAAAAGCCTCTGGAAGAGGCTTTTGAAACCTGGAAGCAGGTTCTGCTACCTGGGCCTTCTGGCACTGAGGCGTAGGCAGTGTTGTCCCTGTACTGTTCTGTGCTGGCAGTGTTGGAGCTGGCAGCCCTCTTAACTACAAAATTTGCCTTTATATCCTTTTCCTGCTTCCTGCTCAGTAGTGGCTGTTAAACTGTGGTGGATATAAGCTTCTGTAGTGAAATAAGCCATAACACATGCTGAAAGAACAATGATTCTTGGGGGAAAATGGGACTTGGAAAAAGATGTATGGAAGGAATGGCCGATTATTGTGGTGCTTTGGTGACAGACAGGTATTACCCTCCTTCAGACTGCTCTGTTAACCCTGGGAAAAGGCACATGTGACAGGGACACCAGAGGCAGGTGAGAAAAAAGAAATCTGAAACCTGATTAATAGTAACCTGGGGAAAACAAAGTTCACAAGTGTCACTATACCATTTTTTTCTCTTCTGTTTTGTATAAGAGTAGGGGATGCAGAAATTACCCCTGGACTATTTTTGATCCTGACATCTTCAGATCTGGGCAGTTTCATGTGTTTTAAGAGCTCCCAAGCACACACAGCTGTCTCGCTCATCTACACTTGCTGAATTTTAAGGGCAGATCAATTTGTACACAGACTAGGTACCATGCTTAAAATCACTTTAAGAGAGAGATTTGTAAATCACTGCAAGTATAATCAGAGAGGATTGTAGTTCTAATCATCCTTTCTCTGAGAATTTTCCATGTGGAAATACTTTGTTTTAGTAGTTCACAGAGAAAACACATCATTTCTTTCTGCAGCTTTTTTCTCAAGAGCACACTGATCACATTGCTGTGTCTGGTGCATGATAGTAATGCTACAGAAATACTCTGCTATTCTGGAAGGTCTTGTGAATTCCTGCAACTTACACAATGAGTGTTACTCTCTGTGTTTAAATCTGTTCTGGTTTATTGTTTCTCTCACATAGAGAACACTGCTCCCTAGACCGTCTGGAAATCCGTCCCAGCATGTCTGTTCCTTTTCTATCTTATCCAACTCATCCATTACAGGTGAGTCTAGCACTTCTACAAACTGAAAAGTGTCCCTTAAAACTGCATAAAGAGGTAATATCTAAAAAGAAGAAAATACTCTTTTGAAATGACAGTGTCACTAGCCTTCAGGATGATGGAATTGCTCTCCTGGGTCATTGTGAAGCAAGTTGTTTTTTATAAAATTTTTATAAAATTTTTTTCTTCAATTTCCCAAGATTGAAATCACAGAAGAGCAAGGAGTTCTCAACAGGAAGACGAAATTTGGAATAAAATACTTAGATAGGAATTTTTGTTCTGTAGGGTGTAATAATTTGTCTAGATTTTATATTGGACTTAGCCTAGTACCTGGGATACTGTCTAAATTTTATACAGCAAAAGCAATATACTGCCCATATGTCCTTTTCAAC
>JAVKUW010000106.1:0-31461 GCA_031885435.1 Passerculus sandwichensis | reverse complement strand
ACACATCTCGTGAGAGTCTGAAAACACCCCAAAAACACACCCAAAAGCACCCCAGAAATACCCCAAAATCCTGCTGAAAACACCCCAAAAACACCCTGAAAACATCCCCAACCCCCCAAATACACCCCCAAAACACCCCTAGACCATCCCCAAAACCACCCCAGAATCATGGTAAATACACCCAAAAACATCATGAAAACCAGCCTGAAAACAGCCCCCAAAATGCCCCAAAACCACCCCAAAATCATGGTAAATACACCCAACAACATCCTGAAACCACCCCAAAAACACCCAAACATCCCCCCAAAAACAACCAGAAAACAGCCCCAAAACCACCCTGAAACAGCCCAAAACAGCCCCAAAACCAGGCTAAAAACACCCTGAAAGCATCCGTGAAAGCCCCCAGAAACACCCCAAAACAGCCCCTAAAAACCCCAAAACAGCCCCAAAACCAGGCTAAAAACAACCAGAAACCATCCCCAAGAACACCCTAAAAACAGCCCAAACCCACCCCAAAACCAGGCTAAAAACACCCTGAACCCATCCCAAAAAACACCCTAAAAACACCAAAATTGCCCCAAAACACCCCAAAATCAGGCTAAAAACACCCTGAAAGCATCCCCAAAAATACCCTAAAAACAGCCCCTAAAAACCCCAAAACAGCCCCAAAAACACCCTGAAAACAGCCCGAAACACCCCGAAACAGCCCCAAAACCAGGCTAAAAACACCCTGAAAACAGCCAAGAAAGCCCCCAGAAACACCCCAAAACAGCCCCTAAAAACCCCAAAAAAAACCCAAAACCAGGCTAAAAACACCCTGAAACCATCCCCAAAAAACACCCTGAAAACAGCCTGAAACAGCCCAAAACAGCCTCAAAACCAGAATAAAAACATCCTAAAACCCCAAAAAAACCCAAAACCAGGCTAAAAACACCCTGAAACCATCCCCAAAAACACCCTGAAAACAGCCTGAAACAGCCCAAAACAGCCTCAAAACCAGAATAAAAACATCCTGAAAACATCCCCAAAAACACCCCAAAACAGCCCCAAAACCAGGCTAAAAACACCCTGAACCCATCCCCAAAAATACCCCAAAAACAACCTGAAAACAGCCCCTAAAAACCCCAAAACAGCCCCAAAACCGGGCTAAAAACACCCTGAACCCATCCCAAAAATACCCAAAATACACCCCTAAAACAGCCCCAAAACCAGGCTAAAAACACCCTGAACCCATCCTCAAAAATACCCTAAAAACACCCTGAAAGCATCCCCAAAAACACCCAAAACAGCCCCTAAAAACCCCAAAACAGCCCCAAAACCAGGCTAAAAACACCCTGAAAGCATCCCCAAAAACACCCTGAAAACACCCGAAACAGCCCAAACCCCCCCAAACCGATTCCAAAATGCCCCAGAACAGCCTCAAACCCCCCCAGAACAGCCCGGAAAGAACCAAAATTGGGATTTTGGGGGGATTTTTGGGGGATTTTGGGGAATTTTGGGGATTTTGGGGATTTTGGGGAATTTTGGGGGGAATTCAGGGTTTTTGGGGAATTTTTGGGGAATTTTTGGGGGATTTTGGGGGAATTCAGGGTTTTGGGGGGAATTTTGGGGGATTTTTGGGGGATTTTGGGGGGATTTGGGGAATTTGGGGGATTTTAGGGGAATTTTGGGGAATTTTTGGGGGATTTTGGGGAATTTTTGGGGGAATTCTGGGGGAATTTTGGGGGATTTTTGGGAATTTTGGGGGAAATTCAGGTTTTGGGGGGAATTTTGGGGATTTTGGGGGACTTTTGGGGGATTTTGGGGATTTGGGGGAATTTTGGGGGATTTTGGGGTGATTTTGGGGGGATCTGGGGGGAAATTCAGGGTTTTGGGGGGGATTTTTGGGAATTTTGGGGGAATTCAGGGTTTTGGGGGGAATTTTGGGGAATTTTAGGGGGATTTTGGGGGAATTCAGGGTTTGGTGGGGAAATTTTGGGGATTTTTGGGGGATTTTGGGGAATTTTGGGGGGATTTTTGTGGCAGATCTTGGGGGATTTTTGGCATTTTTGGGTGGATTTTGGGGGATTTCAGGGGGATTTTGGTGGGGATTTGGGGGATTTTTGAGGTGTTTATGTGAGGATTTTGGGGTGGATTTTGGAGAATTTTTGGGGTGGACTTTGGGATATTTTGGGGTGATTTTGGGGTGATTTTGGGGTGTTTTTGGGGTGTTTTTGTGACTCACTGCGGTAGCTCAGGTTCTCAGGGTAGGGGACCTCGGGGGGATTTTGGGGGAAATTTTGAGGTGATTTTTGGGAATTTTGGGGTGATTTTGTGAGGATTTTGGGGCATTTCTGGGGATATTTTGGGGTATTTTTGGGGTGATTTGTGGGTATTTTGGGGGGGTATTTTGGGTCATTTTTGGGGTATATTTTGGGGTATTTTTGGCATATTTTGTGACTCACTCCGGTAGCTCAGGTTCTCAGAGTAGGGGACTTTGGGGTTGATTTTGGGGTATTTTTGGGGATATTTTGGTGTATTTTAGGAGGGATTTTGGGGTGATTTGGGGGTATTTTTGGGGATATTTTGGTGTATTTTAGGAGGGATTTTAGGGTGGATTTTGGGGTATTTTGGGGGTGATTTTTGGGGTGATTCTGGGGTATTTTTGGGGTGACTCTGTGACTCACTCCGGTAGCTCAGGTTCTCAGGGTAGGGGATTTTGGGGGGATTTTGGGGTATTTTTGGGGGATATTTTGGTGTATTTTAGGAGGGATTTCAGGGCGGATTTTGGGGTATTTTGGAGGGGATTTTGGGGTGATTTTGGGGTGATTCTGGTGTATTTTGGGGTGATTCCGTGACTCACTTCGGTAGCTCAGGTTCTCAGGGTAGGGGACTTTGGGGGGATTTCAGGGTAGGTTTTGGGGTGATTTTGGGGTGATTTTGGGGGTATTTTTGGGGGATATTTTGGTGTATTTTAGGGTGTATTTTAGGGTGGATTTTGGGGTGATTCTGGTGTATTTTGGGGTGGTTCCGTGACTCACTCCGGTAGCTCAGGTTCTCAGGGTAGGGGACTTTCAGGGTGGATTTGGGGTGATTTTGGGGTGATTCTGGTGTATTTTGGGGTGATTCTGTGACTCACTCCGGTAGCTCAGGTTCTCAGGGTAGGGGACATTGGGGGGATTTTGGGGTATTTTTGGGGGATATTTTGGTGTATTTTAGGAGGGATTTTAGGGTGGATTTGGGGGTATTTTTGGGGTGATTTTGGGTGATTCTGGGGTATTTTTGGGGTGATTCCGTGACTCACTCCGGTAGCTCAGGTTCTCAGGGTAGGTCACCTCCCCGTGCGCCACGTCCCCGTTGGCTCTGCGGGCTGCAGACACCTCCGTGACCCCCCCAGTTCTGGGGGTCTCAAACACCCCCAAACCCCCCAAATCCCCCCAAATCCCCCCCAAACCCCCCGTACCTGCAGCCTCCCCCTCGGGCCGTTTCTGGGGCGCCTTGGGGGCCGTTTTTGGGGCGCCCCCGCGGCGCTGGCGGCACCATTTGTTGACGTCGTGGAAGGAGAAGAGCTTGAGGAAGAGCACGGTGTGCACGGCCAGGGCGAAGGCGGCGCCCACTGCGCGATGGGGGGCGGTCAGGGGGGGTCCCTGGGGCCTGAACCCCGAGTTTGGGGCGGCCGGGACCCCCCAGGGCTCACCCGGGGTGACGGAGGGCAGCAGCAGCACCACGGCCGCCGGGAAGCACAGGATGCTCAGCAGGTTCAGGGCGTGCAGCGCCGAGCCCGCCCGCTCCGACACGGAGCCCTGAACACAGCCCAGAGACACCCCAAATGTGCTGGAAATAACGACCAAAACGGACCCAAAATACACCCCAAATGTGCTGAAAATAGCGCCCAAAATCGGCCCAAAATACACCCCAAATACACCCCAAATGTGCTGAAAATAGTGACCAAAACTGACCCAAAATACACCCAAATACACCCCAAATGTGCTGAAAATAGCGACCAAAACTGGCCCAAAATACTCCCCGAAATGACCCCAAAACAGCCCAAAATACCCCCAAGATACCCCTAAAATACAAAACCCCAAACCCCAAAACCCCAAACCCCAAAAACCCCAAATCCCCCCAAAAATCCCAAATCCCCCCAAAAACCCCGAACCCCAAAAACCCCAAAAACCCCCAAAACCCCAAATCCCCAAAAAACCCCAAAAACCCCAAAAACCCCAAAAACCCCAAAAACCTCAAACCCCAAAAACCCCAAAAACCAAAAACGCCAAAACCGAAACCCCAAAACCCCAAACCCCAAAAACCCCAAAAAGCCCAAATACCCCAAACCCCAAAAACCCCAAATCCCCCCAAAACCCCAAACCCCAAAACCCAAAAACCCCAAAACCCCAAAAACCCCAAACCCAAACCCCAACCCCAAAACCCCAAAAACCCCCAAAACCCCAAATCCCCCCAAAAACCCCAAACCCCAAAAACCCCCAAAACCCCAAACCCCCAAAACCCCAAAAACCCCAAAAACCCCAAAATCCCCAAATCCCCCCAAAACCCCAAACCCCAAACCCAAACCCCAAAACGCAAAAACCCCAAATCCCCCCAAAAACCCCAAACCCCAAAAACCCCAAAACCCCAAACCCCAAAAACCCCAAATCCCCCCAAAAACCCCAAACCCCAAAACCCCAAAAACCCCAAACCCCAAAAACCCCAAAACGCAAAAACCCCAAAACCCAAACCCCAAACCACAAAAACCCCAAACCCCAAAAACCCCAAAAACCCCCAAAAACCCCAAAAACCCCAAAACTCAAAAACCCCAAAACCCCAAAACCCCAAAACCCCAAAAACCTCAAACCCCAAAAACCCCAAAACCCCAAACCCCAAAAACCTCAAACCCCAAACCCCAAAACCCCAAAACCCCAAAAACTTTAAAACCCCAAACCCCAAAACCCCAAACCCCAAAAACCCCAAACCCCCAAAATCCCCAAATCCCCCCAAAAACCCCAAAAACCCCAAACCCCAAACCCCAAAACCCCAAAATCCCCAAACCCCAAAAACCCCAAAATCCTCAAAACCCCAAATCCCCCCAAAAACCCCAAATCCCCCCAAAACCCCAAATCCCCCAAAAACCCAGAAACCCCAAACCCCAAAAAAACCCAAATCCCCCCAACAACCCCAAAAACCCCAAAAACCCCAAACCCCAAAACCCCCAAAATCCCACCAAAAACCCCAAACGCCCCAAAAACCCCAAACCCCAAAAACCCCAAAAACCCCAAAACCCCAAATCCCCCCAAAAACCCCAAACCCCAAAACCCCCAAAAACCCCAAATCCCCCCAACAACCCCAAAAACCCCAAAACCCCAAATCCCCCCAAAAACCCCAAATCCCCGCCAAAACCCCAAAAACCCCAAAAACCACAAAAACCCCAAAAACCCCAAACCCCAAAAACCCCAAAAACCCAAAACCCCAAAAACCCAAAAAACCCCAAAAACCCCAAACCCCCAAAACCCCAAAAACCCCAAACCCCAAATCCCCCCAAAACCCCAAAAACCCCAAAAAACCCAAACCCCAAAACCCCCAAATCCCCCAAAAACCCCAAACCCCAAAAACCCCAGAATCCAAACCCCAAAACCCCAAATCCCCCCAAAAACCCCAAAAACCCCAAAACCCCAAAACCCCAAAGCCCAACCTGTGCCAGGCCCCGCTCCAGTGCCAGCTCTGCCACAGCGAAGCCGTTGGCGGCTGAGGGGGAAATTCACACTTGGGGTTTTTGGGGTTTTGGGGTTTTTGGGGTTTTTTGGGGTTTTGGCGTTTGGGGTTTTGGGTTTTTGGGGTTTGGGGCTTTTGGGGTTTTTTTGGGTTTTGGGGTTTGGGGCTTTTGGGCTTTTTGGGGTTTTTTGGGGGTTTGGGGCTTTTTGGGGGTTTTGGGGTTTTTTTTGGGGTTTGGGGCTTTTTGGGGGTTTTGGGGTTTTGGTTTTTGGGTTTTTGGGGGTTTGGGGTTTGGGATTTTTAGGGTTTTTAGGGGGATTTGGGGTTTTGGGGGATTTGGGGTTTTGGGGGTTTGGGGCTTTTGGGGTTTTTTTTTGGGTTTTTGGGGTTTTTGGGGTTTTTTTTGGGTTTTTGGGGTTTTCTGGGGTTTGGGTTTTTGGGGTTTTTTTTGGGTTTTTTGGGTTTTTGGGGTTTTTGGGGTTTTTGAGGGATTTTTGGGTTTTTTGGGGTTTGGGGCTTTTGGGGGGTTTTTTTTGGGGTTTTTGGGGGTTTTTGGGGTTTGGGCTTTTGGGCTTTTTGGGGGTTTTTGGGGTTTGAGGCTTTTTTGGGGGTTTTTGGGGTTTTGGGGTTTGGGGGTTTTTGAGGGATTTTTGGGTTTTGGGGGTTTTTGAGGGATTTTTGGGTTTTTTGGGGGTTTTCGGGGTTTGGGTTTTTGGGGTTTTTTTGGGTTTTTGGGGGTTTTTGGGTTTGGGCTTTTTGGGGTTTTTGGGGTTTGGGAGTTTTTGAGGGATTTTTGGGGTTTGGGGGTTTTTGAGGGATTTTTGGGGTGTTTGGGGTTTTTGGGGTTTTGGGCTTTGGGGTTTTGGGGGGTTTGGGGTTTTGGGGACTTTTTGGGGGTTTTGGAGCTTTGGGGTTTTGGGGTTTTTTGGGTGTTTGGGGGTTTTTGGGGTTGTTTGGGGTTTTGGGGTTTGGGGCTGTTTGGGGTTTGGGGGTTTGGGGTTGGCAGTTTTTGGGGTTTGGGGTTTTTGAGGGATTTTTGGGGTGTTTGGGGTTTTTGGGGTTTTTGGGGTTTGGGGGTTTTTGCCATTTGGGGTTTTTGGGGTTTGGGGTTTTGGCGGTTTGGGTTTCTGGGGATTTTGGGGGGTTTGAGTTTTTGGGGTTTTTGGGGTTTTGGGAACTTTTTGGGGGTTTTTGGGGTTTGGGGTTTTTTGGAGGTTTGGGGTTTTTGGGGTTTGAGGTTTTTTGGAGGTTTTGGGGTTTTTGGGGTTTTTTGGGTTTTTTGGGTTTTTGGGCTTTTGGGGGGTTTGGGGTTTTGGGGTTGTTTTGGGTTTTTTGGGGTTTGGGCTGTTTGGGGTTGGTGGTTTTTGGGGGTTCTGAGGGATTTTTGGGGTTTTTTGGGGTTTTGGGGTTTTTTGGGGGTTTGGGTTTTTGGGGGTTTTGGGGTTTGGGTTTCTTGGGGAGTTTGGGTTTTTTGGGTTTTTTTGGGGTTTTGGGGGTTTTTTGAGAATTGGAGTTTTTTGGTATTTTTTGGGTTTTTTTGGGTTTTTTTGGGGTTTTTGGGTTTGGGATTTTTGGGGGTTTGGGTTTCTTGGGGAGTTTGGGGTTTGGATTTTTGGGATTTTTGGGGTTTTTTGAGAATTGGAGTTTTTTGGGATTTTTGGGGGTTTTTTTGGGGTTTTTTGGGGGTTTTTGGGGTTTTTTGGGTTTGGGATTTTTGGGGGTTTGGGTTTCTTGGGGAGTTTGGGTTTTTTTTGGGGTTTGGGTCTTTGGGGTTTTTTGAGTTTTAGGGGTTTGAGCTTTTTTGGGGTTTGGAGTTTTTTGGAGGTTTCTGTGGTTTTTGAGGTTTGGTGTTTTTTGGGGTTTTTGGGGTTTTTGGGGTTTTTTGAGAATTGGAGTTTTTTGGGGTTTTTGGGGTTTTTGAGAATTGGAGTTTTTTGGGGTTTTTGGGGTTTTTTGAGAATTGGAGTTTTTTGGGGTTTTTGGGGTTTTTTGAGAATTGGAGTTTTTTGGATTTTGGGGGGTTTTTTGGGGTTTGGGGTTTTTCTGGTTTTTTGGGTTTTTGGGGTTTGGGGTTTCTTGGGGAGTTTGGGGTTTGGGATTTTTGGGATTTTTGGGGTTTGGGGTTTTTTGACAATTGGAGTTTTTTGGGATTTTTGGGGTTTTTTTGGGGTTTGGGTTTTTTTTGGATTTTGGGGTTTGCTTTTCTTTGGGGTTTTCGGTTTTTTTGGGGTTTGGGGTTGTTCGGGGATTTTGGAGACTTTTGCTTTGGGGTTTTTTTGGAGAATGGGATTTGGTTTTTTGGGGTTTTTTGGGTTTGGGGCTTTCTGGACTTTTTTGTGGTTTTGCGGTTTTTTAGGGGGTTGGTGTTTTTTGGGATTTTTGGAGTTTTTGGGGGATTTTGGGAGGGTCTTTTGGGCCTTGGGGTTTTTTGGCATCTTTGGGATTTTTGGGGGATTTTGGGGTTTGGGGTTTTCTGGAGTTTGAGGTTTTTTGGGGTTTTGTGTTTTTTGGGGGTTTGGGGTTGTTTCAGTTTGGGGGTTTTGGGGTTTGGGGTTTTTTTGGTGGTTTTGGGGGTTTTTGGCAGGGTCTTTTGGGGTTTTTTTGGGGGGATTTTGGGAGGGGTTTGGGTTTTTTTGGGGTTTTTTGGGCTTTGGGTTTTTTTGTGGTTTTGGGGTTTTTTGGGAGGCTTTTTGGGGTTTGGGTTTTTTTTTGGCTTTGGGTTTTTGTTGGTTTTGGGGGTTTTTTGGGGTTTTTTTGGCTTTCAGTTTTTTTGTGATTTTGGGGTATTTTGGGAGGCTTTTTGGGGGTTTTTTGGGTTTTTTTCGCTTTGGGTTTTTTGTGGTTTTGGGGGATTTTGGGAGGGTTTTTTGCGGTTTTTGGGGTTTTTTGGCTTTGGGTTTTTTGTGGTTTTTGGGGGATTTTGAGAGGCTTTTTGGGGGGTTTTTTGGGTTTTTTTTTTGCTTTGGGTTTTTGTGGTTTTGGGTGTTTTGGGAGGGTTTTTGGGTTTTTTTTTGGCTTTGGGTTTTTTGTGGTTTTGGGGTATTTTGGGAGGGTTTTTGGGGTTATTTTGGCTTTGGGTTTTTTGTGATTTTGGGGTATTTTGGGAGGGTTTTTGGGGTTTTGGGGCTTTCGGTTTTTTCTGGTTTTTGATGGATTTGGGGAGTCTTTTTTGGGGTTTGGGTTTTCTTTTTGCTTTGGGTTTTTTGTGGTTTTGGGGGATTTTGGGAGGGTTTATTGGGTTTTTTTTTGGGTTTTTTTGGCTTTGGGTTTTTTTGTGGTTTTGGGGTTTTTTGGGGTTTTTTGGGGTTTTTTTGCTTTGGGTTTTTTGAAGGGTTTTTGGCAGGGTCTTTTGGGGTTTTTTGGGGGGTTTGGGTTTTTGTGGTTTTTCAGCGATTTTGGGGGGGGTTTTGGGGTTTGGGGATTTCTTTGGCTTTGGGTTTTTTGAGGTTCTTGGGGTTTTTTGGGTTTGGGTTTTTTTGTGATTTTGGGAGGGTTTTTGGGTTTTTTGGGGTTTTTTTGGCTTTGGGTTTTTGTGGTTTTGGGGGTTTTTGGGAGGGTTTTTTTGGGTTTTGGGGGTTTTTAGGGGATTTTTTTGGCTTTGGGTTTTTTGTGGTTTTGGGGTATTTTAGGAGGGCTTTTTGGCTTTGGGTTTTTGGTGGTTTGGGGTTATTTTGGGAGGGTTTTTTGGGGTTTTTTTGGCTTTGGGTTTTTTGTGGTTCTGGGGTATTTTGGGAGGGTTTTTGGGGTTTTTTGGGAGGGGTTTTGGGGGATTTTGGGAGGGGTTTTTTGGGGGATTTTGGGAGGGGTTTTGGGGTATTTTGGGAGGGGTTTTTGGGGGTATTTTGGGAGGGGTTTTGGGGGATTTTGGGAGGGGTTTTGGGGTATTTTGGGAGGGTTTTGGGGTATTTTGGGAGGGTTTTGGGGTATTTTGGGAGGGGTTTTGGGGTATTTTGGGAGGGGTTTTGGGGTATTTTGGGAGGGGTTTGGGGTATTTTGGGAGGGTTTTGGGGTATTTTGGGAGGGTTTTGGGGTATTTTGGGAGGGTTTTGGGGTCAGTACCGATGACCAGGCAGGGGGCAGGCCAGCTGTAGGGGTCCTTGAGGAACAGCGACACCACCTGGATGGGATCCACCAGGATGCCGTACCTGGGAAAGGGGGGGACAGCCTGAAAACACCCCCAAAATAACCCCAAAATAACCCAGGGACACCCCAAAAATAACCCCAAAACCACCCCAAAAATAACTCCTAAATATCCCCAAAATAACTCCAGGGACACCCCAAAAATACCCCCAAAATATCCCTGAAATACACCCAGAGACAACCCCAAAAAGAACCCAGGAACACCCCAAAAACAAACCCAAAATAACCCTGGGATATCCCAAAAATAACCCCAAAAATATCCCTGAGATACCCCAAAAATAACCCCATAAAACAACCCCAAAAACACCCCAAAATAACCCCAAAATAGCTCCAGGGGCACCCTAAAAATAACCCCAAAAATAACCCAAGGATACCCCAAAAATAACCCCAAAATAACTCCAGGGACACCCCAAAAATAACCCAAAAATAACCCCAAAAATATCCCTGAGACCCCCCAAAAATAACCCCAAAATAACTCCAGGGACACCCCAGAAATAACCCCAGAAATAACCCCAAAAATATCCCTGAGACTATCCAAAAATAACCCAAAATAACCCAGGGACACCCCAAAAATAACCCAGGGACACCCCAAAAATAACCCCAAAATATCCCTGAGACACCCCCAGAAATAACCCCAAAAATAATTCCTGGATATCCCAAAAAATAACCCCAAAATATCCCTGAGATACCTCAAAAATAACCCCATAAAACAACCCCAAAAACACCCCAAAATAACCCCAAAATAGCTCCAGGAACACCCTAAAAATAACCCCAAAAATAACCCAAGGATACCCCAAAAATAACCCCTAAATAACTCCAGGGACACCCCAAAAATAACCCCAAAATAATTCCAGGGACACCCCAAAAATAACCCAAAAATAACCCCAAAAATATCCCTGAGACCCCCCAAAAATAACCCCAAAATAACTCCAGGGACACCCCAAAAATAACCCAAAAATAACCCCAAAAATATCCATGAGACCCCCCAAAAATAACCCCAAAATAACTCCAGGGACACCCCAGAAATAACCCCAGAAATAACCCCAGAAATAACCCCAAAAATAACCCAGGGACACCCCAAAAATAACCCCAAAATATCCCTGAGACACCCCCAAAAATAACCCCAGATAAACCCTGGGATACCCAAAAAAATCACCCCAAAAATATCTTTGGGACAGCCCCAAAAATAACCCCAAAAATACCCCAGGGACACCCCAAAAATATCCCAAAAATAACCCCAAAAATATCTCTGAGACCACCCAAAAATAACCCCAAAAATAATTCCTGGATACCCCAAAAATAACCCCAAAATAACTCCAGGGACACCCCAAAAAACCCCAGAATAACCCCAGAATAACCCCAAAAATAACCCCAAAAACAACCCCAAAATAACCCAGGGACACCCCAAAAAACTCCACCAGAAACACCCCAGAATAACCCCAGGGCACCCCAAAAACCAACCCCAAAACCAGCCCCGAGACATCCCAAAGGTAACCCCAAAAATAACCTGAAAACAACCCCAGGGCACCCCAAAAATAGCCCCAAAACCAACTCAGAACAACCCAGGGGCACCCCAAAAATACCCCTGGGACACCCCAAAATAACCCCAAAATAACCCAGGGACACCCCAAAATAACCCCAAAATAACCCAGGGACATCCCAAAATAACCCCAAAATAACCCAGGGACACCCCAAAATAACCCCAAAATAACCCAGGGACATCCCAAAATAACCCCAAAATAACCCAGGGACATCCCAAAATAACCCAGGGGCACCCCAAAAACAACCCCAGGACACCCCAAAATAACCAGGAATAACCCAGGGACACCCCAAAATAACCCCAGGACACCCCAAAATAACCAAAAATAAACTCAGGACACCCCAAAATAACCAGGAATAACCCAGGACACCCCAAAATAACCCAGGGGCACCCCAAAATAACCCCAAAACACAACTCAGAATTACCCAGGGGCACCCCAAAAATACCCCTGGGACACCCTAACCCCCTGCTGGTGACAGTGCCACCCGACACCCAATGCTGAGGACAGTGCCACCCCAAATCCTGCCCTGGTGACAGTGCCACCCCAAATCCTGCCCTGGTGACAGTGCCACCCCAAATCCCATGGTGGGGACAGTGCCACCCCCTACCTTGGGGACAGTGCCACCCCTAAATCCTGCCCTGGGGACAGTGCCACCCCAAATCCCATCTTGGGGACAGTGCCACCCCCTACCTTGGGGACAGTGCCACCCACAATCCTGCCCTGGGGACAGTGCCACCACCCCTTGGTGACAGTGCCACCCCAAATCCCATCTTGGGGACAGTGCCACCCCTCCTTGGTGACAGTGCCACCCTAAATCCTGCCCTGGGGACAGTGCCACCTCCTCTGCTGGGGACAGTGCCACCCCTAAATCCCACCTTGGGGACAGTGCCACCCCAAATCCCATCTTGGGGACAGTGCCACCCCCAATCCTGCCCTGGGGACAGTGCCACCCTACACCCAATACTGGGGACAGTGCCACCCCAAATCCCATGCTGGGGACAGTGCCACCCCCAATCCTGCCCTGGGGACAGTGCACACCCCCAAACCCCTGTGTTGGGGACAGTGCCACTGCACGTCCCATGCTGGTGACAGTGCCACCCCCTACCTTGGGGGACAGTGCCACCCCCTAAATCCTGCCCTGGGCACAGTGCCACCCCAAATCCCATGGTGGTGACAGTGCCACCCTACACCCAATACTGGGGACAGTGCCACCCCCAAAGCCCTGCGTTGGTGACAGTGCCACCCTAAATCCTGCCCTGGGGACAGTGCCACCCCAAATCCCATCTTGGTGACAGTGCCACCCTACACCCAATGCTGGGGACAGTGCCACCCCCTACCTTGGGGACAGTGCCACCCCCTACCCTGGGGGACAGTGCCACCCTACACCCAATACTGGGGACAGTGCCACCCCCAAAGCCCTGTGTTGGTGACAGTGCCACTGCACGTCCCATGTTGGGGACAGTGCCACCCCCTACCTTGGGGACAGTGCCACCCCAAATCCTGCCCTGGGGACAGTGCCACCACCCCTTGGTGACAGTGCCACCCCAAATCCCATCTTGGGGACAGTGCCACCCCCTCCTTGGTGACAGTGCCACCCTAAATCCTGCCCTGGGGACAGTGCCACCCTACACCCAATGCTGGGGACAGTGCCACCCCCAAAGCCCTGTGTTGGTGACAGTGCCACTGCACGCCCCATGTCGGGGCCAGTGCCACCCCCTACCTTGGGGACAGTGCCACCCTAAATCCTGCCCTGGGGACAGTGCCACCCCCAATCCTGCCCTGGGGACAGTGCCACCTCCTCTGTTGGGGACAGTGCCACCCTAAATCCATATCGGGGACAGTGCCACCCCCAAAAGCCGTGCTGGGGACAGTGCCACCCCCCCCTTGGGGACAGTGCCACCCCCAATCCTGCCCTGGGGACAGTGCCACCCCCCCCTTGGGGACAGTGCCACCCCCAAACCCCTCCTGCTGGGGACAGTGCCACCTCCTCTTTTGTGACAATGTCACCCCCTTGGGGACAGTGCCACCCTCACACCCCCCCCTTGGGGACAGTGCCACCCCCCCGGTGACAATGCCACCCCCTTGGGGACAGTGCCACCGCCCAAACCCCCCCCCGGTGACAATGCCACCCCCTTGGGGACAGTGCCACCCCCCGGTGACGGTGACAGTGCCACCCCGGTGACAGTGCCACCCCCATGGGGACAGTGCCACTCCCGGTGACGGTGCCACCCCGGTGACAGTGCCACCCCCCGGTGACAGTTGACAGTGCCACCCCCCGGTGACGGTGACAGTGCCACCCCGGTGACAGTGCCACCCCTTCGGTGACAGTGCCACCCCCATGGGGACAGTGCCACCCCCCCGGTGACAGTGCCACCCCGGTGACAGTGCCAGCCCCCCTTAGGGACAGTGCCACCCCCCCGGTGACGGTGCCACCCCGCTGACAATGCCACCCCCTTGGGGACAGTGCCACCGCCCAAACCCCCCCGCAGTGACAATGGCACCCCCTTGGGGACAGTGCCACCCCCATGGGGACAGTGCCACCCCCAAACCCCCCCCCGGTGACAATGGCACCCCCTTGGGGACAGTGCCACCCCCCTGGGGACAGTGCCACCCCGGTGACGGTGACGGTGCCACCCCCATGGGGACAGTGCCACCCCCCTTGGGGACAGTGCCACCCCCATGGTGACGGTGACAGTGCCACCCCGGTGATGGTGACGGGTGCCACCCTGGTGACAGTGCCACCCCCCCGGTGACGGTGACAGTGCCACCCCGGTGACAGTGCCACCCCGGTGCCGGTGCCACCCCGTCCGTGTCCCCTCTCACTTGATGAGGTTCTCCAGGAAGAGCCGAGCGTTGCTGAGCACCTGAGGGGACAGCGGGGACACTGAGGGGACAGCGGGGACACTGAGGGGACAGCGGGGACAATGGGGACACTGAGGGACATTGGGGACACTGAGAGGACACTGGGGACACTGAGAGGACACTGGGGACACTGGGGGACATTGGGGACACTGAGGGGACAGAGGGGACACTGGGGACAATGGGGACACTGAGAGGACACTGGGGACAGTAGGGACACTGGGGGGGTTTGGGGACATTGGGGGGATTGGGGACACTGGAGACATTGGGGACACTGGGGGGACATTGGGGCCATTGGGGTGGTTGGGGACATTGGAGACATTGAGGGGACACTGGGGGACATTGGGGACACTGGGGACATTTGGGACAGTGGGGACATTGGGGACAGTGGGGGGGATTGGGGGGACATTGGGGACATTGGGGACACTGAGGGGACACTGAGGGGATTGGGGACATTGGGGGGGACAGTGGGGACAGTGGGGGACATTGGGGACACAGAGGTGACACTGGGGACACTGAGGGGACACTGAGGGGACACTGAGGGGACACTGAGGGGACACAGGTGTCACCAACCCCCCCAGTGCCACCCCAGCCCTCGGCTCGGTGCCACCCCGGGGCTGTTGGGGCTGTTGTGTCACCGGGGCGGTGGCACTGGGTGGTGGCACCGCGTGAGTCACCGGTGACAAAGGTGACAAAGGTGACAAAGGTGACAAAGGCCACCGCGAGGGGACAAGGAGCTCGGTGACACGGCCACGGGGACAGCAGGGCCACCTCAGTGCCACCACGGGGACCGCAGGCACCCCCTGGGGACAGCGATGGGGACACCAGTGCCACCCCAGTGTCACCCTGGTGCCACCCCAGTGTCACCCCAGTGTCACCCCAATGTCCCCCAATGTCCCCCAATGTCCCCCAGTGTCACCGCAATGTCCCCCAGTGTCACCCCAGTGTCCCCCAGTGTCACCTCAATGCCACCCCAGTGTCACCTCAATGTCACCCCAGTGCCACCCCAATGTCCCCCAATGTCCCCCAATGTCCCCCAGTGTCACCCCAATGTCACCCCAATGTCCCCCAGTGTCCCCCAATGTCACCCCAATGTCCCCCAATGTCCCCCAGTGTCCCCCAGTGCCACCCCAATGTCCCTCCAATGTCACCCAATGTCCCCCAGTGTCCCCTCAATGTCACCCCAGTGCCACCCCAATGTCACCATGGGGACTCTGCACCCCTTGGGGACAGGGACAGGGACCCTGATGTCCCCCAGTGTCACCTCAGTGTCACCAGGGGGGTGTGGATGCCCTTGGGGACAGGGACAGTGACCCCGATGTCCCCCAGTGCCACCCCAGTGTCCCTCAGTGTCACCCCAGTGTCACCTTGAAGGCTCTGGACCCCCCTTGGGGACAGCAATGGGGTCCTCAGTGTCACCTCAGTGTCCCCAATGTCCCCTCAGTGTCCCCAATGTCCCCTCAATGTCCCTTCAGTGTCCCCTCAGTGTCCCTCAGTGTCCCCCCAATGTCCCCCCAATGTCCCCTCAGTGTCACCAATGTCCCCTCAGTGTCACCTCAGTGTCCCCAATGTCCCCTCAGTGTCCCCAATGTCCCCTCAATGTCCCTCAGTGTCCCCAATGTCCCCTCAATGTCCCCTCAGTGTCCCCCCCAATGTCCTCTCAATGTCCCCAATGTCCCCTCAGTGTCCCCAATGTCCCCTCAATGTCCCTCAGTGTCCCCAATGTCCCCTCAATGTCCCCTCAGTGTCCCCCCCAATGTCCCCTCAGTGTCCCCTCAGTGTCCCCAATGTCCCCTCAGTGTCCCCCCAATGTCCTCTCAATGTCCCCAATGTCCCCTCAATATCCCCTCAGTGTCCCCAATGTCCCTTCAGTGTCCCCTCAGTGTCCCCAATGTCCCCCAGTGCCACCCCAGTGTCCCCCCAGTGCCACCCCAATGTCCCCCAGTGTCACCTCAATGTCACCCCAGTGTCCCCCAGTGTCACTCCAATGTCCCCCCAATGTCCCCCCAATGTCCCCCCAATGTCCCCCAGTGTCACCCCAATGTCCCCCAATGTCCCCCAATGTCCCCCAGTGTCACCCCAGTGTCACCCCAATGTCCCCCAATGTCCCCCAATGTCCCCCAATGTCCCCCAGTGTCACCCCAATGTCCCCCAATGTCCCCCAATGTCCCCCAATGTCCCCCAATGTCCCCCAGTGTCACCCCAATGTCCCCCAATGTCCCCCAATGTCCCCCAGTGTCACCCCAATGTCCCCCAATGTCCCCCAGTGTCACCCCAGTGTCACCCCAATGTCCCCCCAATGTCCCCCAATGTCCCCCAGTGTCACCCCAGTGTCCCCCCAATGTCCCCCAATGTCCCCCAGTGTCACCCCAGTGTCCCCCCAATGTCACCCCAATGTCCCCCAATGTCCTCCAGTGTCACCCCAGTGTCCCCCCAATGTCACCCCAATGTCACCTCAATGTCGCCCACAGCGTGACGTCACCGCGACCACGCCCATCCACCCGGAAGTCGCCGCGACCTGAGCGGGGCCGTGGCGGTGACACGGGGGGGGGGTGGGGGGGGGGGATGTCGCGATATGAGGGATGAGTGGGATGTCGCGACACGACGGGGATGTCGCGACTCACCAGCATCACGACGCACCAGTTGAGCACCCCCCGGTAGTTGCTGTAGCCGCTGGCCGAGCTGAGCAGCGACTCCTGCACCTTGTGGCACCTGGGGACACCGAGGGGACACGGTGGGGACACGGTGGGGACACACTGGGGACACCGAGGGGACAAACGGGGACACACTGGGGACACGGTGGGGACACGGTGGGGACAAACGGGGACACACTGGGGACACGGTGGGGACACACTGGGGACAAACGGGGACACCGAGGGGACACGGTGGGGACAAACGGGGACACTGAGGGGACACATTGGAGATACATTGGGGACACACTGGGGACACACTGGGGACACACTGGGGACAAACGGGGACACCCCCAAACCATCCCAGGTGTGGGGGGACATCCCCGGGGGTGACAGAGGTGACACAGAAGCGACAGAGGGGACACAGGAGGGGACACACAGGGGGGGTCCCCAAAGCCTGGGGACAGAGGTGACACAGGAGGGGACACAGGAGGGGACACACAGGGGGGGTCCCCAAAGCCTGGGGACAGAGGTGACACAGGAGGGGACACAGGAGGGGACACAGGAGGGGACACACAGGGGGGTCCCCAAAGCTTGGGGACATCCCTGGGGATGACAGAGGTGACACAGGAGTGGCACAGGAGTGACACAGGGGACATGGTGGGGACACAAGGGGACACCCCCAAACCGTCCCACGGGCGGGGGACACACAGGGGGGACCCCAAGGGTTGGGGACATCCCTGGGGGTGACAGAGGGGACACAGGAGGGGACACAGGAGGAGACACCCAGGGGGTGTCCCCAAAGCTTGGGGACATCCCCGGGGGTGACAGGGGTGACACAGAAGTGACACAGGTGACACGTGGGGGGGGGGGACACAAAGGGACAGGACCCCCCCCCCCAAAGGGACCCCCGGGATGATTTTTGGGGGGCTCTGGGTGGGGAGGGGACGCCCCAAACCCTGGGGACACCCCCAGGAGGTGACAGAGGCGCCACAGGAGGGGACAGGGGTGACACAGGAAGTGACACGGCGCTGGCACTGCCACCTCCGGGTCCAGAGTCCCCCCCCGTTGATAAGATACGGGGTGATCAGGGCTAATTAGCGCTAATTAGGGCTGATTGGGGGGGGACAGGGGTCAGGGACAGACCAGGGGGGCAGGGGTGGCACCAGGGTCACCTTTGGGGGGGTTGGGGTGGCCCTTGATGGGTTTGGGGTGGCCCTGAGCGGGTTTAGGGTGACCCTGATGGGTTTGGGGTGACCCTGAGGGGATTTGGGGTGGCCCTGAGGGGGTTTGGGGTGACCCTGAGTGGGTTTGGGGTGGCCCTGAGGGGGTTTGGGGTGACCCTGAGTGGGTTTGGGGTGGCCCTTGATGGGTTTGGGGTGGCCCTGAGGGGGTTTGGGGTGACCCTGAGTGGGTTTGGGGTGGCCCTGAGTGGGTTTGGGGTGACCCTGAGTGACTTTGGGGTGGCCCTTGATGGGTTTGGGGTGGCCCTTGATGGGTTTGGGGTGACCCTGAGTGACTTTGGGGTGGCCCTTGATGGGTTTGGGGTGGCCCTGAGGGGGTTTGGGGTGACCCTGAGTGACTTTGGGGTGGCCCTTGATGGGTTTGGGGTGGCCCTGAGGGGGTTTGGGGTGACCCTGAGTGACTTTGGGGTGGCCCTTGATGGGTTTGGGGTGGCCCTTGATGGGTTTGGGGTGACCCTGAGGGGGTTTGGGGTGGCCCTTGATGGGTTTGAGGGGGCCCTTGATGGGTTTGAGGGGGCCCTTGATGGGTTTGGGGTGGCCCTGAGTGGGTTTGGGGTGACCCTGAGGGGGTTTGGGGTGGCCCTTGATGGGTTTGGGGTGACCCTGAGCAGGTTTGGGGTGGCCCTGAGCGGGTTTGGGGTGGCCCTGAGCGGGTTTGGGGTAACCCTGAGTGGGTTTGGGGTAACCCTGAGTGGGTTTGGGGTGGCCCTTGATGGGTTTGGGGTGGCCCTGAGTGGGTTTGGGGTGACCCTGAGGGGGTTTGGGGTGGCCCTTGATGGGTTTGGGGTGGCCCTGAGTGGGTTTGGGGTGGCCCTGAGTGGGTTTGGGGTCACCCTGAGTGAGTTTGGGGTCACCCTGAGTGAGTTTGGGGTGGCCCTTGATGGGTTTGGGGTGGCCCTGAGCGGGTTTGGGGTGACCCTTGATGGGCTTGGGGTGGCCCTGAGTGACTTTGGGGTGGCCCTTGATGGGCTTGGGGTGACCCTTGATGGGTTTGGGGTGGCCCTTGATGGGTTTGGGGTGACCCTGAGTGGGTTTGGGGTGGCCCTGAGCGGGTTTGGGGTGGCCCTTGATGGGTTTGGGGTGGCCCTTGATGGGTTTGGGGTGACCCTAAGCGGGTTTGGGGTGGCGCGGAGTGACTTTGGGGTGGCCCTTGATGGGTTTGGGGTGGCCCCGAGGGGGTTTGGGGTGGCCCTGAGGGGGTTTGGGGTGACCCTGAGCGGGTTCGGGGTGGCCCTTGATGGGTTTGAGGTGGCCCTGAGTGGGTTTGGGGTGACCCTGAGTGACTTTGGGGTGGCCCTTGATGGGTTTGGGGTGGCCCTTGATGGGTTTGGGGTGACCCTGAGTGGGTTTGGGGTGGCCCTGAGTGGGTTTGGGGTGGCTCTTGATGGGTTTGGGGTGGCCCTTGATGGGTTTGGGGTGGCCCTGAGAAGGGTTTGGGGTGACCCTGAGGAGGTTTGGGGTGGCCCTTGATGGGTTTGGGGTGGCCCTGAGCGGGTTTGGGGTGACCCTGAGTGGGTTTGGGGTGTACCTTGATGGGTTTGGGGTGACCCTGAGCGGGTTTGGGGTGACCCTGAGTGGGTTTGGGGTGACCCTGAGCGGGTTTGGGGTGGCCCTGAGTGACTTTGGGGTGGCCCTTGATGGGTTTGGGGTGACCCTGAGCGGGTTTTGGGGTTCCTGGATTGGGCCACTTGGGGGTGATTCCTTTGGGGACCAGGGGGACCCCCTCGGGGACCCCAAAGAAGCGAAAGGGGACAGAGGGACCCCCTTGGGGACCCCAAACCAGGGACAGAGGACAATGGGAACCCCCAAGTGACAGAGGGACCCCAAATAAGGGACAGGGGACAGTGGGACCCCCTTGGGGACCCCAAACCAGGGAGAAGGGACAGTGGGACCCTAAACAAGGGGACAGGGACAGTGGGACCCCCCCCAAGTGACAGAGGGACCCCAAACCTGGGACAGGGGACAGTGGGACCCCCTTGGGGACCCCAAACCAGGGACAGGGGACAGAGAGACACCAAAGAAGGGAGAGGGGACAATGGGACCCACTTTGGGGACCCCAAACAGGAACTGGGGACAGTGGGACCCCAAACCAGGGACAGGGGACAGTGGGAACCACCCTGGGGACCCCAAACCAGGGACAGGGGACACTGGAACCACCCTGGGGACCCCAAACAGGGACAAGGGACACTGGGACCCACCCTGGGGACCCCAAACCAGGGACAGGGGACAGAGAGACACCAAAGAAGGGAGAGGGGACAATGGGACCCACTTTGGGGACCCCAAACAGGAACTGGGGACAGTGGGACCCCAAACCAGGGACAGGGGACAGTGGGAACCACCCTGGGGACCCCAAACCAGGGACAGGGGACACTGGAACCACCCTGGGGACCCCAAACCAGGGACAGGGGACAGTGGGACCCCCTTGGGGACCCTAAATCAGGGACAGGGGACAGAGAGACCCCAAAGAAGGGAGAGGGGACAATGGGACCCACTTTGGGGACCCCAAACAGGAACTGGGGACAGTGGGACCCCAAACCAGGGACAGATGACAGTGGGACCCCCTTGGGGACCCCAAACCTGGGACAGGGGACAGTGGGACCCCCTTGGGGACCCCAAACAGGGACAAGGGACACTGGGACCCACCCTGGGGACCCCAAACCAGGGACAGGGGACAGTGGGACCCCCTTGGGGACCCTAAATTAGGGACAGGGGACAATGGGAACCCCAAACCAGGGACAGGGGACAGTGGGAACCACCCTGGGGACTCCAAACCAGGGACAGGGGACAGTGGGACCCCCTTGGGGACCCTAAATCAGGGACAGGGGACAGTGGGACCCCCTTGGGGACCCTAAATTAGGGACAGGGGACACTGGGAACCACCCTGGGGACCCCAAACCAGGGACAGGGGACAATGGGACCCCCTTGGGGACCCTAAATTAGGGACAGGGGACAATGGGAACCCCCCACAAGTGACAGTGGGACCCCAAACCAGGGACAGGGGACAGTGGGACCCCCTTGGGGACCCCAAACAGGGACAGGGGACACTGGGAACCACCCTGGGGACCCCAAACCAGGGACAGGGGACAGTGGGACCCCCTTGGGGACCCCAAACAGGGACAGGGGACAGTGGGACCCCCTTGGGGACCCCAAACAGGGACAAGGGACACTGGGAACCACCCTGGGGACCCCAAACCAGGGACAGGGGACAGTGGGACCCCCTTGGGGACCCCAAACCAGGGACAGGGGACAGAGGGACCCTAAACAAGGGGACAGGGACAGTGGGACCCCCCAAGTGGCAGAGGGACCCCAAACCTGGGACAGGGGACAATGGGACCCCCTTGGGGACCCTAAATTAGGGACAGGGGACACTGGAACCACCCTGGGGACCCCAAACCAGGGACAGGGGACAGTGGGACCCCCTTGGGGACCCTAAACAGGGACAGGGGACAGTGGGACCCCCTTGGGGACCCCAAATTAGGGACAGGGGACAGTGGGACCCCCTTGGGGACCCCAAATTAGGGACAGGGGACAATGGGAACCCCCCACAAGTGACAGTGGGACCCCAAATAAGGGACAGGGGACAGTGGGACCCCCAACAGGGACAGGGGACACTGGGAACCACCCTGGGGACCCCAAACCTGGGACAGGGGACAGTGGGACCCCCTTGGGGACCCTAAACAGGGACAGGGGACAATGGGACCCCCTTGGGGACCCTAAACAGGGACAGGGGACACTGGGAACCACCCTGGGGACCCCAAACCAGGGACAGGGGACAGTGGGACCCCCTTGGGGACCCCAAACAGGGACAGGGGACACTGGAACCACCCTGGGGACGCCAAACCAGGGACAGGGGACAGTGGGACCCCCTTGGGGCCTCTAAATTAGGGACAGGGGACAATGGGACCCCCTTGGGGACCCCAAACAGGGACAGGGGACAGTGGGACCCCCTTGGGGACCCTTAAATTAGGGACAGGGGACAATGGGAACCCCCCACAAGTGACAGTGGGACCCCAAACCAGGGACAGGGGACAGCGGGACCCCCTTGGGGACCCCAAACAGGGACAGGGGACAGAGGGACCCCCTTGGGGACCCCAAACAGGGACAGGGGACAGAGGGACCCCCTTGGGGACCCCAAACAGGGACAGGGGACAGAAGGACCCCCGGGTCCCCCAAAAGGGCTCCCCCAAAGCCCGAGGAAGACTCTGGAGCCCCTGGTAGGGGGACACGGGGGTGACACGGGGGGGGGTCACAGGGACACGGATGGGACACGGGGGGGTCACAGGGACACGGATGGGACACGGATGGGACACGGGGGTGGCACGGCACGGCACGGCACGCTGCCGGCGGCGGTGCCGGGTGTCGCAACCACCGGGAGTGGCGGGGCAGGGTTGGGACATCGGCCCGGGGACACCGAGGGGGCACCGGGACAGGGGGCACCGGGCCGAGGGACACGGGGCACCCCGGGGACAGCGGGGGAGGGACACGGGGACACGGGGCACACCCGCACCCCGGGGACACCGGGGCAGGGACACGGGCACGGGAAAGGGGGAAAAGGGGGGGACAGGGACACCCAGGAAAAGGGGGGACACAGGGGGACACTGGGGGGACAGGGACACCCAGAAAAGGGGGACACAGGGGGACTTTGGGGGGACAGGGACATTCAGGAAAACGGGGGACACAGGGGGACACTGGGGGGACGGGGACATTCAGGAAAACGGGGGACACAGGGGGACTTTGGGGGGACAGGGACATTCAGGAAAAGGGGGGGACACAGGGGGACTTTGGGGGACACTGCGACACCCAGGAAAAGGGGGGTACAGGGGACACTGGGGTGACACTGGGGAGACAGGGACACTCAGGAAAAGGGGGGACAGGGGACACCGGGACCCCTGGGGACACCCGGGACACCAGAGGAACAGGGCCGGGGGTCCTGGGGGGGGTCCCCAGTGTCACCAGAGGGGTCTGGGGGGTCCCCAGTGTCACCAGAGGGGGTTTGGGGAGTCCCCAGTGTCACCAGAGGGGGTCTGGGGGGGTCCCCAGTGTCCCCAGAGGGGTCTGGGGGGGTCCCCAATGTCCCCAGATGGGGTTTGGGGGGTCCCCAGTGTCCCCAGATGGGGTCGGGGGGGTCCCCAGTGTCCCCAGATGGGGTCCGGGGGGGTCCCCAGTGTCCCCAGAGGGGGTCCTGGGGCGGTCCCCAGTGTCCCCAGAGGGGGTTTGGGGGGTTCACCAGTGTCCCCAGAGGGGTCTGGGGCGGTCCCCAGTGTCCCCAGAGGGGTCTGGGGGGGTCCCCAGTGTCCCCAGATGGGGTCCGGGGGGGTCCCGTGTCCCCAGAGGGGGTCCCCAATGTCCCCAGATGGGGTCCCCAATGTCCCCAGATGGGGTCCGGGGGGGTCCCGTGTCCCCAGAGGGGGTCCCCAGTGTCCCCAGATGGGGTTTGGGGGGTCCCCAGTGTCCCCAGATGGGGTTTGGGGGGTCCCGTGTCCCCAGAGGGGGTCCCCAATGTCCCCAGATGGGGTCCGGGGGGGTCCCCAGTGTCCCCAGAGAAGTCCCCAACATATGGGGAGGGGTCTCGAATGTCCCTGGGGTGTCCCCAGAGGGGTCCCAGCACATGGGGAGGGGGCCTGAGTGTCCCTGGGGGGGTCCCGAGTGTCCCCATAGGGAGTCCTGGGGGGGGTCCTCACATATGGGGAGGGGTCTCTGAGTGTCCCTGGGGGGGTCCCAGCACATGGGGAGGGGTCCCGAGTGTCCCCAAAGCCGGGGGGGGGGGCCGGGGGTCCCGAGTGTCCCCAAAGCGAGGGGAGGGGGTCCCAAATTACCAGTCCCAGCTGAGGGGGGGGGGGGGGGGTCCTGAGTGACCGGTCCCACCCTGAGGGTCCGAACCCCACCTGAGGGGGGGTCCCTGAGGGTCCCGAGTGTCCCCTCAAACATGAGGGGGGGGACCCCAATGTCCTCTCCCACCCTGAGGGGGGTCCCTGAGGGTCCCAGGGCCACCTGAGGAGGGGTCCCTGTGGGTCCTCTCAGAATCTGAGGGGGTCCCTGAGGGTCCTGAGAGTCCCCTCAGAACCTGAGGGGGGTCCCGGAGTGTCCCAGGGCCACCTCAGAGGGGTCCCGGAGGGTCCCGAGTGTCCCCTCAGAACGTGAGGGGGGTCCCGGAGGGTCCCGAGTGTCCCCTCAGAACGTGAGGGGGGTCCCGGAGGGTCCCGAGCGTCCCTTCCCAAACTAGGCGGGGGGGGGGGGGGGGTTCCGGAGGGTCCCAGGGCCACCTGAGGGGGGTCCCGGAGGGTCCCGAGTGTCCCAAGCCCACCCGAGGTGGGTCCCGACCGCCCCCACACCGAGTGGGGCTCCCCAATGTCCTCTCCCGCGCTGAGGGCGAGCGCCTCCCTCACGGCCCCTCACGGCTGCCGCTGCCGCCCTGAGGGCAGGATCCCATTTCCCGCTCCGGGCCCCGTTACCTGAAGTCTCCGGCGAGGTCATCGGCGCTGTCTCCGTGTGCGGAAGGCGGTTCGGGTTTTTGGGGCGCCCCGCGGCGCCTGCGGGTGCCCCCATTGCCCCCGGCGGGGCTCGGCGCTCCGGCGCTGTCGCCGCCCGGGGCCGCGGCCCCCGCGCTGCCCCCGCGCTCGCCCATCTGGGCCCGGCCCGGCCGCGCCCGCCCTTTGTAACCTGGCAACGCCCCGCCCACGCGCCGCCGCCAATGGCAGGGCGGGGAGACGGCGGACGGGCGGGGGGTGCGACCAATGGGGAGGGAGTGCGGAAAAAAGGGGAGCCAATGAGAAGGGGAGGCGGGAGGAGGGGGTGGCCAATGGGAGGGTGGGAAAGGAAGGGGGCGGGGCTTGAAGACTGGTGGGATTTGGGGGAATTTGGGAAAATTTGGGGGAATTGAGGAGAATTTGGGGGAATTGAGGAGAATTTGGGGGAATTGAGGAGAATTTGGGGGGATTTGGGAAAATTTGGGGGAATTGAGGAGAATTTGGGGGGGATTTGGGGGAATTTGGGGGGATTTGGGGGAATTTGGGGGAATTGAGGAGAATTTGGGGGAATTTGGGAAAATTTGGGGGAATTGAGGAGAATTTGGGGGGATTGAGGAGAATTTGGGGGGGATTTGGGGGAATTTGGGGGAATTGAGGAGAATTTGGGGGAATTGAGGAGAATTTGGGGGGGATTTGGGGGAATTTGGGGGGAATTGAGGAGAATTTGGGGGGATTTGGGGGAATTTGGGGGATTGAGGAGAATTTAGGGGGATTTGAGGGGAATTTTGGGGGGGATTGGGGGAAATTTCGGGGGAATTTGGGGGATTTTGGGACATTTGGGGACATTTGGGGGACTTTGGGGGATTGGGGGAGATTTGGGGAATTTGCAGGAATTTGGGGTAAATTTGGGGGAATTTGGGGTAAATTTGGGGGGAAGTTGGAGGAGATTTGGGGGGGTTTGGGGAATTTGGGGGGGTTTATGGGAATTTGGGGGGATTTTGGCAAAATTTGGAAGGAGTTGGGGGAATTTGGGTGGGTTTGGGGATTTGAGGGGGGTTTGAGGCGATTTGGGGCGATTTGGGGGGAATTCGGGGAGAATTTTGGGGGGATTTGAGGGGAATTCGGGAAGTTTGGGGGGTTTGGGGGGTTTGAGGGGAATGTGGGGGCGTTGGGAGTGAATTTGGGGAGATTTGGGGGATTTAGGGGGGATTTGGGGGGATGAGGGGAGAATTTGAGGGGATTTTGGTGAAATTTGAGGAGAATTTGAGGGGATTTAGGGGAATTTGGGGGGAATTTGGGGGAGATTTTGGGGGGGTTCGGGGAATTTGGGAATTTTGGGGGGATTTAGGGGAGATTTGGGAGAGATTTGGGGAATTTGGTGGAATTTTGGGGGAGATATTGGGGGATTTGGGGGAATTTGAGGGGATTTGGGGAAATTTGGGGGGATTTAAGGGAATTTAGGGTGAAATTTGGGGGGATTTGGGGCAATTTGAGGGGATTTAAGGGAATTTGGGGTGGGGTTTGAGGGGAATTTGGGGAAATTTGGGCGGAGTTTGGGGATCTTGGGGGGAATTTGGGGGAGGTTTGGGGGAATTTGAGGAGATTTTGGGGGGATTTGGGGATTTTGGGGGATTTCAGGGAGATTTAGGGGTAATTTTTGGGGGGTTTTGGGGAGGTTTTGAGGGGTTTGGGGGGATTTTGGGGTTTTTCGGGGGTTTTTCGGGGTTTTTGGGCGGCTTTGGGGGAATTTTTGTGGAATTTTTGGGTGGAGTTTTTGGGGAGTTTTGGAGAATTTTTGGGCCCTTTTGGGGAATTTTTGGGGGGAGTTTTTGGGGCAGTTTTGGGGGAATTTTGGCGGAATTTTTGGGGAGAGTTTTTGGGGGGGTTTGGGGAATTTGAGGGGAATTTTTGGGGGGGTTTGGGGAATTTGAGGGGAATTTTTGGGGAGGGTTTGGGGGCAGTTTTGGGGTTTTTTGGTGTTTTTTTGTGGGAGATTTTGGGGTTTTTTGGGGAGTTTTTGGAGGGATTTGGTGCGGTCTTCGGAGGGAAAGTTTTGGGGGGTTTTGGGGAATTTTTGGGGGAGATTTTGGGGGGTTTTGGGGAATTTTGGGGGGAAGTTTTTGGGGGGGTTTGGGGAGTTTGGGGGAATTTTGGGGAGGGTTTGGGGGCGTTTCTGGGATTTTTGGGGGAGATTTTGGGGGGTCTTTGGGGGAGTTTGGGGGGTCTTTGGGGGGAAATTTGGGGAGGTTTTGGGGGGAGTTTTTAGGGAATTTTGGGGGATTTTGGGGAGGTCTTTGGGATTTTTGGGGGGTTTGGGGGGAATCTGGAAGATTTGGGGAGGATTTGGAGAAATGTGGAGAAATTGGGGAAATTCGGGGGAATTTGGGGGGAGTTTGGGGCGGGTTTTGGGGGGAGATTTTGGGGGGAGATTTTGGGTATTTTGGGGGGATTTTTGGGGGTATTTGGGGGAGTTTCTGGGGGGAGATTTTGGGTATTTTTGGGGGGGTTTTGGGGGGAGATTTTGGGTTTTTTGGGGGGATTTTGGGGGGAGGTTTTGGGTATTTTTGGGGGGATTTGGGGGAGTTTTTGGGGGGAGATTTTGGGTATTTTGGGGGGGGGTTTGGGGGGAGATTTTGGGTTTTTGGGGGGATTTTGGGGGGAATTTTTGGGGGTATTTGGGGGAGTTTTTGGGGGGAGATTTTGGGTGTTTTTGGGGAGGTTTTTGGGGGTATTTGGGGGAATTTTTGGGGGTATTGGGGGGAGTTTTTGGGGGGGATTTTTGGGGGTATTTGGGGGAGTTTTGGAGGGGAGATTTTGGGTATTTTTGGGGGGGGTTTTGGGGGGAGATTTTGGGTTTTTTGGGGGAGTTTTTGGGGGGAATTTTTGAGGGTATTTGGGGGAGTTTTTGGGGGGAGATTTTGGGTATTTTGGGAGGATTTTTGGGGGTATTTGGGGGAGTTTTGGAGGGGAGGTTTTGGGTATTTTTGGGGTTTTGGGGGAGTTTTTGGGGGGAGTTTTTGGGTATTTTTGGGGGGGGTATTTGGGGGGAGATTTTGGGTATTTTTGGGGGGGGTATTTGGGGGGAGATTTTGGGTATTTTTAGGGTGATTTTTTGGGGGGATTTGGGGAATTTTGGGGGGAATTTGGGGACTGTTTTGGGCAATTTCCCCCCGCCCACTCCCCAAGCTGAGCCCGCGCTGTGCCTGCAACGCGACTTTATTGGGGAGCTCGGGGCCGCTCATTTGCATAAAATTTGCATAAAATTTGCATAAAAATTGCATAAAATTTGCATGTAGCGTCCCACCTCACATGGTGGGGATGTGGGGTCCTGCCCCACCCCCACCCATGGGTTTTCCATTGAGTGACCAATGAGTGACCACTGAGTGACCCCAGTGACCAATGAGTGACCAATGAGTGACCACTGAGTGACCACTGAGTGACCAATGAGTGACCAATGAGTGACCACTGAGTGACCACTGAGTGACCACTGAGTGACCAATGAGTGACCAATGAGTGACCAATGAGTGACCACTGAGTGACCAATGAGTGACCACTGAGTGACCACTGAGTGACCAATGAGTGACCAATGAGTGACCACCGAGTGACCAATGAGTGACCACTGAGTGACCCCAGTGACCCTGAGTGACCACTGAGTGACCAATGAGTGACCAATGAGTGACCACTGAGTGACCTCTGAGTGACCACTGAGTGACCCCAGTGACCACCGAGTGACCAATGAGTGACCACTGAGTGACCCCAGTGACCCTGAGTGACCACTGAGTGACCCCAGTGACCAGTGAGTGACCCCAGTGACCAGTGAGTGACCCCAGTGACCCCAGTGACCAGTGAGTGACCACAGTGACCCCAGTGACCAGTGAGTGACCACAGTGACCAATGAGTAACCATTGAGTGACCCCAGTGACCCCAGTGACCAGTGAGTGACCATGAGTAACCAATGAGTGACCCCAGTGACCACTGAGTGACCACTGAGTGACCATTGAGTGACCATTGAGTGACCAATTAGTGACCACTGAGTGACCCCTGAGTGACCATTGGTCACTCCAGGAGGCGGAAGGTCAGCAGGGGCGATCTCTCGGGCATGAGGATGAAGCGGAACACGGTCGGGACTCGATGACCACAGTGACCACTGAGTGACCCCAGTGACCACTGAGTGACCAATGAGTGACCCCAGTGACCCCAGTGACCCCAGTGACCAATGAGTGACCCCAGTGACCCCAGTGACCAGTGAGTGACCCCATTGACCCCAGTGACCCCAGTGACCCCAGTGACCATGAGTGACCCCAGTGACCACTGAGTGACCACTGAGTGACCCCAGTGACCACTGAGTGACCAATGAGTGACCCCAGTGACCCCAGTGACCACTGAGTGACCAATGAGTGACCCCAGTGACCCCAATGACCATGAGTGACCACTGAGTGACCCCAGTGGCCATGAGTGACCGGTCAGTGGCCGTCGGTCACTCCAGGAGGCGGAAGGTCAGCAGGGGCGATCTCTCGGGCATGAGGATGAAGCGGAACACGGTCGGGACGTCCTCGCTGGACACGGCCTCGATGCTGAAGTTGCTCAGGACCTGCGGGGGGCCAACGGCGACGGTTTGGGTCAAAACGAGGAGGATTTGGGTCAAGGCAAGGGTTGGGTCAAAATGAACTGGGTTTGGGTCAAGTCAAGGGTCTGGGTCCAAACGAGATGGTTTTGGGTCAAAACGAGCAGGTTTTTGGGTCAAGCCAAGGGTTTGGGTCAAAATGAGGAGGTTTCGGGTCAAGTCAAGGGTTTGGGTCAAAACGAGCTGGGTTTGGGTCAAGTCAAGGGTTTGGGTCCAAACGAGATGGTTTTGGGTCAAAACGAGCAGGTTTTGGGTCAAGCCAAGGGTTTGGGTCAAAATGAGGAGGTTTTGGGTCAAGCCAAGGGTTTGGGTCAAAATGAGGAGGTTTTGGGTCAAGCCAAGGGTTTGGGTCAAAACGAGGAGGTTTTGGTCAAGCCAAGGGTTTGGGTCCAAACGAGGAGGATTTGGGTCAAGCCAAGGGTTTGGGTCAAAATGAGCTGGGTTTGGCTCAAGCCAAGGGTTTGGGTCAAAACGAGGAGGTTTTGGGTCAAGCCAAGGGTTTGGGCCAAGTTGAGATGCTTTTGGGTCAAGTCAAGGAGGTTTTGGGTCACACTAAGACCTCATTGGGTCAAACCAACACCTCGTTGGGTCATGACTTTGGGTCAAACCAAGACCTCGTTGGGTCAAGCCAAGACCTCATTGAGTAAATCCAAGACCTTGTGTCGAGATTTTGGGTCAAGCTTCATTGGGTCCAGCCAAGACCTTGGGTCAAGCCAAGACCTCGTCGGGTCAATCCAAGACCTTGGGTCCAGCCAAGACCTCGTTGGGTCCAGCCAAGACCTCGTTGGGTCAAGCCAAGATTTTGTTGTGTCAGGATTTTGGGTCAAGCCAAGACCTCGTTGGGTCACACCAGACCCTCCCTGAATCCTCCCCAAGCCGTTGCGTCACACCAAGAACCTCCTTGGGTCAAGCCAAGACCTCGTTGGGTCAAACCAAGACCTCGTTGGGTCAACCCAAGACTTCATTGGTCAAGCCAAGGTATCATTGGGTCAAGCCAAGGCCTTGGGTCAAGCCAAGATCTTGTTGTTGTCAAGATTTTGGGTCAAGACCTCGTTGGGTCAAACCAAGACCTCGTTGGGTCACACCAAGACCTCGTTGGGTCCACATTTTGGTCAAGACCTCGTTGGGTCAAACCAAGACCTCATTGGCCAAACCAACCTCCCCTTGAATCCCTCCAAGCCATTGGGTCAAACCAAGACCTCGTTGGGTCAACCCAAGACTTTGGCTCTTCCAAGACCTTGGTTGGGCCACACCAAGACCTCGTTGGGTCACACCAAGACCTACATTGGGTCAACCCAAGAGCTCTTTGGCCGAACCCAACCCCCCCACGGCGTCCCAGCCCCCCATGCCCGGTCGCGGGGCCGTCGCGGGGCGCCTCACTCACGTGCGCCATGGAACAGCATCATCTCGGCCTCGGCCAGGCGCCGGCCGATGCACTGGCGCGCGCCGAAGCCGAAGGCCAAGGCCTTGAAGGTGGTGTCGTCCTTGCCGAGCAGCGGCGCGGGTCGTAGCGCTCGGGGTGCGGGAAACACGTCGGGGCAGCGCCCCATGGCGTACAGCGCCACCTGGCACAGCGTCTGCGCGACGGCAGGGGACCGGGGGTCAGGCCGGGGCACGGCGGGGTCAGGCCAACCCCTCAATGGGTTAACTCATGGCTTTGGGTCAATCCAACCCCTCAATGGGTTAACTCATGGCTTTGGGCCAATCCAACCCCTCAATGGGTTAACTCATGGCTTTGGGTCAGGCCAACCCCTCAATGGGTTAACTCATGGCTTTGGGTCAATCCAACCCCTCAATGGGTTAACTCATGGCTTTGGGCCAATCCAACCCCTCAATGGGTTAACTCATGGCTTTGGGTCAGGCCAACCCCTCAATGGGTTAACTCATGGCTTTGGGTCAATCCAACCCTCAATGGGTTAACTCATGGCTTTGGGCCAATCCAACCCCTCAATGGGTTAACTCATGGCTTTGGGTCAGGCCAACCCCTCAATGGGTTAACTCATGCTTTGGGTCAGGCCAACCCCTCAATGGGTTAACTCATGGCTTTGGGCCAATCCAACCCTCAATGGGTTAACTCATGGCTTTGGGCCAATCCAACCCCTCAATGGGTTAACTCATGGCTTTGGGTCAATCCAACCCTCAATGGGTTAACTCATGAATGGGCCAATCCAACCCCTCAATGGGTTTAACTCATGGCTTTGGGTCAGGCCAACCCCTCAATGGGTTAACTCATGAATGGGTCAATCCAACCCTCAATGGGTTAACTCATGG